>VZTR01004087.1:536505-561521 GCA_013400775.1 Chaetops frenatus
TATTTCTTTCTTTAGATTGTATTAGCTATAGCATCTTTCTAAGAATACAATGACATTTCGTGGAATATCTCTTTATGCCAGTGATGGATACTGGCAGAGATTTCTAATTCTCAATCCTGAATTTATTATTTGTAAATAAATCTATTTCTGAAACTGCAGCTTTTATGAAGTTGAATCTAAGTTAAGACACAGAAATGAACAGGCTATAGCTTCCAGGCAGGTCATACCAGAGTAGAGTAATATATTCCAATAAAACACATTTGTGACTTAGGGTATCACTAACTATAATGCTTATGAAGAAATACTAATACAGCTAAGTTACATCTTGTTAAAGTCACTCCCACATGTAAGTAAAACCAGACAAGCAGCAGCACCCATTTACCCTCTGAATCACTGCTGAATCAGCTTTCGCGCAAGGAGCTTCATTACATTGTCATCTCTTTTATCACACAAATCAAATTCATTTGACTGCAAGGTTTTCAAGAATGAATTATTAACTGTCATTGCTATAATTATGTCTTCCTTAGCAAAGCCTGGAATGATTAAAAAAGTCTGACATGGAGACTGGTTTGCTTGCCGGCTACATCAAGTGAAGGAGTGAGGTTTTTTATTTATTTAGGACTACAATATCCCAAACACAATAAAACTCCCTTATCCTGGTGCTAAGGATAGAACACTAATCTTCAAGCATCTGTCACAAAGAAGCACTTGAACAATTTAAATTTACTTTACTGTAAGATCTACTATAGATTTATTAAGATCTACTTAAAACTCATCTTCTTATGGAGACTCATTTGTTTGTTTAACCAAATTTCTTTACATACTGCTCCAAAAAGCTAGAGGGAGAAGTAGATATATGATTGCCTGTTCTGGCTTCATATTCAAATACACTAAAAGATTAATGACACACAACATATTCCTGAAAGTCACCCTGATAGTTTTACATGACATATTATGTTTGTTTTCAAGTGTTTAAGAACTGAATGCATGATGGGTTTACAGTGTAAAGGCCAGTGTCCTCAGCAAATCCATTCATCTGAGCTTTCAGTTTTTTAAGTGCAGTTCTTGTTAAGTCTGCACAGTCAAGGCTGTCATGTATAAGCCATTAAATGAATGTTGCATGCGTTAGGTTTTTTTTTGGGTTTTTTTTGTTTGTTTGTTTGTTTTGTTTGTTTGTTTGTACATGAACATGAACTCATCACGACTTCACCTTTAGAATGAACTAAACATGACAGTGTAGGGAAGAGCAGATTTGGCATTTATCTTACTAGGGAGGATAGGTGACCAGTGACCTACAAATGGTCAAAGCTCCTTTGGCTGCCTAGACTACTTTTAAGGGAAATCCACACATGGTAACCACATTTCATGTCAGTCACGTATTTCTGTCCCATTCTGTTTAGACACTCACCACTTCCAAGTCAATTCTTCAATTTGGTCCCACTTTATGAACTGCTGTACCTCATACCTTAAGCATAGCTTAAGAGACTGTCAGTGAATTTGCACATAATTAAGACTTGGAAGCAGTTTTTCACTTACATCTATTATTAATTCTCTGCTTAGGCCTTGAAAAACATACTACATTTAAGATGCAGGTGGCTCCTGATTAAAATAGTTCCCAATCTTAAGAAAAGATTTATGTCTCACCAAGCTCTAATTTGCTACATTTCCTTTCACTAAAATTCTCTCAGTATTCTAGACCCCAGTCATTTGCAACATCACTACAATTCTGGATACGTTCAGAATCAACGTTTATGTCACGCTGGGGACATCTGGGCTGTGGTAGAAATCACAAAGGACACATTGTGAACTGCAGACAGAAATTAAGATTTTTTTTTTTTAAGTGATAAAAACCTTAAAATGACTTTGACATAGTAGTAAAATAGGTTTGTGTTAGTGAGGAAAGATAGAAGTTACTGTATATGCACTTATCAAATCATATACACAAAGAGAATTCTACTCATTCTACAAAGCAGCTCTTCATTGGAAAAGTACCAAACATGAAGGAAATTGTACAAAAATTGATTAATAAAAAGTTCAGAGTATTTTTTAATAACTAATTATGATAAATCATTATTGTATCTTGTACAGTATGGAGAGCAAACTACATAAATGTAAACTAAGCATCTGTCAAAAAACAGCTCAGAGGAGGTTCTTCTGTATTATCTGAAACCAATTCTAAGCTTTAATAGAACTTTCTGCAAAATGATGGGATTAAATAATACACCTTTATTTTAATTATATCAAAACCAAAGATTTATGTTTTGAACTTGCTTCTACACTTTAAGAAGCCCATGCCCTTCAACTTTCCTGAGGCTTTTTCTTTCAAGTATTGTTTACTCCTTATTCTAAGAACAAAAGAAATCCTGTCTCAAGTTCTGACCAGTTCTGTTCAAAGCATGCTGCAGTACTGCCAGATTTGCTCTTTCCCTTCTTTCTGCTTACAAATTCCCTTCTGTTGTAATCCCTGACTGTCTAGTAAACATTTATTACACTGACATGAAGCAGGAAAATACTTTCCCCTCACTTCCTACAAACACAGAATTAAAACAAGGACAGATGAAGCAACTTCACCAGGGCCACACAGGATGTTGGAGAGACAGGGAAAGGGATATTCTGAATTGCTTGCATCTCAGCAAGTCTTTGAACTGCAAAAACAAAGTTTAAACACACGAAAAAAGCAAGAAGGTCTGTAAAAGATCATTCAACAGACCAATTACTGAATTAATTTGGAAAAAGCAGAATCTAATGTCTTTAACTTGATATTAACTCTTACCTAGAACATCTTTTTCATGTTCAGGGACGAGAACTTTCCATTTGGACTCCTCTGGATCACTGAAGTCAATGTTGATTAACCGATAATTTGGAGAATGGCGGTTTGTCTTGAAAGTGAACACTGTTCCTTCATTGGTGACATACTCGTACTCGGCCTCAAAGTTATCTATCAGCTTCACCCACTGAAGAATTCCTGCAAGATCAAACACAGAATGTCAATTCCTCAAACAAAACCTTTCAACACCTGAGGGCAAGGCCTTCCTGACAACTGCTGTAGGCTCTTTCTTGAACAATGGTGGTGACCAGAAGTAGTACAGCCATGGAAAGGCCAGGATGTGTACCAGGTATTAAGAACTTCCAAAGAATGCTCCAGATTAATAGGTTGTAGTGGAAAAATGCCAGTTCACAGACATGTTAACATGACTGGTTTAGAGTAATTTCTAGTAAAATATTGACAGAATTATGGCTCATGTTTCACCAGCTTTCTTAAGGGGCAGCTGGAGAGCTCAGATGTTTGTCACAGAAATGCTTCTACCACAGTGGCTGCTGTGAAGCCAATGCCATCGAGCACATCAGCTTCTCATCAAGGGAGTTCACAAGTGCCCCCTTCTACAGACTTAGAACAAAGGACTGCAGTAGAGTTGAAAGACTGCGCTAAGCTTTCAAGCTCAATTTTATTTTTAACAGCTTTTCTAAGATTACTATTTAATTACAAAGAAATGTTTGAGGATTTTAGTTCCTACAAAAAATTTTACTTCGAATGGAAAGTCTTCCACTCTCCTTAAAAGCCCAGAACTTTCCGCAGAATAGAATGATGCTATTGGAATGAGTACAATAGACTTCAACATGAGGAATTTCCTTTTCAACTCAGAAACAACATTCCTGAAGTGCTGTTCTGCAGAAACTTGTCACCACTGAAGGACAACTACAGTTAGCTAAAATACCTAGGTTTGTGAAGAATGAAATTGCATTTTGGCTATCAAACTCCTAGAATATCACACTCAGTAAGAGAAGTGGACTTCTCTCAGACATGAATTGCCTCAGTTTCAGACTGTGGTACAGAGTGGGTAGTATTGACTCAAGCTGAAGATGGCATTTTAAGACTCCACTGCTTTTTATTCACATTTTCCTGTTTTGCAATAGGTTGAGAGGCTAGTAGAAAGAAAAAGCAGCAAGACTAGATAAGATATGCTATATACTTGTTATATCTACAACCTACCATCCAAACTTATTACTGATAGTATCAAACACTAGCTATGCTGAAAAATCAGAAGCCTTATTGATAATGTGAAACTAAAGCTCTTATATCTTAAAATAACATTTAGTGCACTGTCTGCCCCTTTCCTAAAGCTATAGGTTGGGTCTTTGCTTTTAAATATAAACAAATAAACTGTTCATAAATCTGTTTGTGAAACTCTATAATGCAATGTTTGCCTCAATAAAAAAGCATTTTAGCTGATTTTATAATATTAAAAGCTGAGCAGAATAATGCAAGTAGATCACATTGAGTTGTAATTACTGTAAATTTAAAAAAAAAGAATAATTGAGGAAGCAGTGAGATGACTAAGGTAATTTTAAACCCATTAGATGTAATAACAGAGTATAGTGAGACCTGGTACATTCATAAAGTTTGCATCTCTTAATTGCCATTTTGGTTTAAGGAAAACTTTCCTGTCTCTTCATGCAAAGTGATTAAATTCTACTTTGCATACTGCTGTAATGCAAACTTTCCAGACAATCCAGTCAACTTAGTACCCTGAGTGAATATACTGCCCCTTAAATCTGGAATTTTGCTGAGATCCAAAGTTTTGCCCTTCCCAAGATATTTCATGTTGAAGAAAAATCTTGCTAAGTCACTCCAGTTGCTGTGAGTTCTACAGAGAAAACCTGCTTTGATGCCCAGTAAAAGCAAAGCAAATCCAGCCTATAGTAAACCCTGATAAATACCAGTGAAACCATTTCAAGATCCCAAGTCACATGCACAGGCATTTTAGTAAATGAAAATTTAGCTGCTGAGTAACACCATAACAATACTGGTATCTGACAGAACGAAACCATCATACTGAAGTATAAGACTTTATAAAAAGAAATTGCCAGACTGTTGAAAAACCTCGCTTTTTTAATGGTAAATGTGCACAATAGTTGCAGTCTTCGTGAGTGCAACAGAACTTGGATTCCATGAAGAAAAACGACAATAATGTGACATTAGGGATTTATATTGCTTCCTTGCAATTCCTTCATCCACTCCCAAATGAACAGCAAGTAAAGAAGTGAGAGGGTTGATGTTCTGCAGGGGTACACTTAGTTGTTATTGTACAAAAACAAGAGCATCCATCTTATTAAACTGGCCTTTATGTAGTCCACAGAAGACAAATATTGCAGATGAATTACCTCTAAACCACTGTATTACTGAAGTGGTTAAATATGCCAACATCTAACCCAGGATCAGAGGAGTAACGAGGCAACTACAGGCAGTCCTTATATCAGACACACCATTACTGCACAGGGTATGTGCTGCAGTTCTCCCGTGAGAGGAGGAAACCCTTTGCAATGACACAGATATCAGCTATAAGAGGATGCTTCTTTATGGCTGGTTGCAGGTGTCCTAGTTGTGACTGTGACTGAAAGGAGTGTTGTAGCACTGCCTCAGATCCTCCTGCTTAGGTGTCTCCTTTGGGCTAGGAATAACAACCAGATGACAAACACAGGCAGTCCACTGGGCACTAATATGGCTGAAAAGTGGTGGGGACAGACACCATTTCTCCCCAGGTCATGCCAGTGGCAACACAAGGAGGGGACAGGCCCATACAGCTCACTAGCATGACACTGACCTCCTGTCAAGCACTCTGGTCTTGCCTCTCAGTAACAAAAAGAACAGTATGTCTCTAAGTTATGACTTCAAAAAGTACTTGAAAAACAGGGTGAAAGATGGACATTCAGAACATTCTTCATAAAAAGAAAGGAGAAAGAGGAGTTGAAGAACTGGATCTTGATAAGACAGGTTGAACCAGCAGTCCTCTGAGAACATGTGTATTTGAGAAGAATCACTGAGAAGTGGCATTTGTATAGTCTAAAGCTATTCTTAATACCTGGACTGCTGAAGACCTCAGTTAATCCACATAAGCACACAATGAAACAGATTTATTATATACAGGAAAAGCATGACAGTTTCCTGTATACTGCTGCTATACCCTAATCTTTTCCCCTGACAGTCCTTCTATTAAAATACATTGCTGAAAAGATACAGATGGTTTTGCCTACATATTTTATATCAATCAGTTATTCATCATCACATAACTGCATTACAATAGGAACTGCAGGTAGAATTCAGTGGACAATAAAGCCATGGCACACAACAGAAAATCATAATCCCTCAGAGGTAGGCTTCTGCAAAAGACAAAAGCAACATTTAGTGTACAGACAGAATTTTTAAACAAAGTTTTTGGATGCACAGAAGATCAAAAGACAAATAGTATCACTAAGCTTCACAGAATAAGCTCTCAATCTTGTACTAGCCTCTGAACATAGAAAATATTCCTTGGTCTGCTGAGAGCTCTGTGTGATGAAACAGGTCTGTAACTGAATGATGACAACTGCAGGAGAAGAAAAAGCTGATTTGAACAAATTGATAAGAGCATGAATTATCATGAGGTCTTGTTACCAGCCCTCTTGAGACAGAAAGGATAGAGTGGCTGAGAGTCACTGTTAATCACTTGACAAAATATTCTCGATACTTCCATATTTCATGTTTCACGGAAAGGCCAAACAATCGATGCATGGCAAATAGCCTCTTGTCTACTGGAGGATTACAGTTTAATGGTAGGGTTATCTGACACTGGGAAAGTAAGTTTTCAAAAGGCAAACACTTGCATTTGGCTATTTTCATGTACTCTAACCAACAAAATTATCAGGTGAAGATATAAATGTTCATCTCCATTTCCATTCTATCTTGTCATTTTTTGCAAGACAGCTTTTCTAGAAATGCGACAGTGAAAGCTCAGGAAATAAACCAAGAGGTTTGGTTCATAACAATAGGACAGGTTTTCTAACCCAAGGAGTGATGCCACATTTTATTACAGTACACACATTAAGCAAATAAACTCCTCAAGGAAAGATCACGATTTTTTAACTCCTAGATTTTCACAGAATCACAGAATGATTTAGGTTGTAAGGGATCTCAAAAGCCATCTAGCTCCAACCACCCTGCCATGGATAGGGTCACATTCCACTAGACCAGGTGCTCAAAGCCCTGTCCAAACTGGATTTGAATACCTTCAGGGATGGGGCACCCAGCAACCTCTCTAGGCAACCTCTTACAGTGTTTCAGAGTACTAATCCACACTAGGTTTTACATTCAATAGAAGACATAATTTCACGGTACACAACATACATCAGATTGGAAGAGACTGTTTCAGGGTCCCTGTGGCACGTTCACAACATATTCTGGGAACTGAATGGCAGAGTCCTTCACTCAGACATCTACTTTCACATCAGAATCTAATTTCTTTTTGAATCATGCAATACTCAGCTTGCTCTCGAGCCCTTGTTCTGAGTGAGGCAGCTAGGGAAAAGAACTCAGGGTTTTTTTCCTCTTTATTCTTTCAAATACTTGTCTCACTCTGGTCTCCAAAGGCAAGAGAGATTTTCAAACAATCTGGACCCTCTTTAAAAGCAAGATCTCTCTATGTCTTAGGACCTGACTTCACTTATAAACATCTGAGGGAGGGAATACTGTGAAGGAGATATTAAGATGTTCTGAAAGGAACACAACTTTTGTGTTTGTATTGAGAGGCTACCACTCATTTTGCAGGTGACGGATGACAGCGACTCAATGATCATTGAAAGTTAATGTATTTGCCATCTAAAGTACAAATAAATGGAAGGAAGCAATATTCATTCCTTTGACTTCAAAAGTTCAGATGTGTCAAGATACATTCAAAGATTAATCCAGAGGAAAAAAATCAAGCACTTTTATGAACAGACATTTCTCAATCAGTTTCAAGGCTCCAATTTTACTTTTACTGGAATAATCACTCAAAAGACAGGAAAAGAGAGTACATATGATTCACTTTCAGAGAGTTATAGCTCATGCCCTCAGACAGCAGAACACAGCAACAGAAAAGCAGGCATCAAAGGTAATCTCTCCCTCACACTACACTTTCTCTAATATAAACAAATAAAAGCACAAATACCTCATCCAAAAAATAACTTCATTATGAATGCTATTTACCCTGGTGGTGTTCAAAGCCAGCCTGAATAAGACTTTGAGTAACCTGGTCTAATGGGAGGTTCCCCTGCCTATGGCAGGTAGGGTTGGGGCTGGATGATCTTTAAGGTCCATTCCAACCCCTCAGCATTCTATGATTCTGTGATTTATAAATGCAATGTCCAATCAGACAGTACCAGCGTGAAGATGGCCTTACTCAAATTAACAGAAAGCTATTTAATCTCATAGAATAGTTTGTATTTGAAAGGACCTTTAAAGGTCATCTATGCCAACCCCCTTGCAATAGGCAGAGACATCTTCAACTACATCCAGCGGCTCAAAACCTCATCCCATCTGAATTTAAATGTTTTCAGGAATGGGGCATCCATCACCTCTCTGGGAACCTGTTCAAATATTTTAACGCACTCATTGTAAAAATCTTCTTCCTTCTATCTAATCTACACTGATCCTTTTTTTTAGTTTAAAACCATTACTATTTCTGTATAGCAGCAGGCCCTGCTAAAAGGTTTGTCCCCATCTTTGTAAGACTTAAGTCGCAAGGCAGCAGCAAGGTTTCCCTGAGGCCTTCTCTTCTCCAGGCTGAATAAACACAGCTCTTTCAGCCTTTCCTCATAAGAGAGGTGCTCCAGTTTTCTGATCCTCATTGTGGTCCTCCTCTGGACCTGCTCCAACAGGTCCATGTCCTGTTTGTGCTGGGGTCCCCAGAGCTGGATGCAGTGCTCCAGGTGATGTCTCATGAGAGCGTGCCAGAGGCACAGAATCCCCTCATCCTGCTAGCCATGCTGCTTTGGATGCAGCCTAGGGTAGAACTGGCTATCTGGGCTGTGAGTGCACATTGCCAGGTCATGTCCAGCCTCTCATCCACCACTACAAACTCCCTTCTCAGACCCAGCAGGGCTGCCCTCAATCCCTTTACCTGCAGCTTGCACTGATAAAGGGGGTTACCCCAACACAGGTGCAGCACCTTGCACTTAAGGAACTTCATGAGGTTCCCATGGATCCATTCCTTGAGCTTGTCCAGGTCCATCTATAGAGTATCCTGTCCTTCAGGTGTGAAGCACCACTCAGCTTGGTGAAGTCTGCAGAAGGTGCACTCGATCCCACTGGCTATACAGCACTGCTCCCAGTATGGGATCCCTGAGTACTTATGGGCCCATTAGACCAGAGACACTTGCCACCCATGTCCAGTGGGACACTGAACTGTTGACCACTACCCTCTGGATGTGATCATCCACCAATACCTCATCCACACATCAAATTCATATCTCTCCAATTTAGAGAGACGGGTATTGTAGGGGATCATGCCAAAGGTCTTACAGGAATCCAAATAGATGACACATTATTGTGCTTGCTTTGTCACTAATTTTATTTATTTTATTCCCAATAATTTGCCCCCCAAAATAAATACATATAAACTATGCATTCATACTTATACATATCTATACATCTGATAAAACAATACAGTGAAACAAAACTCCTTGAAATTGACATTTAAGGGATTTGAAACATTTTTCGTAAACACATTGTTGATCCTTCCACATATTTTTCAAGACAACTAATTTTTGTCTCTCCATTTGTTAGGATACAATAGCCTTGTTTTGATGTTCATTTTTGAAAAATTTTTTTGAAGTTACTTCAATCACAGGAAACTTTTTCAAAACATGGAAGAGTATTCTCCCTCTCACCATATTCCCCTTCATAGCTGATGTCTACTGTTGCCTCACTGTCTCTTGTTCATTTTCATTACAAAGGTTTTGATCCACTTTTTCAGGCTACACAGCACATACTTACTCATCCCTTTGATGTTACTGTATATACCACTGTTCATTGCTTATTTATTTATTCAGAGAGTCTGATAAATTGCAAGACTAAACTAAAACACAAAATGCCAAACAATCCTATTTTCAACACTGAAGTGAACAAACATTACCTTTTTCCACCTGCCCTAAAGTCACATATGTACTTTTTTAGTGTGGAGAAAAAAAGAACACTATTCTAAACAAAGAAACAAAAACAACTTCTGACTGATAGCTTTGCTCTTAAATTCTTTCTTGCAACCTTTCCCTGCCAGTCTAGTACAAAGCAGTTCCAGCTGACAATGACTAAGCAACCAGCAAGCTGTGAACTTGTGTTTGCTCAGTTTTCACATCTTTTCAAGTCAGTGGTTCTCAAGTATCTTTCACTAGCTGCTATTCCCCTACATGTGTCCTCCCACCACCTCACACTGTTCTCACCAGACACAAACCACCAACCTCCAAGCAGCACAGTACCCAAGCATAAAGCCCTTACCACTGTTCTCTCTCCAGAAAGCCCCTGCACCTCCCTATTTAAAACAAACCTGTGTTTAGCTTCTCTTCCAATCCAACAACTCAGGTTTACTTTCCAATTAGCCAACCCTCTCAGCTTTTTGCATTCCAGAAATCACAGCAGCTTTTCATTAAGGCTGTTTCTACATGCCCAGAGGTTATAAGAAGAGCCACCTCTTCTGCTTCCCATGATGGTTTACATCCCTTCTTTTTCCTCTCTGTTCTTATGCTTTGGGGACCCCAGGAAGAGCAAAGTGGGGCTCTGCCCAGAGCTCTTAGTTAGTAACTCATAAAACAGTTCTATAGCGCTCACAAGAGGATCCTGGTTTTTATATTAGGCTTCCTAGTTGCTACCACAATACAAAATAAAGAAAAAGGTCAATATTAAGGACAACTTCAACAAGATCAATAGCCCATGTCATGCTGGTTTAACTTCATAGCCACATGTGATTAAATAGCTTTCATTTATTTCTTGTTGCACACCAACAGGTTGGTGCTAAATTCCTTCTCCACAGCACCAGGTCACATATTCAAAACACTAATCAGTGTAGGCTGACAATCTAATCAAAAAGAAACAATCTCATTCCTCAAAAAAGGAAAAAACCAAAATTATTACCAGGCATAGAAGCATGAAGAGACATGCTATAGACAAAAAACCTACTGTTTTTGTGGTTTGGTTGGCCTGTTGGTTTTTTTTGTTGTTGTTTTGTTTTGGGTGTTTTTGTTGTTGTTGCTCTGTGTCTGTGTGGTTTTTTTGGTTGTTTGGGTTTTTTGTAGGGTTTTTTGTTTGTTTGTTTGTTTGTTTTTTTGGTTGGTTGGGTTAGTGGTTTTTATGGTAAGGTGTACAACAAGGTTTGCTAATATATAATTGCTTGATTACTGTGTATCCAGCTGTTTGGCTACTATGAGGCATTTTCAGGTATACCAAGAACAGTTAAGCAAACTGATTAGTGAGAGAAGTTTTCTTGTTTGGCTGGTTCAACAAACACACAAATCTGAGTGCTGTCTGTATTATGAAAGACAAGTTTGACAAAATAGCTACCAAAAATTGCGCCTTACAGTGCTCAGCTACTGGGTAAATATGTGGGTTCTTAAAAAAAAAACTTAGCATTAGATCACTTTTAAATGTTTTTTAGAGGAGTCAAGAGTTAAAAAGCCTACCAGCAGCTTAGCAACCTAAGCAGGGAAATCTGGAGTCTTGAACGAGGGATAACCTTCTGGACATGAACCCACAGTGCTGTCCTTCCTGACCCAACAGGCACTGCACTCCTGCTACTGATTCATAAAGGAAAATTAAATCTTATCATTTGGCTGACAAAGTGGTCAAATCTGGACAAGAATCCCATAATTTTGTCCCTGATCTTTCTAAACCTCACCCCACAAGGAACTAAAGAGGCAAGCACAAAGGGAAGAGCTCCCATATCCACAGTTACTTGAAACAGAGTAGAGTAAGGGAATTACCCCAAAAGCTTAAAGAGCAGCCAGCTGTCTCTGACAGCATTGTCTTGCCACAATACTGTGAATTATGACCACATGGCTTGAAAAATGGAGTATTTGTAAAACACTGATATGAGGTAACAACTTTTTTTAAAAGCATGTTTGGTTAACTTAGTTCCAAACATAAAATTCCAATTGGTGAACCTGGCCATTTCTAACACAAAGAGTTTTGTCACATAAACTATGCCACAAACTGGGTTAACCTGGTGGGATTCACAAGAGGCCTATGCCAGTAGAGGAGGAAGGGAAACAGTATCTCCCCAAATCTCTTATCTTTTCAGACTAATTAAACCCCATTAAAATGAAGCCATTCTATTTGTCATAGGTTACTTACCACAGTGGTTTTCTATTCTAAAAAAGGACCATTCTTGGCACAAGTAGCTCATAATGCCCTGCTTAAAAACCTAGCAAACAACCTGAACCAGAGGAAAATGATTCAGTCTGTATATAGCAGAAACCCCGTGAAGTGAGGAAGGAAAGCATGAAGAACATTTTAGCTAATCTGGGAGACAAAGATGCTCAGATGCTCCCTGTACTGTTTGTGGAACGAAACAGAAACACTGCTGTGTAGATTATCTTCTGGGGAAAACAATCTGACAAGGATTATCACAGGACACTGCACTGCAAATTTGATTAATCTACAGCTGTTAACAAAGATATAATGACATACAGTAAAGGGGGAAGATCTATTGACACATGTAAATTTTCAGATGTAAAACCAGACAAGTTAAGTTTCCTGGACATTTAGAAATAGTTTACTCTCATTTATTAGATATGATCTCCATTTAGAGACAAGATGACTTCCCACTCAACACAGGGCAACTTAACATCCACTGAATCACAGCCTGGGAAATACATAAAGAATCAATGAATGCACAGGACACAACTTCCTTCAGTACAACAGAAATAGTAAAATGTCTTGCTTCCAGAGAGTCTTTGATGTCATCATTATCACCTCACTTATTATTTAAAGGCAGTATATGCAAAAATAAGCAACAACTCATGCTATGCAGGAAGGCAAGATTACTAAAGCAATAATTAAGTGGCAAATACTGGACAAATCATGTTTCAAAAAAAGGTAACTTGTGAGAAAGCTAAACCATAGGCTTCCTCTTCATAGAAGCAATTTACTTTGGATTGTTAGCAAAATCATTCTGTTCCATTTCTTGATGATTCTTGTGGAACAATCTGGATCTTTCCTTTCAGTGTCTTGAAAAGGTGCAAATTTACTTTTTTATTTGTATTGTCTAGACAGACAGCAAAAATAGGATAGGCATGTAATTGAGCATAAATATGGAAGAAGTTCACAATTTAAGAAGACAAAAGAGGGTTTTACAGCTTTGTTTTTTCGACTGAATGTGCTTGTCTGGTTGGATTAATCTTTTCAAAACAGCCACAAACTGTTGAATGTAATTTGAAATTTAAAAAGGAAGTATTTTCTTGCTACAAAAACATGCCATATATAAATAAGAGCAAAAACGGAAGCCTACACGTTCCTTTCACATATTGGGGAAAGAAATATCTGAGCTCCTGTAAGCTTGTTATGGGCTATATTGTGTTGCTTGATTATTCCCACAGTAGCTGACTCATCCCTGAATTCACAGCCATCTTCCAAGTTCTATCAGGCAGATATTTATTAAGTATTTTTTATTTCCACACATGAAACATACTGTTTAATTTTGCACTCCTATTTCTTCTTTCATTTCCCAAGATGGATACCCCCCTTTTCACTCTGATTTCCCACTCTACCCTGCAAATTTAAGCAAAAGAATACAACCAGCTACTGTGCTCTTTGAGGGAAAAGGCCTTTTTTTGTCTCTCAGACAGACAAAATGAACTTTATTCTGAGCAAGTAGGTCTCTTAACATATAGGTAAAAATATTTTTTTAAATTGTGCCACATTTCTAACCTACAGCAAGTTAGAAACAAAGCCCACAAATGAGCTAGCCAACCTTAATTCTAAAACCTTTAAGTACAGTGCATTTACTCTTCCTAAACTACGTCTATACAAATAAATTCAGAACTATGAGAGATTTGTTGACACCAGACTTGAAATATTTCATGAGTATATCATCTCATGTCCAGCTGTGTGCTGAAGTAGACTAGTTCAGCTAAATCAAACAAGTCCCCAAAAATGAAAATAATGAAAAACTGTATCAATTAAGTCTATACATGAAAGAGACTTAAATTTTGATTTGATCATATGAAATCTGCCACATACCAACTTCTAAATAACCAGTGCAATATTGCCAGACTGCATGAAACTTTCAATATCTTTTTCTTAAGTCCTCAGCAAAATGCAAAAAACTATAAAAACAATCACTATTTCTAAATAAGCTGTACAATATACCATCAAAGGGATCCAAACTATAAATAATTTCATGGAAACACAAACGGCTTTCACTGAATCCAAAGGCCTCAACCTAGAAACCACAATATTGCTATTCAGTACAAGAAGAGCTAGTAACAAGTAACTAGCCTATAAAATGCCTATGACAGGAATAGTATATTGTCATGATCCCTTCACAGTTGAGCTTTGTTTTGCTCCATCCAGACAAGGGAAGTCAGATCTGCCTATTCATCGTTGCTGCTACAGCCAGGATGCTGCTGTAGAATGACACAGTCAAGTACATTGAGCACAGGAGTTTCTACAACCACAGCATGTGTTTAGTCCATAAATACACACATGTGCATTTATCTTGACCTACTGCTCAAACAGGACTTAAATTCTGATGTATCTCAAAGGAATTAAACAATAAAAAGGACACTTCTATAACTAGCCTCTGTGGGATTTTAAAGGACAGCTACTGGAAGTGATACAAGGAACACGGATGTAAGAGTCTATTACAGAAGGAGGAAAAAAAAAAAAAGAAGAGGGGGATGGAACAACCTAAGTACAAAATTACTACAAGATTGTTTGTAATACCAGTTGTGTCCCTTCAGTTCTGAGGTGCATTCCATATATCTGGTCCTTTCCCTTGATTACTAGCTCTGTTACTTTTCTTCTCTCCATTACAAAACCATAGTCCTGTCTCTTGACAGAAGCTTTCCTTGGTCAATCAATTTCAACAATCCAGGAAGCAGTTTAGTCAGTATCACCTTAATAAGGCGTTAAAACCATAAGTAACTAAGAATTCAATGGTAATTTTCAGCTTTCACTTGCCAATTCAGACTTACTTGCACCTCTGTCTTCAGCAAGCATCTCCAGGATGTAAAAGCATTTTGACTGAAATAATCAGAGCATCTCCAATGTTATTTCACCTCTTCTTTATAGTTACTAAATTGGAGTTTCACTGTCAAATCACTCTGTCCTTAAAACAGCATCTATATCAGATGTGTTATCTGCTAGATCCTAGGCTACCTGTAATATCATCAATTTTCTTTCATTTTTCAGTTTCCCTCACTCCCTCTTTGCCAGTCAGTACAATTTCTGAAATAACTAATATTCACTCAAATAGTCTTACAACTAGTTATTTTTTCTGACAGCTTCTTCACAAACATCTGTGTCTTAACCAGATGATTTTCTCTCTCCCCTCAACTTTTTACTTTTTTTCAGATGGCACAGAAGAAATGTTCCTGTTTTAATTTTTTCAAGTTGCATTCAGTTTTTTGGTATTTCTCCCTTTAATATTAAAAGCATGTGAGCTACAAGCCATGGGCACTTTTTGCAATCAGCACAGGGGTCCAAATCTGACCAGAGAGATATCTGCATTTCACATGGACTGAATCATCCTGAGGGAGAACAGGAGAGCAGGAGCCTCAGCTAATGGTCTAAACAGGTACATGCAGTCCATCATCTTATCACACCTACAGCCTGGAGGTTATTCTCACTTTACCTCCAACACGGAATTTGGCAGCATACCCAACTCAGCTAATAGCCCATTCAAGGAACTGGGTTTACAAATTTAAAACTAAACAAAACTACTCCACTTGTCCACCCTATAGGTCCTTTAAATCATATACCTCCCTATCTCCACTATTACTTGCCTATGATATTCAAGTACATTTTCCCAGTTATAGCTATTAGACTTTATTTCAACCCTGAGAACGCACTTGTCTAACACACTATGAATTGATCTATGACTTACATTTGGCACTTCTGGGAAAAATCAGAATATAAAACAGGTTAAGGAGCTCTCTAGAAATGTAACTGTGCTTGTAACTGTTCCTTCTAATTCACAGATGAGTTCTGAAACTTCATAATCTCAGGTTACTACAACCTCCCAGTGATGAGAAATCCCTGCTGAACACGATAATGAACCAAGTAAACAGATGCACAGGAAGGGTGCATCTTAAAAAGTCCTCTTAAGTGAGTACAATACAGTCTTATATGCAACAGAGACACAAGTCCCTGAACACTGGAACTAGTGGAACCTACTAGTGAATGAGTTTGTATAAAGTTATTTAACATTCTAACTCAATTTATATTAAGATTCAGCATAAACAGAGTGTCATCCAAGAATTCACACAGGAGAAAGCTGTTATGAATATCAAAGTTGGAAGACAAATCTTCATTGACTTTTGTATCTCTGATAATCCACAGGGGAGAGAACTTTGAAAGTGGCTTAAGTCTAAGACGATAAAATCTCAGGTATCCATAAGGGTGCTCGTTTGAGCGAGTCTTCAAGGTATAACAAGATTAAACTTATGCCACAAGCTTATGTTCTCATCTCTGCTTGGCCAATTGACCTCCCACACGTTCTTTTGAGGGTTGGACCACTGAGACTCCTGCTTTTCCATCACCACTGATTGCATTTGGGAGCCAATGCTTCAAAAAGTAAAGTGGGATAAAGCATCTCTTATTTCCATAGAAAGCAGGCTGTAAATAAGGGACAGGAGACATTCATCCACACACATCCAAGTGAAAAACCAGCAGCAATTCTAGGTTACCCCATTGTGTACTACTGCTGCACTGTTGTCCACTGGATTAAGCAAGGCAAAAGGATTCTTGCAGGTTAGACAACCCAGTAAGCAGAGCTTTAAACCAGAAAAAAACAGGAGAAAGAGACTCCTCTACAAGTACGAAGATGTGCATGGGGTAGACAAGCCAAGGGCCTGGGTGATAAGAATGAAAGAGACACAGCATTCAACATGACAGAGCTGAAGTGGAATCTCTCCAAGCATAGGCCTGTAAAGAAGGAAGTGTCTGCGGAACAGCCTCATGGAGAAAGCCTCTCAAACCTGTACTGAGGAATCAGCACACTTGGGTGCCTGCCTGAAGTGCCTCTACACTGGTGCACACCAGGTGGGAACAAACAGGAGGAGCTGGAAGTCTGTGCGCAGTTTCTGGGCTATGACCTCATTGGAATAATGGAGACATGGTGATACAGCTCACAGGACTGGCTGTGCTACCGTGGATGGATAAAAGTTGTTTAGTAAGGACAGACTGGCAAGGTGAGGAGGTATGTTGTCTTCTATGTGAAAGAACAGCTGGAATTTGTGGAGTTCTGCATTGGGACAGTTCAGGAGATGGTCAATAGCTCATAGGTTAAGATTAACAGGCAGACCAGCATGGGGTACTATTGTAGTGATACATACTGTTATGTGCTAGAGAGCACAGAGTAGTAGTCTACTGTATGTAGTAGTGCATGCTATGGACTTCCTAATCAGGAAGAAGTACATGATGCCTTCTCCAGACAACTAGAAGAAGACTCATGTTCACAGGCCATACTCCTTACAGTGGAAATTCTAGCCACTGTGATGTCTTCTGTGTGTAAGGACAATGCAATCTAGGGCTCAAGCAACCTAGAATTCTACAGTATGGATGATAACTTCCCAAGGTGATCATGAAGCCAAAGAAAGAAAGGTGCCCTGCCTGACCCGATATGTACAAACAACGAAGTATTGGATGTGCATATGGAAGTTGCTGGCAGCCTGGATGAAGTTTGGTTGTAGACAAGTCAGTAGTAGTGTACCCTCCATAGCCTGAAATATTCTGTTCATAAACAAGAGAACAAGTTTCTTGAGATCAAATATTCAACAAAGAACTACTGCAGTATTTATTCTGTTTCTGAAGAGAGAAGCTGCAAGAATCAAAAAAGCTAAGTTGTGTTCTATGCAAAACACATATGGAGGAATAACTTTCAATAATCCAATACTCTGGAAATACAAAACCACCAATCAGTAAACCAGCTAATTATGCCAACCATTAACAACAGCCATATGGTGTATAGTGCCATAGTTTCAGCTCGTACCATTGCGGCTACAAAGACTGATACACAAAAGCCAAAGGCTACTCCAACTAGAAGGCAAAGAAGGAGCATTTCATGAAGCCTATTTGAAATATGAGTTGATACTTCTACTGTAACAACAACGGTGCTACCAAATAACACTGGAGGATTTTTATTTCCTATACATACAAAAAAAAAGCTATCTATAAGCCAGTTACTTTTTGTAAAAAAGTGCTATCAGCACTTGAAGGGAGATATGCGAAATTTTTTAAATACAAAAGAGTTTAAACATGGAAAAGTATTAGTGGTATAGAATGAAATGGAACATACATTGGTACAGCTGCTTATACTATGATTTTTCCTTGTGACCTTTTAAACAAACTACACAACAAAGAATGGAGTTTTCCATCTGATACATAACAAAAATGGAATGCTAGCAGTGCTTAGTTTATCCATAATTTATTATTTTATCCTTAATTTCTCCATTAAGGTAGCCAAGCAATATACATATTTAAATAGATATTCTTTTTTCACGCAAACAGAAAGTGTTTCAAATCTGACATTGCCTTAAAAGGAAGCAAAACATACAAAGCAACACATACCTGATACACCCTGAGACTCTTTCTGCAGATCACAGTACCACAGTCTGTTCACTGGATCACAGCCTTCTCTGATAGACAGCAAGACATATCGACCATCATCCGACACCTGTAAGAAGTTACAGAAAAATCAAACACAATTCACCCTCCGGAAAAAAATTCACCCTCTTGAAAAGTCAGTTCACAAACAGAAAAATCTACTGCTGCTGTTAAATGAACATTATAAGCTACAGCCACATTATAAATTATCTGATGAAGCTTCTTGGTTCATTTTTGCACATGCATGTACATACACAACAGAATTTCTGAAATGGTGTCTGCTAGAAAGTCATCAATTAATCCTTCTTGCTGCTCAGGCTTTTCAAATGTACTCCATTTCTTGACAAAGCTTTTGAAAGTGCAAGTCCAACAAGGAAAGGCAGAATGTAACATGAAGTCATCAATATAAAGTCTCCCTCTACTGACTGAGCTATTTTGAGCATATTCCAAAATTACCAAATCTTGATATTTTATTATCAGTGCTGACAGAGAAGGCTGTTTACTGTCCACATTCTTACATGACCATATTTAATGGAAATTTAAACCCCCATTCACAAAATACAAATCTGGGTTCTGGAAATTTTCCACTTGGCACTACACACAGCTTCAAAACAATTCTTATACATATATTGTAATTACTTCTTAGATATATTTCAGTTTATATTTGTAACATTAGTTATGCAAAATATCTGTACAATGAGTTGTGAAAAATAAATTTCAGAAGAATTAGATTCTAATTATACTGCTATTCCAACAGATCCTCAATTTTGAAGACACAAGAAAGAGACCTAATAGAACAGAAGCAAATCTCAGTGTGTGAAAGTAAACAAAAACACCCCAACAACCTTCTCCTTGAAAGAAAAACAGTTCCCAAATGAGTATTCCAAATCTCATTTTCACAGGCATTTTGTTAAAAGCTAATCATACCACAAAAAAGTCCATATAGCCAAAAGCTCACAAGAAAGATAGAAAAGAACACCTAAGAGTCCTACTGTATCCAAAACACACCCCATTATATGAAACAGCAAAGACATCTTTAATAGGACAGCCTGCAAAATCAAGATATTTTGCCTCCAACTTTCTAGAAACAAGTATATCCAAAAATGGAAACCAAGATTAGGTGATCTTTCTTGAAAGATTAATCTTCAGTGGTTTTAGGTAAGCAATAATTGCAGGTGTCAATTTTAATTAAGAAAACAACTGCAATATGCTGTTTAAACATCTGTCTGTACTTGTGAAAGCACCAAGTTTCCTTCTCTTCCTCACCAACTGAAAAAACATACAAAATATTTTTAAGTTGCATATAAAAAATTCAAATTTCAGTTAAACTTGAGAGTATGACACACAAAATTCTTTTAGTCATGGTCAGAACCCACATAAATTTATTCTTTGAATCTGTGAGTATAACAGTAAAGAAAAGACTGATAACTTTACCCAAGAAACAACAAATGTGCAAATTTCTGATGTTGCAAGGGCAATTCAGAACCTCTGATGACAGCAAATCTGAGTACATCTAATTTTCCTTCCATATTCCCAGCTGGACTAGTTAAAGAGTTGATAGCAGTTTATGTTTAATTTGAAGTAAGAATTCCCAAAGCATGTCGCTGGTGGGATACCAATTATGTGTGTCTCTATCACTAAAGCTATTCTAATACCAGTGAGTTCTACAACCCAAAGGAATTTGACAGCAACAGGACAAGACAGTTGATTTCAGCATGCTAGAATGTTCAGTATTATACTGCAGATTTAGACATCCACATTGCAAAGTTACAGTTCGATGAGCAATCTTGGCAGCAGCACCAGCTTATGCAGTCCCCACCTCTAGCTCTTCCTACTGCTATCATTGCTTGTGTCCATGCAAATTCATTCCCCATGTCATGCCAGTATAAGCATCCACCATTTGTGAAGTAAATCAGTCCAGGGAACTGATCTAGCTGAACAAATGGCACATTAAACAATGACAAAAAAAAATTTTACACCAAAAAACAGAAAAGAAAAAACAATCCAGAGTTAAAAACACCCAAAGAAAACAAAGAATCCAGGAGGGGAAGGAGAAAGAAAAAGGAAAAAAACTTAAAACAATCCACAATAAAAAAAGAATAAAAGAAGCCCCTCTGCCAGATTAGGATCTCACTCAGTTCACTGTTAAGCTGCACAAATGGCCAAGCTAACACACAGCACCAAACAGCTGGAAACATGAATAACAGGGGTAGAGATTGCTCAAGGCAGCTCAGCTTGCATTACTGATGAATGCGTAATCACAGCCCAAATGCCACTGACCCTAAACTGTAAACAGACAAAGAGTCCAGGTTTCATGATGGCAAAAGGAAATAGGATTTACCAACTATCATTTGCATTATTCTTACACTGCTACATCAGCTTCATGAGCTGAGCTGCCATCTCTGCTCTTCACTCACAAATTTATGAACTGAAATTTCATACTAGTACCTCACTCAAATCTCAAAATGCATTCATGGTTCAGCATAAGGGGGACAGCTGCAATGTCAGACCTGACTTCCCACATTGAAGATGAAAATGAAACATATCTCAAGAGTTTCTGAGAGAGATCTGGAATGTCAGTCAATACTCATCTCTCTCATTAAAATAATTACTATCATTTCAAACAACACCCACTGGTAAAAGGTAAGCAGGCTGAAAAGCAATTGCACCTCTTAAAACAACATTTAATATCTGTCAAAACAGGACAGAGGAAATCCTGTAGTCTTTCAACTGGAGCTTTTAAAAACCTTCAGCATAACAATGATTTTACTGGCATGACACAGCACTAATCCCTAACTCAGCACTAGTAAAGGAAGGATTATTTCAAAGAGCTAATGTTGGTATGTAGCTTTTAGTTTCACTACTACTGTCATTCAGTCAGTTGGCAATTTTGAGTTTGTTAGATCTACTATTTCTTAAATATTTGTTGTGACCATCATTAGACCATACAAACATACACAACAGTATCATTAAGACAGCTGTACTTCC
This sequence comes from Chaetops frenatus, assembly GCA_013400775.1. NCBI lineage: Eukaryota > Metazoa > Chordata > Aves > Passeriformes > Picathartidae > Chaetops > Chaetops frenatus. The sequence continues at coordinate 558,104 of VZTR01004087.1, forward strand.
AAATACTATTTTATTTAGTCTTTCAAGCATCAAAATCTTTAAATCCTCCTTTATAGAAGAGTTTTGGTTTATAGTGGGGTGGTTTTTTTGTGGGTTGTTTTTTTCCTAGCAATCTTGTTTCAATGTTACCTGTTCCCTCAATTTTGATGAACACTGCTTAGACTAACATTAAGTGAAAAAGTGGTTTTCCTGTAACTTTATTAATGAGCAACAAAATAAGAAAAATTAAAGTCTAATTAAATCAGTCTAATTTTCTGTAAAAAGAATCTTCTAACCACTCAAATCTGGTCTTTTTTTACAAAATACAACTAATTCATTATACAGGCCATATAAAGAACCCCAAAGGGTTATGAGAATCCACAGCAAAAACAAAAGTTAAATATTTTGTCTAGCAGCAGCAGAATATTTCAGACCAAAAATTCATACATAATTAAACAAACAACAACAAAAAAGAATGAAGAGGAGAAAGCTGTCAGGTTTTTAGACTTCCTGGCTTCATGTATCACTCAACTAAAATGTCAATAGGAGAGATATTAGAGTGCTCTACTTTCAAGTCACATGCATACCAATAGTGAATATTAATGCAAGTTCTGTGAACACTACCTGGACAATTACCACTGCGAGATTCAGGATAAGGAAGAGCTCTCTATATTTAGTTCACAAATAGGGGCCCTTAGAGTACGTTGTATTTTATTAAGGCAACTATATATACACATCATTCCTTTCTAGATAATAAATTAAAACTTTTACTACCTTTGCCCTTTTTTATTATCAAGGTGGAAAAAAACTAATCACTGCGTAATTTGTTTCTAAATAACAAGGTATTAAAAATAAAATAAATAAAATTCAGTTATTAGATCCTATGCCTGCGTTGAGAAAAAGATACAAAGATACACTCTCTTCTTAACTGCAGGCATTAACACTATGGTAATCTACAACATGATCTGCATCTGCAGTTATTTCACAAATTACCGCTTTTCATGCACTGCTGCCCTTTGCATATGAAACTGAGCAATTGTCATTGCTATCTAATGCATTTTCAATGAAGCACAGCAAATGAATCATGTACAAAAAAAATTAAAAATCGAAGTTCACAAAAATCACACAGAATCAAAGCTTTCCAACAGAGCTAAAAGGTCAAATTACTAACCGTAATGTATCCAGCCATGAAGCATCAGATCATCCAGAAAAAGAAGGATGTGTCACAATAAAGACGCAACTATGCAACGCTTGGCATTGATATCTAGGAACTAAAAACTCAGTGCATCAATAAGCTGCATATTAATGCTGCTACAATTTTCACTATATGCTATGGATGAAACAGCTTAAAACCACCCAGAGTGACTGACCAGATTTTTAAAAAAATATTTAGGAATGTATACAGTCACAATAAAACAGACTCATGACAGCAGTTACTTCCTTAACTTTAGATAAATGCTGCATAAAGACTTTTGCATAACATGACCCTGGATACGACTCAACTAAGAAGAATTTACATGCAAGAAACTTTTCACTTGCTGCAGAAATTACCTGTTTTGTTATTTGAAAGTTTTTTAAGCTTTCTATCAGATGAACAAAGGAAAATATTAAGCACAAAAATCCACAAAGCACATGGCTTCTACAGAGAAAGAAAGAAAGAAAAAAATTACTGTAAAATTTGCTGAAACAGTTGGCAAGCCAAGAGCAATTACACTGCCTGAACAGCCTCAAGTGTTCTACTATCACAGATGTGCACATGCGCCTGTGCCACAAAGATCTGTCTGCATGATGACAAGGAACCCCCATAGTAATCTCCCAGCCTTTTAGATTCTGCTTTTATTATCTCACATTTTATTAAAAAAAATCAAAGCTATTTTCTGTCCTAGAATAGGAAACTCTTTTGGAAAGGGTTGTGGGTTTTTGTGGGTTTTTTATAGGGGTTGTGGGGTGTGGTACTGGTTTGTTGTTTTTTTAATGAAGGGAACATAAAGCTATGTTCTGATACTATCTTTGCAGTGGTGCCAGAAAGTCACTGAAGCTTGCAAATAGCTCCTATCACATTTTATGTTCTCGCGGTCTTTTGAGACACTGAGCACTGGGGCACGAACTCCCTCTTGCAAAGCAACCTCTTGGGACTGTCTGCACAAACCAAGCCACCTCACCTGAAGCTGCTACTCTCAGGCTGTAAAGGCTCTGTTTTGTTTTCTATTTGTAGAGAATTGGTTTCAGAATCAGATTTCAGAAGCCCTAATGATGGATGATCACAGGAATGCATAATTTCAGGATTTCATAATTTCAGGATCCCCTTCCTACATTCTGAGGCACAGGCCTGACAGTTTATGCAGGACGTGGACATGGTTATATGCAAACAACATTTTGATGTGTTCTATCCACCCACTTACCAGGCTAGAAACCTTGCTCTGGGCATTACTTCCAATTCCATATTCCAGCTGGGTTCTGATTCTTGTATCTTAGATACAATGTGCTGGTATAAAGAACACTTCTATTCTGACCATACCCTTTTGAGCCTCTGATAACTCTGGGGTTGAAGGAGCACTACCAAAGCCAGAGAAGAGGATTTTGACCCTAGATCACTGTGCTTAGGACTATTTCAATTCCAACAGAACATCAGGCAGCCTTGTTTAGAATATGCACACACATATTTACATGCATTCTCTTTCCTAAGTCCAGCACAGAACAAAATCAGTAACCTTCTGGGGTGACAAACACCACACACAATTTTTACTGTGGCTTTCAGCTTGGTTTTGAGCAATGAAAGCACCAAAGCATCTGGAATCTACCTATGTAAGAGATTATCAGATGCAATAGTTCCATGTGCATCCACGATTACTTGCCTCTTTCTTAACAGTAAAATTCTCCAGGCCTACTTCCAGGGCTGTAGGAAGATATTCATACTAGGCTGCTATTCAAGATTCATCCTTGACTAAGACAGCACGAGCCTTTAGAAAAATTCCCACAGCCCTATTTTACCCAGAGGTGTGTCACTTGAGGAAACTGACAATGTTTTCAGCCCTTCCCCTCCATGTTGCTTACTCTTCCCCTGTGGGTGCTTCAATGTTGCTGCAGTGAAAACACTATAGCCAGCACACATCTGTGCCCTGAATTTAATTTGCAAGATCACCTCGCTTGTTTAGAACCACTGATGTTAACTGACAGCTCTAAATATAAAATCAAAAAATAAAAAAAAATTGCCAATTTGGAGACCGTGCACAGCGTTTGTTAGAAAACATGAAAAATTGTACTTATTTTACTGCTGGAAGAATTGGAATAGGAGGGTTCCCCCTCGCCTACTCCTGCTGGTACCATAGAGACTTCTCACACTACCAGCTGTGAAAGACTGTTATATAACTTATTGTTTAACTTTGAGAATAACAGTCTGTCTGTGAAAGAGAGATATGCTCAGTCAGTCTGGAGAAGA
>VZTR01004087.1:561639-693427 GCA_013400775.1 Chaetops frenatus
CATACCAGACTGCCCTCTGCTGGGGTGTTATTCAATTAAACTCTATCCCTGCTCTTCACAACCCTCCCACCATTCTAGAATCTGTCCCAGAAATGCACCTGCTTTTTGTAGACTAATGGAAAGATTTTATAGTCTCTTTTTCAAAACTTACATATCTGACTAACAATAGATTCTTTCCTCACAAACAATCTATTCAAGTGAAGAGCGGGAAATGCATCTATATCTCTCTGCCAACACCATTTTCAGCACCACAGATCAAGCATACTTGGGGTTGGTGTTGAATGTATAATGAGGAAAAAACCCTGAAGCTATTTTCTTGCATACTGTCTTGAAAAGATATTAAGCTGACAAAATTTTATACAACCCTCTTTTGTCCTTACGAATGAAGTTGTTTCCTATCTCCATTGAGAATACACACCTCTCTTGACTTCCTACAGTGCACCTGAGATTAGTTTTTCTGAAGCATGATGGCAACCTTATTAATTTTGCAGTCTCTGAAGGATCTCCTTGTCAGGTGCTTTTCACTTGCAAGTGAGGTATTTCTCTTCCGTGACCTTGGCTGCAAGACCTGCAAATTCTTTTCAAATCTGAGTATGAAAGTTCAGCTCTGCTGCCACCACAGAGAAAGGTTTGGTACTGAAGGCTAGAACACCTATACCATAATCCAACTGTCTTCACTAAAGCTTGTGCAAACATAGTGTCTCTACCTAGTGGGACTAGTAAAGCTGGTAAAATAAAAACACTTTTTTACTTATCTGACAGGAGTGCATGAAAGCATGCATTTTATAACATGTTGAGCTGTGCTAAGTTGTGTTTTAAAATCCATAGCCGCATCTTAGCGCCAAGGAAGCATATTTAGGACAGCTTCAAAAAACCATGTAATTTCATTTTGACTAATGATATTTAATTTTTCCCCCTTTACTTTGTGGTCTTCCACTTTCTAAAACACTTAGAAAAACTGACCAAAAAGCTTGTTGGAATGGCCTGAAAATGAGCACTGTTTTGGTTTGGTATTTGTTGGTGTTTTTTTAATTGCAGAGTATTTTTCTTCTGACCATTAAAAACCATTTTTTCATTAGTATCAGTACAACAAAGCCATGTTTTACTGTTGGAGCTCACAGCACAATCTCAGAATATCAGCTGTTTTAGAGTATTCTCACTTTAGTAAAGTTAATGATTATTTATAGAAGTGGATCTCTGCTTTTCCACTCCTTAAAATAGCATTTCTTCTTAAATATCAACATCTCTGGAAGTTGATGTCTTCTAGGGGTCAAAAAAACTACCATAAGCAGCCATACCCATCCTGTGACATAAATTTATTGAACAACAGCCCACATTAGGGAGGTGTTTCTCTATGCACTGTCCTCCCCACTTCCAGAGCAGTACTGGGGCTGTTCCAACTCCAGTGGTTGCATAACTTGTAGCTGTGCTACATTCCTTTACCTTTCTGTTCTGCAGCAGAAGTCTAACCAGACTGCAACAGTCCTTCCCCATGGAAAACTAATTTGCCTTCACAACATGTGTAGTTTAGCTCACGATACTGGAGAGGAATAATAATAGTGTGCATCACTCATGTGAATCAGGGGATACATCATTACAGGACATCTGTCACCAACAAAAAGGCCATTTATTTATGGAACTAGGGAAAAATAAGGATAATGATGTCCAAATTCCATTTTACTGCCAGTTAAACTCAGAACTGACTAGTTTTTTAACAGTTAAAAGAACTCCGAGTCCCATTTGCAAGCTTCCACTGATATTCAGGTCAGTTGTTAAAAATATGTTTCATAAATACATGAGATTGTGTAAAAAAGGTGGTGGTTATTTGCAGAACCTACAGTTAAGTCTGATTTGTTAGAGATAGCTCAGTGTCATGACTTTACTGGGAAGCCCTCCACATTCTCACTCACTGTCTGATTTTAAAACCCACTGTTCAAATCCTTTGAAAGAACCTTTGTTTTCTGGCAGTCTACAGAAAAGACACCCCTAACATTTTCATGGATTAATGAGTTGAAATGTGACACAAACTGATGATCACATTTTTCAAAAGACGTACTTGCAGAGAAAAGTATTTCTAGGAGCTGAGCAACCCAAACCAGGCTAAAAACACTTCATATTCATCAAAAGTGTCAGACCAAAAGAGACCAACATAGAAACAAAATGTACTGATCACACATAGTAGGCAAGTACAGAGTATTACATAGGAGAGTACTGAGTATTACAAGTATTCATCCACATGAAAAACATCAGTTTCTTGATAAATGGAATGACCATCACTACATACCAGCAGCACTTCGAAACACTGCACTCAATTGCACATTGCTAAATCTGATTTGGAGAATAAAACACTTTAATTACAAAAGGTTTACTGGGACTTTACACTCTATAGTAGTTGTTCAACAAAATAAGCTTAGGAACTCAATTCCAGCATCAGTCACTAGTTCCATTTCCAATAACACAGTCTGTACCATATGTGTGCTGATAAAACTTATTGTAGGGAAACTTAGAATTCTCCAATTGTACAAACACTATTAACAGCTTTTAACCTGTATATCTCCATTCCTCAATTAAGCAGAACAGATATATTTATTTTTCAGAGAAGACATTGCAAAAATAAATATAACTGAATAAACACATATCCAGATATGCTGACTATTAGAATAAGCTTTTTGTGCAGGAAGTAGAAGCCGGGGCTAAGAAGAAGAAGAAACAAGAACAGTGACACATTGTCCATCAAATGATCTTCTCTGTTTTGGAATGTGTATCAGGCAGAATGACCTCAGTGAAGAAAAAGGGTTTGTGCCATTGCAGGCTGGAGGAGTGATTTAAAGCAAACTAGGCAGTCTTATTTTCAGGAATTCTTTATCAATGGTTCTTAGTTCAACTGTCAACTCTACAACACTAACAAAAAAGCACTCTTTTCAAATTAATATCCACTCTCAGTTGTTAGAATCTGAGAAATAGAACATGATAATGATAGGGTGCGGGATGTTTAGCATACCTCAGCTCCACCCATCCATTTTGGTTCATCAGGAAATTCAGCACATAGGATATCTTCTGACTGGTTAGTTCCTAATACGTGATAATGCAGCTTTTGATGCAGATTAGTAGAGGTCTCAGTGCCTAGTGAAATGCAGATATTTAGACCAGTAAGTTCTCAAAGAAATGCAACAATCATACGAAACCCTTGGAAACTTCTGTACCCCTTTGTTTATAAAAGAGAAATTCAGAAGAAAGAACTAAGAGTGGCTCCAAGCTACAACCATTCCCCTCCAAACAAACATCCTCCTATAAAACAAGATAAAACTTAACACTGGAAACCTGTTCAAACAGTAACCCTTTCCTTTTATTGTTGATAATAACTTCTTCAAATTTGAAGATTTATCATTTCAAGCTTTGCTTTCTAGAAATACAAGCAAGCAAAGTGAAGAAAAACAAGAATCCCTGCCACACTCTAATGATGTTTTCATTTCCATTTCACCCAGAGCAACTAAGGAGACATTTACTGTAATTAACATTCCTAGAAACCTTCATACTTCCATTTGCTGAATACATAAAAGTGATGTATTTTAAAGCACTGCATGAGGTGCCACTTGATTTATTTTTATTTTTTTAAAATTTCATTCTTGCAACATTTTCCAACACTGTAGCTTTTGAACTACAAACAGGAGGTAAAAAAGACCTCAACAAAACAAGGTTGGTATCTATCTTGCAAGTCTGGCAAAATTATAGGCTTCAAAAGCAAACAGAGGCAAAATTCAGGCTCTCTCCAGTTTAATGAAGAGCACAGAAGAAACTTTTCAGTAGCTCTGCCTTGTAATAAAAGCTGCTAAATTCCTTCCCCACTGACACTCCTCTGCAATTTATTCCACTTTGTGTGGTGCTCCTTGAATTTTGCTAGCATAAACATTTTGTTTTGCTTTGCTGTGAACCACAGATGAATTAATCTGGTTGAACAACAAAAACCTTATGCTTCGCATTGCTATTCATCAAGTCAATCTCCCAAAGCAGTTTATCTGTGTCCATACAAATGGATAAGGGGAAATATCTAAGATGTCACCAGACATCAAATTCTAGCCAATACCACCAATGATATGGAACCTAAGTAAATCATCCCAGAGAAAAAGAAAAGGAGCAGCAAACTTTTATGAGAAAAAGAGGGGCAGGCAGACAAGAAGTGACTCACACTAACTGAACATAGGCTTTGACCATACAAGACATAATTTGATCTCTGATTGCACAATGAAAACAGCTACTTATTTTAATATAGACTTGTAGAGCTAATTATTTGTTGCACCAATTCACTGCAAAAGTGATTTTGCTCCCACATAGCATGCAATTAGAATTGTCATACCTACCATCACTCTTCCCATCTTGTTTCGGGTAGCAGTTATAGAACATGCCTTTTCCATCATGGGTCCAAGCCATGCAACTGAATTTAACTCTCTCCAGTGTATCTGGGAGATCCTCAGGACCTTCTACTTTCATAAACTTGATAGTAACCCAATCAGAGCCACTAGAACTCAGGCCATATGCAAAGTATTCACCATCTTCACTGAATGCATAACCTAGGATATCAGAAACGAACAAAATTAATAGAGGTTAAATGGGAATATTAGTTAAAGGAACTGTTCACCAAACACTGAGAGAAGGTTTATTTTCTAAAGAGCAGTGCAAGCAACTGCATCTGCTATCACTTGGGATTCAAAGCACTTTTCCAGTCTCTGTGGACTTCTCAGTTCGTTCACAGATCCAAGGTGCGGATAATCAGTAAGTATCCAAGTTCAGTAACATAACTTATGCCTAACATCTGAATTATGGTTTGACTCCTATTTCTTCTGCTGCTCTGAGTTTGGCAGGAAGAGCTGGAAAATGAAAATGAACACAGATGGAGAACTAGAATGAAATTTTAAGGGAGAAACAGCACCAAAGAAGCTAACAGAGATGCAAGCTATGTATCCTGAAACAGTGTAAATACCAGTTAAAAAATGGAGTCACTGAAAACTAGACCCTTTAAAACCCTGAAAACTGAAGTAACTGGAAAAGTTTGCCACTAGCATGCAAATGGTTAATTACCAGTATTCTAAGCTAAGACCTGTGATATATATTTTACTTTATCCAAACCGTGAGGAATAGAGCTTGCATCATAATTGATAGGGATCAAATTCATGCTTGCAAATCAAGTCAGGTGAAGAGACTGAATTATCATAGGCCTGTACAGACCTGAAAGTATCTACCAAAAAACAACCTAAGAAAAAGTTGCATTTCATAAACATGATCGTTTTGAGAGGCACCACTGTGCCACACCAATATATTCTCTCCCATAACAACGTAAGAGTGGCCATTCTGGTTCCGAACACAATTCCACCTAGCTGTCCTCAGGAGTAACCACAACGTGATGTCTACATAAGTAAGAAAAACCATCTAATCATGGAATGGTTTGGGTTGGAAGGGACTTCAAAAGATCAACTAGTTCCTACCCTCCTGCTGTAGACAGGGACACCTTCCACTAGACAAAGGTTGCTCAAAGCTCTGTCTGACCCGGCCTTGAACACTTTCAGGGATGGGGCATCCATACACAACTTCTCTGGGCAACGTGTTCCAGTGCCTCACTACCTTCACGGTAAAGAATTTTTTCAAAATATCTAATCTAAACCTATTCTCTTTCAGTTTAAAGCCATTCCCCTTTGTCCTGTCACTACATATCTTTGCTTCCCTGTAGGCCCCCTTTAGGTACATGAAAGCTACTACAGGGTCATCCCACAGCTTTCTCTTTTCCAGACTGAATAACCTGAACTCTCTCAGCCCTTCGTCATAGGTGAGGTGCTCCAGCCCTCTAATCTTTTCATGGCTCTCCTCCAACAGGTCCATGTCCTTCCTACGATGGGGGCCCAGATTTGGATGCAGTACTCCAGGCAGAGTCTCACATGAGCCCAGTGGAGGGGCAGAATCCCCTCCCTCACCCTGCTGGCCACACTGCTTTGGATGCAGCCCAGGATTAAATTTGTTTTCTGGGCTGCAAGCTCACATTGCTGGCTCATGTCCACCCGCACCCCCAAGTCCTTGTTAGCACGGATGCTGTCAATCTCTTCCTTCCCCAGCCTGTGTTGATACTGCACAATGCAAGCACAAGAACAAAATGAAGGAATAAATGCAAGAACAATGTAAGCACATATAGTATTTCCCTCAAATATTCTTATCACCTCCAACCATTTTTAGTTTAGCAGACTCCTTTTCCATGCAGTAGTTGGCTAACAGTCCTCAATGCTTCCCTTCTCCTTGATTACGTTCAGCTTGCCTTTTTCCACCACCACCATTGGTAATAGGTTCTATAGATCTACTTCTTGCAGCATGAACCATCTCCTTCTTCTGTTTGCTTGAGACCTGACTCCCACTGCTTTCATTTGATATTCCCTCATTCTTATAATAGAAAAATGACTAATCAACCCTTATTCCTTCTCTCCATCCTATTGCATGCCACAAATTATTCTGCAGACTGCTAATATCCTTGCTAAATTGTCCCTTTTCCATGCTGATTAACCCAGGCACACTCAGTTTTTCCCTTTGTTCCTACTGCCCTCCTCCAAACTGTATTTCAAAGCCCCTTTTGAGCTGAGGGAACTGGGACTTGATTTAATGTTCAGAGGTACAGTATAAACTCTTGGGCTGCTAATGTAATGGCGTCTTCCTGTTTTGTTTTCTATTTCACAGAATCACAGAATCATTAAGATTGGAGAAGACCTCTGAGATCATAAAGTTCAACCTTTGACCCATCACCACCTTGTCAACTAAATCTTAGCATTGAGTGCCACGTTGTTTCTTGAGCACTTCTGAGGAGAAATTTCTTCCTGATGAATAAATTGGTATTTGATGTGCTTGCTTGGCTTCTACCAAGAACCAAGCTGGCATTTTCATGGAATTATGTATTACACTCCAAGCATTGATCCCAAAATGTCATGGCGAGCTCAAGAGTTCACTCCATCCATTCCTCCATAAATGAGGTTGTTTGTCCCCTGTGCATCACTTAATTTATCTGCACAGAGACACACCTGTTAATTTATTTTAATTATTATTATAAAGGTCTTCCTGCAGTTCTTCAGTCATTTTTCAGCCAGGAGTAACTTTGTATTCTCACCAAACTCTGCTACCTCACTGCTCACTCCTTTTTCTAGTATGTATCAGCATAGTGAACACTGCAAGTCCTAGCAGAGTCCCTGACAGGGCTTTACTGGTGATTTCCACTTGACAGCCCATCAGTTCTTCCTTTCCCTGCCCTTAAATCAATTATTAATCAACACCAGGAGTTTGTCCTCTTGTTACTCAGCTGGTGGTTTTCTAAGTGCGTCTGGAAGGAGACTGTGCCGTAAGACTTCTAGAAATACAGAGAGATTAAATGAATCCAATATCCATAGATTAAGGCAGGACCTCCCAATAAAAAAAAGCCATATTGATTCTTTTCAAATATGTCACTTTTAGAGAAACATTCACTAATTGTGTCCCCTGTTTTTATTAACTGTCCTTAAACAGACTTAGAGGTCTTTTAGGTCCAGAAGTCTGCTTCTACAAATGAGCAACTAGGGAATGCGAAAATGGACAGCTAAGAGACATTACAGCCCTAGTGAACACAAACAATTTTGTGATCATGGAAGTTAATGCTATGTTCCTTCACAGTCTCTTACTTTGACTCGTTGGCTTGTGTTAAATATGCAAAATACAATTTTAAGAGAACTAATCAAAATAAATACATAAACTTTTTTCCTTGCTACAGACAACCTCAAGAGCTGCTCCTATTTCATTGGAAATCCGTCACAGAGCTGTGAAAAAAAGCACTGGGAAACTGAACAAAGTTAATTGTGGATACAATGTAGATTTAGAAGTGTTCTTCTGAAACACCATACGAATCCACATAGGGCTATTGTAATTACTTTGATTAAATTTTCAACTTCTGCTGAAGACTGAGACTTACTCAGCAGGAACTGCCATCTCACTAACCTCGTAAGGCCACAGTGCCATCATCAGAAAGTTTATTTGGATCAAGAAAAACTTTGGCATCAGCATCCAAGGAGTCTTGTACATATAAAACTCGCTGATTCTGGAGCCCTGTATTGTAGAAGTGAAAATACCTAAAAGAACACAAGAGAGAAAAATTTAGTAGGAAGAACTCTGATTTTCAGTTAGGCAAGCACAAAAAACTTGTATGAGGTTGTCATGAAGTGAATAAAAGACAGATGAATAGGTTAGGGAAACACAAGTTTCACAGTAGAGTAGGATGCATTCAAAATATCCTTTAAAAATAAAAGCTGCATTTGCCACAGTGCATTTCGAAAAATTCCAAGTATACTATAAACTCCACATAACTGTCAAACATCTCTGGCAGCTGCAGCATTTCTGTGTTACGAGTACTGGCACAAGTTTCCATCCCTTATGTTCTCAGCTTTGTCATTCATGCAGCTGCTTTCAATCCATACTGGCTGACACACTTATGTTCAAATGAGACAGAACCAAGTGTTTCATCTGTATGTACCAATGTCCTTAAAAATGCGTGTTTAAAAAAGTTGTAGGAATAGACAATTAAAGAGTTGTCTTTAGTGCTACTCTTCACATCCTGAGACACTACAGAGCTCAAAGAGATTAACACCCATAATGTTTACTACATAAACATGACCTAAAAAAAACCAGATAGCAGCTTCACCTGAGGGAACAGGGGAATTTACAGGGCAACATTCAAATCTGAAAATAAATTCATATATTCTCTAAGACTGACAAGTACTTGGTTACAAACATGGGAACTTGGTAAAGCCAGAAGGGGAAAATACACTCACAAAGGTCTGGTTAACAATATCAGCTAATAAGATGTTCAAGTAATAACAGTAATGTTCAGCACTCACGAAACTGAAAGATTAAAATAAATAGAAGAAAAAGAAAGTAATTTTCCATTTGACCAGGCATTTTCTTGCCAATTTCATCTCTGCAATGCTGGGCAACAAGCTGGGAAGCAAAGGTCAAGCAATGAGACAGACACAGCATCCCCCTGGGCCCCCTTCCTTTCTGTAGACTCTACGGAACAACTCTTCAGACACTGTCCTTTAGCAACTATCCTTCATCAGAGAACCTGAATAGTTAAATTTAAGAATTTCTAAGTGTCATGAGAAGTTCAGAAAATTCTCCAAACAGAATAGTTCCTTACCCCACACTTTACTTAGTGTTATTTAACTTGGTAGAGACCTCTTGATTGCCTCAAACACCACAATATAGGGCTTTCCTGTATTATATTTGAACTGCTCTAAGTCCAGCACATGCCAAGAAATAGAGTATCACTCAGAAAGACTAGAAAGACATCTATTAAAGTCAAAGTAAAGTGTCATAAATTACAAGCACATTAAGCTCCTGGCACAAATGTTCTTACTGGAGGACAGTCAGCTGCATCAAATTAAGAATCTGTATCTCTTAGGGAAGACTGTATTTATCACTGCCATGAGCACTTCTGCAACATTAAGACTTAACAGCACTGAAGGTAACAACACCCTGACACGTTTGCACTGTACAGGGAGAATGGGTCAGAGAATCCAGAGCAGTCACTGACTCGACCTGGTCACCTGCTACATCTGCGTGAGCATCACATACAAACTAACAAGCTTTGCCTGACTCAATAAGACATACTTCCCCAGATGCAGCACTGTCCTAAACAACTCCACTGCTTCTGGGCTTAAACCTCACAGCTCTATACACTGATATGTTGTGCCCCATACATGATAATGAAAATCCACATTAAATCCATCAACAGTTTGGGTTCAGTCCCTGCCATATACTTTCACCAAACCCCACACAGTACATGATTTCCTATCCTTAGTAGCAAGTATCAGTGCCTTCTCACAGTACAGATCACTAAAACAAATCCCTCTCAGTATCTGTGTGGAAATCTTCAGGCAACAAGATATCCTCTCTTGCTCATCAGCTGCGGATGATGAACACATACCTGGCATATCTCGGTGCCCACTCAACAAGGATCAAGCAAATTGAAAATACTGAAAAAGATAATCTGTGTTTCCTGTGATTAAGAGTGGCTGGTTGCTTGCTCTACCTCTTTTTCCACTACTAAAACAATCTCTAGATGTTATTAAATTAATAAGCAGTTTCATCCCTTTACTCCCTTTCTCAAGAAGCTTGCCAGTGTTTCTAAAAGAGGTCATATTAATTTCAGTAGCAGCTGCAGTCTCCAGACCTTGGGTAAGACACAGAAACACCATCTCTTCACCTAGTCACAGAATTAAAACAGGGATATGAGAAGGCTAGGCACTGGAATATAGCAGGATTTCTTTGCTTCTAAGGAAACAGACCTTTTTCCATCAGTCACTTTAAGTCCTCCAAATGATTTTCCCCATATCCCCTGCAGCTACAGGAACAGTTTTTCACAAGGGAATTCCTACTGCTTTTCACTGGCTATGACTATGCTCTACGTAAGAGCAGTGTTCTAGCAAATATGTGGAACAAAATGGACCTAAGCTGTTTTCAGATGACGTGCCTTTAACTATACTAACAGTGCCCAAGCCTTTCTGAAAGGAACTTCTCAAGAAAAGAGAACAAAAGAAGGTAAGATGATTGGAAACTAGAGAGAGTCAAGCACCTTATGCTCTACATCATGCAACCACACATGTTAACATTGGCTTAGTTTTCATACTTCCCAACTATAAAGACATACATACAAATATATTTTAAAATTCGTTTTCCTAATTAGTAGTTGCTTCTGACTTGCTTCACATTTATCACCACCTCAAAAGACATTGCTCACATACCGTTTTCCTTTCTTGAAATGGCAGCTGTACTTAGGATAATCATAGAGTTCAGTCATTCGCTCCTTGAACAGTCCTCTGACAGGACACTGCTCAAGAAAGGGTACTGTGAGCTTGTTCTGAGCCTCCACAAATGCCTGAAAGAAAACAATCAAAAAAATATAAACTCAAGCAGAAATGCCTATTTTCTACAGAAAACATTTTCAGAAGCAATGCATCAGAGACATCTTTCCCCCATATAGATTATGCAGTGTCACACATGAAGAATCCTAAGTGCTTATTTGCATTATGCCACAATTCTTTAATAAGACTCAACTTTTACCCGGAATAATGACTCTGCAGGGCATACACTGGGGTAGCCAGCCAAAAGACAAGACATTCCTGCCTTTCCCTTAAAAAACCCCCCAAAACCCAAAACAAAACTCCAACAACCAAAGAAACACTAAACAAACAAACAAAAAAAACCCCCAAAAGCCAAAATAACAACCCCAAAAAGAGCCTCATGCTTTTAAAAACTCTCTATTTGCCTAAATGACAAATATTGCCCACAGATTGCATAATTATTTCAGGAGCTGGGAAGGGCTTTAAGATGACACAAAATGTCATGTGCATCATCTGTTCATATTATTAACGTTCTGTGTATAAAACACAGAATTAGTCCCAGACAGTATTTCATGAGAAGCACAAAGCAGTGTTCACAGATCAGTTCTTGGGGAAAAAAATACAAATCTCTGAAAACTTTGGGATATCTGGCTTCTTTAAAACACTCCAGCTCCCTGTCACAAACACTTAAGTACAGTGATCAAAAGCATTACCACTCCAGCTGTTTGTTGCATGCATGGAAAACCTGGTGCTCTGCTGGTGTTTCATCATCCCTATTTATAGCAAGGTACATTAACATAAAATTAATACATAAGCATCTTAAGATGAATCACAGCTGCTAACAAGCAGACGTGCAGGCTTTTCTGTCTCTAACATGAAGCAGGTAGGATAGAACACCATGTGTGGCTGTAACTCACAGCCAAGTGTTGCAGTGGCAGCTGCAGTGTCACCCTTGGACTCCAGCCTCTCACCTTCAGCACAAAATCCTGTCCACTCATTTCTTGCTTAGGCAGGGCTCTTTCCCAGAAGAGGGTTTGAAAGAGCCTATTGTTTCTACCTGTCCTGAATCTGTCACAGAGCAATCAGATCAACGCATTGTAACATCTGAGTTACACTTCACTGCAGGGCATGACCCACAAGAACGGCTGGGCTACAATCCACATTGCACAACTAGTGCTTCACAGAAGAAGCCAGCTGCTGTACAGGCAGAGTACCTGGCACACACTTACCAGCTGCTATCAGTGTTCAGTCATGTATTAATTCTTCAGGTGAAGAATTAATATGTGCACAGTACATCTCAGTGGTAAGTAATGCAGCCTCCACATTGTATCACTATAACCATCCCCCCAGCAGATCGTGAAAGAACTTAAGCAAATCTAGACCAATCTCAAACCAAGAATTATGTGTATCTGAATTGGTTTTCTCTAAATGGAAACACATGAATTTCAAAGATCACATACACAAAAATCTGGACAGTGGATACTACACAAATAAACTAACTTCTCCCAGTGCTGTGACATTTTCAGAGAAACAACGTCGTATAAAAACATGGGTAAGACCATCCAGTGCACTGGATGGACAAAAGCACTTTCCAGTTACACGTAGTGAACAAAACTGGCACACATCTTTGTTTCACCCATCAATAACACAACCAACATGAAAACACTACAGCAAGGGTATACTGGAACTGTGTGTTACCCACTTTTAACTGCATAGACATATTTTCACATCTGCTTTCATTAGTGATATTCAAAGAAGAAACACAGACTTGTCCTTACAAACATTTGTTGCACAAGAGCATGGTTGCAGACTAATTATCACTCTCACAACTGTATCACTAGTAATTTTGCTTTTATAGGAACTATAAACTTTTATAGGAACTTTTATAGGAAGTACTACAAAAAAAATTAATCAGACTTCTTGTGACTTGCTCCTTAGCATTTACTTTTTTAGTGTTTAACAAAGGAATATTCAAAGTGCAATTGGAGGATTTTTTAAACATGAACAAAACACTGGTCTATTATAACTACAAATCCATTTAACTGTAGATTTGAGAGTTTCAGTTTTAGTCCTAATTCAAACATACACATGTTCAGAATAGTACAACCCAACTCCACACGATCCCTGCTTTTTCATCACTTGTCGATCCCTCATGTCTGGAACAAGCCCAGCATTACTGCCTACACTGTCAGTGAGTTAAGGTACTGTATATGACTGACATAGCTGCAAAAGACTTTGCTGTAGTCTAAAAATGAGCTTATTTCCCACAAAGTGTTAAAACCAAGAAGTTGGAAGTCCAACTAAGCCAAAGCCAAGACAACAGTGAAAGTGTGGTTTTGCAGTTGTGGCATATGCCATTACCAGAAGTGTTTCACATTTCAGCTATGCTGGGGGTATTTCCTCAATCTGTCTTAGAAGTCAACAGCCAAACAGCAGCAGTGCATGAACTCACATTCTGCACTTCCTTTCTCCAAAGTAAGATAGGAACTTCTCCATGAACCAGGGTTCATTATTATTTACATGTCTGGAGAAGGGAGTTTGTTTGCTTATAGCTGCCCTTGACTGCTCCAACCAAGCACACACAGGGGAAATAAAAGCCATACAGCAAAGCACATAGATTGTCAGTGTGGAAGTGCATACTTCTTGAACAAGAGCTTTTCCACAAGAAATTGAGGATGTGACTTAATGATTGGCTTTATCAGCTCTAAGACTGTGCATTGGACCTGCTTAGCCATCTGCAGATCTCAATAACCTTTTTTGCAGCAGATAAATGCACTGCATACAGAATAAGATCACCTTTGAGACATGGCTGAAAAATTTCTAGATCTATTTGACTTTCACCTAATTAAAAGCAGACTGTGGGTGGCTAGAGAAGGAAAGATTCCATTCTTGGACCATCTTAGATCCAACTATCATGTGGCCTTGGGGTGACCTAATTAGGCATGTATGTCAATAGAAAACTAACACACAAAAGTGTTGCCTCCCAGAACATCAGCTTGTGATGACTACACCTATGCAAGGGAAGGACAGAAGCATTCATGTCAGTGCAAGAAGGGGAGAGAAGGCAGAGAGAAACCACACAACCACTTGGCTTAACGGAAACCTGCAAACTATACTGGATCACCTACAGCACCATCTTCACTCTACTCACACTGCAAAAACACCTGATTTAGCCAATTACAAAAAAATATTCCACCCTTCTATGTATTCACTTGCTTGTAAATTGCTAGCTATCAGGAGTCCACATAACCATTTGGACTAGAAAATAAATATAATTTTTTTACACTTATAGCTGTTGTGGGTAATTTCCTTCATCCCAGTCCCTTTAGCTCTACAGTGGACATCACGTGAAACCACCATGGACATTTGAGAGTTAAAACCAATCTCATATACCTTCGCTTCTTTCTCCATGCTTCAGGGAATAGCAAACTTTGTTTCACTGACTCAATACAGAAACTAAGTGAAGCCTACTCATTTATTTTCTGTGAGCACACCAATGTTTGACATGCCTATTCCTGCTACACCTAGAAAAGCAGAATTCCAACATATTTGTTGTATCTATTTGACAGCATTTTTTTCTGACTTCTTCTATGAAAGAAGTAAACCAGAAAAACACTTTAATTCTCTTTGTTCAGTAACTCCTGAAACTTTGGAATAAGATTATATACTTGCATACTTTCTTACACAGGAACTCTATCCACTCCTTTTGTCATACTACTACAACTGCAATTTTCTGCAGAATTTGGCACTGCAAAATTCTGCCACGGTGGGTGGTTTTTCCAGTGTAAGCAAGTAAGATGTAATGACCTTCATTCCACCAATATGACAACTTGTGTCAGGGCTGCTGCACTTTTGCGAGGCTGTTTTAATTCCCTATTTCTTATTCTGCCTCCCATATAAACTGCAAGCTCTAGATAGCGTGATTCACTGTCCTCCAACTGTTCTCACCCAACCTGGTCACAGTATGTGGCTATACTATTGAATACCAGGACATGAGAAATCAGGTATTTGCATTTTCTCAATCCCTGATCTTCCATAGGATCCCCAAAACCACTTTAATAGGTCTCTGTAAGGCATCTCTAACAGAAAGACATAACCATACCTCCCACACATACATTCCTCTCAATTTGACACAAAATTATCCTGTGTTTACTGTTTCTTAAAGATACCAGAATTAAAAGCCCAAAATTCTCCCAACTTTCTAAATAGCTCATTTTCAATATTAATGTCCATGGCAGAGTTTTTCACTAAAACCTGATCCCCAATCAACCTTTTTGATCCACAAGTATTTATATATGCTGACAGATTTGTAAGCAGGGAATCAGTTCCTAACTGCATACATTTTATCTTGCTCTTGACAGTTACTCTAAGTTTTATTTGACCAACCTCAGGCTCATGAAAATGTATAAGGTAAGCACATACACAGAAGAACCTAGAAGGAATCTGACTAATGGAATGCCACACTGTTTGATATTTTTGGATGGAAATTCTGCCCTTCATCAACTTACAGACACAATCATGCATACTGAGTAGAAGCCAGTGTTTCAGATCTGGAACTACAGCTATCACTAAGTTAGTAACAGAGGAAACCCACTCCACACTGTCACCAACCACTTTCTGACCATCATCCCTGCAACTCCCTATGCCATGAATATCAGAGAAACTGGCTCACAGCCATCATTCTTCATGATTTTCTCTCAGTGAAAGACCAGTTCCAGCAGCACATTCTTGCTATATCAGACTGCAGGCTGAAAACCCGCAACACCTGCAACTGTAATAACAGACACTAACAAATTTTAGGTTTCTCCTAACCTCAGGAGGAAAATTTTTTTGGTTTTACCTTTAAAATGGAGTAAAAAAACAAACCATACTCACACACTTTGTCGGTTTTCGAAGAAAGCAAGCCCAAGTTTTCCTTCTACCCCTTCCTAACTATTTTATTATGGCAATTTTAGATTTTAGATGTACTTAGGATGGACAAAGGACTCTAAAATTTAAGTGTTTCTCTTCAGTATGACACCACCACCTTGAGCGTTCAAACCGGCCAGAAAAATGCATGCAAAATAAGCATGGGTTTAGTTTTAAATTTCTGTGATCTAAGTTGTACCAAGTGTTCCAGACTTTCATAGAACCATAGAATGGTTTGGGTATGAAAGGACCTTAAAGATCATTTAGTTCAATGCCCCTGCCATGGGCTGGGACATTTGCCAGTAAACCAGGTTGCTCAAAGCCCCATCCAACCTTTCCTCCATTAAAACACAGGGATAAAATAATGGCACTGCTGTTGGTGCCATGAGATATCACACAAACTACGCCTTCGTTTACTATGTAAGTTTTCAAAAAGCATTGGCAGGTTCTTCAAAAGCAGAGTAACAATGCACATGGTCTATAAAAGCGAACCATGTGAAAACAGCCATTCCCATGCAAAAAAAGGCTACCTTCGTCTGTTCGCTATCGGGATCTTCAAGCCAGCAGTACGGATCGCTGATTTTACAACCATGGTAATCCGACACCTGGATTTATAAAAGACAGTAATTTTAAAAAAGACATGCACACAAGCCAACTAGTCAGCATGATGAAGGGCATTTGGAGTTTCACAAAAGCATACAGTGCTAAGGAGCAAAGAAAGAGAACCAACACATTACTCCCAGGTGAGTTACTATCCTTTGGTCATGGCACCACAGCAGCAGAGTAGTTCTCAGAAAAAAACAGAGCACCAGAAAAATGGTGAGAAATGCACACAAATTCCTTCCACAGGATAGATTAGTAAGCAAAAAAGAAGCCCCACCAACCAAACCAAAACCCTTAAGGTTTTCAAGACAAATTATAAAACCTACTGATTACTGGATGTACCCAAAATATGGTTTCTAGTTACACAAATGGTCTCTAGTTTTCCCCTCCCTGCTATTGTTGCCCACAAATACGTGCATAGTGTGTAAATATATATATATATATATAAAGAATAATTTTTTAAAAATAAAAAGCCCACCCCCAAAAAAACAAACAAAACAAACCACAAAAGATTAATCCACATGATTGAATTTACCTGCTTCCTTCCTCCAGTACATAAAAAAAAGACTAGATACCTGCTATTAGGGTGTGCACAGTTCAGCCTTTCAGTCAACTACGTAAGTAAATACTTCAGGATTTTTTCCAGCTTTGGCTCATACGGGCCAAATGTTTATTCTGGTTTAAATGCAATGTATATTCTTCCTGGCTGGTGCACAAAGCACAGTGCTTTGAGGAAGGGAAAGAAAATCGAACCCATTTCCGCCAAACTTACACCGTAATCACTTGTGTACCCAGGTACGGTGGGAACACAGGGAGATGGGACTATATTACAGATGTTCCATCCTATATAAACAGACTATTTGTTCCTCTGCTGAGGCTGGAGCAGCCCGGGCGGAGGCCTGGGTTTCCCTGACACAGGCGGCGGTACCGAAGCTCCCTGCGGCCGCTGCTCCTGCACCCCCAATCCCGCCGCCCGTCCCAGACCGTCTCCCGGCCCCGCACACGCGGAACGCGCCCGAAGGCACCGGAGCACGGGCCCGAATCCCGCCCTAACAAGCCCTCGGCAGCCGCCGCGGCCCGCGGGCATGACAAACCCGACACCCTCTGCACGGAGCACGCCGGGCGTTCCGCGGCCGCGGCCGAACAAAGCCCCGAGAACCGAGGCGGCCCCACGGGGGGTGGCGAGCCGGGTGCTCCGCGCCCGGGCCCGGCGGCAGCCGCACGCCGGGGACTGTCCCAGCCAGCGCCGTACTCACGGCGGTCTCGTCGCGGTACACCTCGGGGTACTGGAAGGCCTGCATGGCGGGCTGCGGCGGAGAGCGGTGGGAAGCAGAGGAGGAGGCGGAGGAGGAAGAAGAAGAAGAGGAAGAGGAGGAAGAGGAGGAGGAGGAGGAGNTGAGGGGCCGGCCCTGCCGCCCCGCCCCTTCCTCCTCGCCGTCCTTGGTCTCTGCTCCCTCCTCTTGGTCATCCTGCTCCGGCGGAGCTGAGCAGCCGGCACCACCCGGGTTTCATCCTCCTTATAGTAAACGTTTGCAAAAAAAAATCGCAGGTTTTCATTCCTCTTCCGCTCGGCTCCCCAGCGTTGGCACACGGTGAGGGAAGAGGCTGGGGTCTGGCTTGCAGAGCTCCTCTCCGCACCGGCCCGAGCACAGGGCTGCTTCCTGGGTGGGGCTGATTATTTGATTCTGATTCTGACTCAGGCAGCTCGAAGCCAGGTCACGGAATCACAGAATTGATTAGGTTGGAAAAGGCTTCTGAGATCATCAACCTGTGAGAGAACACCACTTTGTCAAGTAAATCATGGCAGTAAGTGCCACATCCAGTATTTCCTTGAACACTTCAGGGATGGTGACTCCACCACCTCTCTGGACAGTCCATTCTGATGTCTAATCGCCCTTTCTGTGAAGAAATTCCTCACGATGTCCAACCTAAACCTCCCCTAGAGTAACTGAAAACTGTGTCCTCTCGTTTTGTCTCTGGTTGCCTGGGAGAAGAGGCCAATCCTCACCTGGATAGAACCTCCTTTCAGGGAATTGTAAAGAGTGATAAAGTCACCCCTGAGCCTTCTCTTCTCTAGGCTAAACCTGGCTTGGTCCACTCAAACCTTTAGTGAGTTTCCATCGGACGTGGCTCTACAAGTTTCCAGAGACTCCCCTTTGCCCTAAAAGCAAAGGACAAGTTGGCCACCTGGTCCCAGTGGCCACTCCAGAACACCAGCCCTGCTGGCTGGTGCTTGTCACCCTCAGCCCCAGTGTCATGGAGTGTAGTCCCATGCCAGCCCTGACTCTGGTTTGTGCCACCAGTCTGGATGAAAAGGCACCCAGTAAAGGTGTTTCAAGTGAATGACTTCAGGCTCATCCATGGGGTGTTTATTTTACAATAGGATTTCCTGGGTCAGAAAACTTGCAAACATTTTTGCCCCAGGGAGAGACCAGGTGTACTCCTCCTGCCAGAGTGGAAACATGCAGGGGACAGGAGGCAGTTTGGCAACATAGCTGAACTTATATTCTTCCGAATGAAGCTGCTGCCCACAACTTTTGCCAAGCTGTCCTGTCAGCTTGGGAAGGACTTCAGTGCAGCTCTTCATCCAGGGTAAACTCATGTGTACATGTGGTTAATGGCACCAGCTGGAGACATGGAGGTTCATGTGTGGTCTTTAAAGGTCTGGTCAGCCCAAAGAGCACTCATGGTTTTCAATAAAATAACCACCTGGAATGACAAAGACCTAGAACATTTTAGAAATGGCATCAAACCTTTGTAGTTACCAGCTCAGAACTGTGTCTTGATTGCCTTCTCTTGATGGAAAGAGTTACCGTCTCTAATTAGACATCCTTTGTGGAGGCTGAGGGTTGTGTACATATTAAATATGCCAGCGCCATTATGGTCACTGTTACTAAGTGACATAACCATGTTCATCATTTTTGCTTCCATCCTAAACAACACTTGTGTGGCTTCTTTTCTCTCATCCCTTCTCTTTTGGTCATTTTTCCTTCTTATCTTGTTTCTTTGTTAATCTTCTCCCTTTGCAAGGCAGCAGGACAGCTGCTGACTATGACTACGAACCTTTCGTTCTGGAGCTCAAGAACATGCCACCAGCAAGGAGGTTAATGGCAATGCCTTGACATGCCCGATGCTGATAAAAGCTTGCTAATTGTCTGAGCAACTTGCTTAGGTAGATACTGGCAAGCCAATGCTGTTTCTGACTAAAGCTTCCCAGACGGAATTGCATATGCACACAAATTTGCATGATGGGGAGAATTAGTAGCTCAATACCTCCGTCAAGCATTCGGCTTGCCAGTGTGCAACTCAAACAAGCTGTCCGTGCACAATTTGTCTGGGAGTCTTGGGCAGCCGACTGCAAATTCATTTTGTAGACAGCAGAGGCGGTGCATCTGATTCAGAGCTGCAGTTTGCCTAGTGAAAATACCTTTTTCAGCCTGGAGGTGTTGTGCGGGATGAATGTATGTATGTTTGTCCGGAATGCCTAACTGTTTAGCAGCACGGACAAGGTTATCTGTCGTATATCTGACTGAACAGCCCTACATCCCAATACCCTGGGCATTTCCACGGCTTCGTGCTGTAAAAGCAGCTGGTCTGAGCTGTAGTGGAAGTTTTGGGCAGCTGTGCTTCCTGCACACAGCTGGAGCTCCCCGAGCTGGCGGGAGAGGGCAGCCTGGCCACAGGGATGCTCCGCAGCTCCGTTCCACCCATAGCTCCTCAGGCTCCAGCAGCGCTCTCAGAACAGGGCAGGGTAATTCCTGAATGGGCTGGCAAGCATCCAGTGAGCACAGCAATCATCCATCACAAAACCTTTCAATTCATCTTGGACACAGAGAAGGTGGGAATATACAAAAAAACCCCAAGTACATAGATGTACAAGATAAGATCTTTGGAACTGTAGTTTTAGAAGCAGTAATTTTCGTTCTAAAGTGAAAACCAGGGACTGAAAGTGAATTTTCTCTGTAGTGTAAATTTCTCCCTTGTTTTTTGGGGGGTCGCGGGAGGGAGAAGGACGTGAACAACAGCAGAAGGAGCAAATCTACACTGTCAGATATTTTCTTATCAGAAAAGCAGGTAACACAGGTTCACATAGTGTCTAAAACACTGCCCAAAACATATCTTTCTTACCTGACGCCATGCATCCCCCGTACAAATGAGAGTGCGGTGTGCAGTCTGATAACAGAAATCTTTACAATGAAAGGTGTAGCACTCTTCTTCCTTTTTCAATATGTTTGCTTAACATGAAATTAAAAGTGATTCACATTAGGACTGTGCTTTGACTGAAAATTTGAAGCCTATCTTAATTGTTAGTGTTGTAGCAGAAAGCAAATCTCTACTAAAATTCTACCTTTTCTTGGGCCCAACCAACATCAGCAGAGTTCAGCTTTGACATTTGCTGTGTTTTGAGGATAAATTGCTGAGTAAGCAAAAAATTTATCTTCCTATGTATAAAACAAAATTTTGAGAATCTCTCAGTAGTCTTTGTTGTCTTATCACTCTCCCATGTTAGCATGATTCTGATCATGTAAAAAACAGATACTGGTCTCTGCTGATATTAATTATAATTCCGCTGATCATCCAGTCATTAGCAAATCTCTTTCAGCTTAGTCAGCATCTCCACAATGACTCACTGCAAGTAGTATATTGACTCAGTAGGAAGTGAACTCATCATCTTGGTCAGGGAAGATCTGACAAAAGATCTAGAAGCAAATTTTGTTTTTACCTTTCCTTGTCGCCCTTTCCCCATTGCCCTTTCCCCAGCCTCACTCACGTTATGACTTACCAATAGCTGGAAACTTTTCTGTTATGGAATGAAGACACATCTGTACCTTTACTCTTGTTTTCTTATATATGTTTTTTATTTAATTTACTTAATTGTGTGACATCAGTTCTGCTGTTCAGACGTTTATCAACAGGTGTCAGCAGAACCTCAGTCTTGTGCTATGATGAGCATGTGCTGAGCTGTACAAATAACTCCAGTTTCAGAGCAGTGGGACTCTCAAATCGTCTGCCTAAGTCCTGTTGATTTTCAGTGATTCTTTGATTCCTAAATTATATTCATCTTCTCTATACATTAATTATGATCATTGTGTATTGTTTATGGATAATTTAAGGATTTGTTGGTTTTTTGCTGGATTATGAAGTGGCTTACATAATAAAATATGGTTTTATTGTCTCAGTCACAGAAACTTCTACATGACACAGGTCTGGTCAATATTTGAACATCCCAACAAGCAAAACGGTATTTCATTGTGGTAAACCTCTCTCCCAACCACGGGACAGGATTGGTTCATTGAAGTCAGTGTCACACTGCAGAATCATCCTCTAGCTTGCCCTGGGTTTGTGCACTGCTGTGAAGTCAGTTCAGTGATGTAGTGATGTCCATGAAGCATTAGTATGGCATTGCAATTACAATGTAGTATTAAAAGGTATTTCATCAGGTGGGCAATCCAAACCAACATATCTAAACTGATGCAGGAGGATGAACATACAGATCATAGTATAACTACATCCTATCCAAAATTACACTTCCTGGAAGGAACTTTTTCAGACAGATGAAAGTTAAGGTGTTTTAGGTTTACTTTTCCTTGTGCAGTGACCTGAAGTGAAGAATGAACAAAATTCTAATAATAGCCAAGACTGATGACCAAATTTTTTTAATTTACTCTTTTTTATTATTATTAAATTTTAACATATAATTAAAGAAGGATTTGCCAAAAACCAGAGATCACATAGTAAAATCTGTGCCCTTGTGTCTGTGGATAGATAGTCAATACTCAGGTCTCACTGCATGTGGTGTGCTTGGGTTGTTTAAAAAGTTTTCACAGAGACCTTCAGTGTTTGCAAGGTTTGTAGGTCTGTTGCCTACTTATGCACCAAATCACTGTGTTCCTGACACCTAGATTACACTTACTTCAGCATTCCTGGAAATTAATCTTAATGTTATACAGTTCAGCTGGGACTCATGGCTCAAGTATTTTGCCAAATTCTTCTTAAGAAAGCTCTTGCAGCAGGAAAGTTAGGAGTTGAACTTTTTTTGCTACACAGTATGTAACAGGGGAGACGGGTGTGACATAAAGTCCAGCAAAGTCAATAGAATCTTTTGTGTCCACTTTTTTCCTGTACCTATTTCACCTGAATCTTGAATCAGCCCTTCCTCCACCTCCTCTCACCAAACATCACTCTGAAAAAAGAATTATCTTTATAAATATAATTTTCCATCTAAAGAAATTTTGTTCATTCCTGTGTGTGGAAAGGCAGCAAATCCATATTAGTAAAATGGAACTATAAATGTTAATATTCAGTGTTTGCTTTTGCCTTTCCAAAGTATCTTTTGTTGTTGTTGTTGTTATTGTATGCTGCAAAATACTTTATATGCTAACTCCTGCCTTCAGTGTCAAAAGCAACTAAGATAATCTTTATATAAAAAAGGACGACAGTATAAATAATTCTTATAAGGCAGTATCTGAAACTGGAGATAAGTATAAATTGGAAGAAGGCTTTTCATTCTTTTCCATTCTGAAAATGTAAGGATAAAAATTTTCTTACTTTGGATGAAATCTTCTGCCTATTGGAGTCACAGGAAGTTTTGTCAATGATTTCAAGAGCATAGGAATGTCACCCATAATCTTGGCAGTGAGCAAAACAGTAGGCAGCTTCCTGTTAATGGATTATGAGGTTGACAGAATTTGAAATACACTAAACATAGGGAATCCGATATATTTCTCTTGGAAAGGAAAGCCGTTTTAGCTCCTTTTAAAAGACTCGACATCTAGAAGTATCTTCTTCTGCAGTCATCATCTACCCATGTTTAATACATTTTGAATTTTTGTGTTCAAATGGCTTAGAAATAAAGCTTTCTGTTAGGTCTCAGAAAACATTTGGTTTGGGTTATAAAAATATAGAAACTATAGATCACTGCAGAAAGAACAAACTTTGGAGTCAGAGCACCAGAAATTTGCTTCCAAGAGAGACTTGCACATGCCTATGAGAAGAATCTCTCAATACTTGAGAAAGAGAAAGAAAGAAAACGATGCAATTCAGTGATCACCAAATCTGAAATTCAAACTAAATTGAACACTGTGCAAGGTTATCCCACAAAGCAGTGCTTTAGCCACCCTGTATAGCAATTAATTTAAAATATTGCCACTACTATTCCACAATGAAGGCAAAAATAAGAATGAAAAAAAGTCAATTTCAGAAGTGCCTTTTAAGAAAGGCACCTGATTTCAGTAGATGCTAAATAATTATAGTAATTAAAATTCACTTTTTTAACATTTAAGGGATAACTTTAGCCTCTTTGAAGGAGTGTGAGTCAAATCTAGTCCTGAAACTGAATAACACATCCCAAAGGTCCTGAATATTAAATCTCTACTTCTAGTACTGCAGACTATGTAATTCAGATGTGGACCAGGGCTTCACTGTGCCATTTTTCACACATGGCCAGGTGGTAGAGATGCTCCAGGCATTCATGATCTGCTGCTTTCAAGCAAAGTGAAGAACACAAAACACCAGGTAGCTTACACTCAGAGGCATGGAGGAAAATAATGTGATGTTCCAGGTCGTTGTGCATGTAACACTGGAAGCATGCCCACAATCTAGTGTTTTGTAGACTGTGAAAAGGGAAAGCTCCTGGGGAAAGGCTGAAGGTGCATAATGGCAAAGTTATGTATGTTTTTACAGACAGCTTCACCTTGACTGGCAAAGCAACGTAGAAAGAGGGCATTACTGGTGTGAAAGGTTCCCAAATGTGTAATGACAGCTGATGCCATGGGTTGTCCAAGATGGCAGCGTGGCTGCACTCTGTACAGAGGAGAATTTTGTTGTGCTTGATGTCAGGGGAGTGGATGGGAACATGGGAGGAGGGGGGGAAACCTGCTTACAGCTGTGGGCACAGAGGAACCAGCAGGAAATAAGCTCTGTCAAAATCAGGGAGAACCATCTTGTGGTGAAAGGATGAAAGCTGGACTGGTAATTTCAGCTGTGTGGAAGTATGAGGAAGGTCAAAGCTTTGAAGTTTTGTGTATCAAAATTTACTGAAAGCCTTGAGAGTCCTAGATTGAAGGTGCTGGACAAGCTTAAGGCCCAAGCAACGGAACAGCCAGTGATGTTAACCACAGTGACTGGAAAAAGCAGTATCAAGGAGAGCTTAGGAAACAGATTACGAGCTCTGGTGAGCCATACTGAGCTTGAGCCGATGGCGAGACATTCAGAGGGAAGCAGGCTGAGCTCTGGGCTTGGACAGACTGGAGCAGACGGGTGGATTTGAGTCATCAGTGTGAGCAGTTGGGCTTGTGTTTACAGACAACCTTCCCCAGAGAGGAGGTGCCCTTCCCAGTGGGAGGAGGGAAGCCAACCAAGGACAGAGCCCTTTGGAGCTCACAGAGAGCTGGAGGAAAATTAAGGCATGCTATTCTCCTGTTCCAATATGTGATTTGTTGATAAGAAAAGCTTTTAATAACTAATTTTTAACCCTACAACCAAAACTTTTCAAGAGATACATTCTAATGTCATGTGGGGCTGGTACAGAAGCCCTATGTGGTTTATTCAGTAAATAGTCACTTTTGTAGAAGAATTTGAAGTTTGTCATGTTAAAATAATATGACTGAAAATTAATGTATTTCATGAGTTCTGTTATTTCATTCTCCTGGAGAATTGTGCAGGAATTTCAAAGATCCAATGCATATTATAACAAGTTAAACATTTTTTTCACCTGTAAATTTTATTTAAATTTTTGCAAACTTTTTCTTTTTTCTTTTTTAGGTTTTCTATCCCTAAGGTTTCAAATTCTGACAGAAAATGTGAAGATGGAGAAATTGAGACAAATTTCATGGAAATAAATTCCTCTTCTGAATATTTTTATTAGGTGTTCTCCCTTTGCATTCAGTCTAGACAGAGGAGATATTTTTCAGTGCCTGGAACAGGTTCCTGAGTACAGCCAGAACACATGGAGCAAATCAGAGAAATTGCAGAAATAAGTATGACACATTTGTGTAGAAAAAAAGATCCACAAAAAATTCCTCTCAAACTTCCCTCTAATTAATTTCATCTAATTAATCTAATTTATTTTTTGCCTCTTGGCAGGTCTCCTATTCTAAACTCTGCACATGCCTGAGAGTCATCAAAATGCACAGGATAGGGCCAAGGTAAAGCAAGGCCTCTGCCCTATAGTTTCATAGACCAACTATTCCAAAGCACTGCTGAAATTACCCAGGTCAGAAGAACTCTTTATGAATCTTGAGAAAAAAATTTAAATGAGCATTTGTACTAAATAACAGCGATGTTATTTAGCTTCCCTTTGTCCCGTTCCTCTCATATGTAGTGGGATTGTGAGGTCAATATTCTTCACCCATTTCTGATGTTTAGCTTCTATATAACCAACAGACAATTGCTGCAGGTTATTCAATCCTTTACAAAAATTATTTAATTATCTGCACTTAAATATTCTGGAGGAAATAAAAGTACTTGGGAAAGAAACCTAAATGAGAGAAAAGCAAGAATTAAAGACTAGGATACCACATATTCTGCAAGAAGGGTCTTGCTTGCTTGGTAGACTTTCTTTGATCTCTAATTATGTTAGATGTTATGTTGTTGATGTTAGTGCTCTAAATAATCCCTCTCTGAATCCACTAATTAAATCTTTTCATATTATTCATTCCCTCCTACCAAAACTTACTTTAGTAATTAAAAATGTCATGGTAATTTATTCTGGCCATATGACTATTTTGTCAGTTATTTATTTAAATAATTTTATTTTATTGCAACCTCACAAAAAACTCATCCTCATCATTTAATTAGAGATGTATGTGAAAAGCCAAGACGTATTTGGAGTTAGGCTGTGTTTGTTCACTTTATTTATGCGCTTACTCTTGCGAACTTCAGGGTATTTACAAAGGTATAAAGGGTAACAGTTGTTACCACACTAAGTAAAACTTGCAAAATATCTCCGTTTGCTTCATGATAAGCATGTTATCTAAATCTTGTAAGCACTAAAGAGATCAGAGAAAGAAATGTACCTTTCTCTTGTGTAATGCTACCTGGATTTTCTTTTTGTCTTGTGGGAGACTGGCAAGTTGCTGTAAACCAGCCTTCTTAATCACGTGTGCACTCACTGCCCTTTTGCTTTTATCACTCACATGGAGAAAGACACATTTCTACACAGCTCTTAGGATTTTTTTTTAACCAGAGCTAACTGAAGGCAGTTGCCTGTGTAATATCTTTGCTCATGCTGGCAGCTCTGAGCTGGGAGGTTTCAGCCAAAGACACATTGGGGCATCAGACAGACTTGCTCCAAAACTCAAACCTTCGGAAAAATCACAGTAAATTTAGTAACCATGCCCCTGCACCTACTAAAGAAACTGAATTCATCTTCTAGTTTCAGGATAATAAACCTAACAGCCTCATTTCCTGCAGGGTGCTGAAAATAAATTCAGCCAGTCCCCTTGTTCCAGGGAGTGGAAAAGTTGCCAAGTAGTGTTCTCCAAGGGAAATCGAACAGAACAAGTCCCTTTGCTGGAAACACAGGACAGCCTTCCTTTTTCTCTTCACAGAGGACAGAGCTGAAATCATGGTTGTCTGAGTTAACCCTTTTTTATTCCCTGGAGGTGGCCTATATGCAAAAAAAACCACAGTGCCAACCACCAGGATGGAGTGGGTGGCTTGCCTGCTGAGCCATCCCCTTCCTACAGCCCACCATAGCCAGGGGAGGTCAACCCCCCTGATTTACTCCTCTCAACTTCTCCTTTTCAGGATGATTTGCTCACCAGTGAGGAGAGGCACTCAGTAATGAGGCAGAGCACTACACCTGAGCCTGACACTTCACAAGTGACATTGAAAAAAAAGAGATTTATCCATGTCTTCCCCATTGCCATTCAACCCCTCCAATCCCCCTCATAATCTGTCCCTGAATGGGCAGGATCAGGTTTGGAATGACAGCAAGGAAATGAGGAGAGCCTTAACTGCTCAGCTCCCTGGAATTCTGCCTTAGAAACCAACCAGCCCATGGCTCATGGCTGCCCTAGTCAAATTGTTGGGATCATGATTAAGGGCAGGTCTTCTCTGGAACCTCATGCTTCTGTCACTGCACCAGGTCCTCGCCTTTCCTCAAGTACATCAAAGGACATCTCCACCATATGTGAGCAGAAATGTTATGTTACCTTATGCTGTGTTGATTAAACTACTTCTGGTGTGACTCAGGGAGAACCCCACCTGGTCTAGGAAAATGGAATTCTGGAATAGCACCACTGGAGGACCATCAGCAGGTCTGTTGTCCAGCTTGCACCTACAAAGCAGGTGATGAGTAACTAGCAGGAATGAACCCATCACCAAGTTTCCGACCCATATACCTAAACCTTTCTGCTAGCATGCAACTTAACTGTGGAGACATCTTGCACTGTTTTGCTACAAACCTTGCAGAATCCAATGCTGTCCAAAAAGTGTGCTCTGAAAGCTCATTTACCTGCACATACCATGCTGTCTGGTGCAGTAAAAAATGGCCAGTCCCATGAGCTCAGGTCCCCTCCTCCTTTCCCCTACCCTTGCATACCTGCACACTCAGCTCTTCCCTCACATAAAGCTTGATCTGCCTCTAGGTTTGCTTATCACAGTCTCAAGAGTAAGTACTATGCAAAGTTAAAATCTGTTGAGCACAAGGGCATTTGACCCTGACCACAACCTGCTGTTCCTTTAACAAACAATTAAGACATTCCATGTGTGACTAAATTTGAAAGCAAACCCAAGAATTAACCAGCTTGCTTTAAATAGGGATATAAATAAGAACCAGCCCAGCTATTGCCTAAGAGATAAGCCAAAACTTTGGGGTTCGATAAAAGTTCAGTCACTTTCTGAAGGCTGAATATTTATTTTAGGGAACAGGGTCATAATTTAGGGAAAAGGTCTTTATTTAGGGATTTTAGGGAACACAATGTTCCCCTGAATCTCTTTTCTATTTGAGTAAGTTTCCTCTGAGTATGAATGATGCTAAAGGAAAATAACAAAGCTAAATCCATTCTTGCCTAGCACAAAAAGTATTTCTGTGGGACTTCTAGTTTTAGTGTGAAGTAGCAGCAAACAAAATAGTTACAAAGGTATCTGCATAACTCTGCATTATGTGTCTATCTCTCGGCTTGTGAGGAGAGAATGCAGTAAAAAAATATCTGCATTTAAATCAGGCTTGACATAGAAGCTTGGCTGGCATGATGCAGATTAGCTTTTTAAAAGGTGCTAACAGAAAATACTCAAATTTTAAAATTAGTGGCCCCTTGCTTGATCAATTTCATTAAAATGGCAAACACCATTTCTTATATGAAATTGTGCATTAAATCCTTGAATCAGCTAATTGAAATACTTCTTCTAGATGTTCATATAGTTATGTGTTACTGTTCTGGATCATATAACCTAGGAAAATCTGAAATAGTTTTAATGTTCTATCAAGGTAAAAATGCTGTAATAAAACTGCATGTATCAGGAGAATTTGAAAGTAGCTTCTTAGCATGAAAATTTTCACTGTGGCAGAAAAATACATGCAAGGAGAACTTTGGTTTTGCTTAATAGTGTGAAGTTAACAAAATCAGTAATTAAGTTATGAGATCATGGAAAGTGACTATACCCACACATTTTTCGAGGTGATATGGAGTGCAGAGAGTTCGTTTTTCAGGGTTTGTGGATTGAAAATTACACATTAACCACTAACCTAACTGATAATTCTATGGACAGAGTCCGTTCTTCTATGTAACATGGCCTCACTTCTCCCATGCATGATGTTTTATGAGAGCTCTAAAACTTATGCTTGCACTGTTTTCTTGCAAATTATTTTCCATGTAGGTCAAAAGAGTCTTTCCTGAAGGATTCAGCAAAATATCTGAGGATTTTCATGCAGATAAAATGAAACCTTACATGGAAACTACAAAGAGGAGTTTTACTTCAGAATATGAAAATGATCAATTATTCCTATTACCCTTGAATTTAGAAGAGCACTGCTCTTTGCCTAAGAATTGCACACTACAGCTTATCACTGCAATTAAATACTTGAAAGTATTTAAGTACTTAACAAGTATCATGATTTCAAAGAGAAATGGGTACATGAGCATCTTTAAATCTTTGTACCTTCTACATAAAATCAAGGGCAGTAGCAAGGTTAAGGGGTTTTCTTGATGTTTCTGACATTTCTCCTTTTTGTGAGAAATTTTCTCTGAGTAGCAGAGAAATTGTTAATACGTCTGAAGTTACTGGTTTAATATTCTGTTTTAACAGCAGAGGAAGGTAAGCACATAGTTACAGCAATTAGTGAGTACAATGGTAAGATTTGTTTAGAAAAGAAGGAAGTTTAAATGCAGTATTTTAAAGAGATATTTCATGGCACTATCAGGGGTCAGACGAAAATCAGAAGATCCATTTGTTTTGTAAAACACAGGAAAAAATATAAGCACACAATGGTGTTATTACCTTCCTAATTAAAATCTTTAGTGTCTCACGCTAGGAGTGAAGATTGTGTAGCCATTATAGTAAGGTAACATTCAAATACAAGACAGTGGTATCAGTATTGAACTTTATCACCCTGTAGATCCTTTGTGATAGTTTTTTCTTGCAACCTTATGCAAATTAAGTGAACACATACCATTCATTAACTAGTATACATTTTCCTGTAGGCATTTATAGCATTAACAAAATATTAATTTTCAACCACATAATTTTTTATGTCTCTTTTTTCACAGACATGCTACAAAAGTGTTTCAGTCATTGTGATATTGAGGTTTTCTATTATTGGTAAAAAGAAATTATAGATCTTTCGTTGAAATTGAAAGGATTCAGAACATTTCGATGTCCATATTTCCAAGATGAAAGTTGTACAGGATCTTTTGAGTCACTCATTTATTCCCACTCCACCATCCTAATCCATTTTCATTACATGGCATATTTTATTAACCATATATTTAATATGTGCCTGGTATTTCAAATCTACTAACTAATACTGTGATATTTCAGCAGGATTTTCAAAACAAATCAGCCCCAGCAATTTGATTGCTTTCCCCCAAATTTCCGCTTTTCCAAGAAATTTCAAATTAACAGTTTTTCCACAATAAAAACAGAATATCAAAATTGAAAGAAAAAATTGTCCTTAAAAAGTTGTATTTTAAAACTAGCAATGGTAATTTTCATTTGGAGTCACTTAAAAAATGCATTTCCTCTCTGTAACGTACAAAAAATAAATTAAGTTTTCACTCAGCTGTGGCAATAGTTGCCTTTTTGAAAGGCTTCAAGCCCAGAAATATTTAGAATGCTTTAATTAACTTCAGAGAAATCATATATTTTTGATTTCCTGAAAACTCACTTTAAAAGGCAGATAGTACCTTCTTGTTTGATTTTTGCCTCTTTTGAGGAGCTTCTTAAAGATCAGAAAGTTTAGAGGTCAACAAGATGATCTGACCCTTAGTAAGTGAACCCCTAATTATTCCAAAAGACTGAGGCACTGGGGATCTGGGATCTTCATTATTCTCCAAAATGTGGTGTTTCCACTGAGCTCTGTTGAGAGATCCCTTTCCTCAATCAGCTCTTTGCCTGCTCAGCAATTCTATACTTCACATTCTTTTTTTGCAGATAACACAAAATCTGTCAAATGAAATATATACTTGATCTTTCTTATCATATTGTTTTACCAAAAATGATGCAGTGCATGGTATACAATTCTAAAATAGAGCTAGAAACTATTATATTCTGCTTCCAAAAGTGAGGCTTTCTGAAGTCCACAAATGCTGGCAATGTCTTTTGAAAACCTTCAGCTTGATCCAAAGCCAGCTCAAGCTAATGAGCTTTAATGAGCCACTGACTTTAAAAAGAGATTCCTCAGAGTGCAATACATGTTGCGTGTTACAAAGAAATTTTACTTTCAGGCTTCTTAGGGTGTTGTGGAGTGGAGCTTTTTTAAATAATCAGTTTAAAGGCTAGCTCCAAAGTCCACTGGTCTCAGAAGGCTGAATGAAGCTGAAAATTCTGTTCTGTGAGTATTAAATATTTCACTAAGGCAAAATTCAGCTCATAAATGCACCCACTAGTTACCTAGCTGACTATAACCTTCCTCATCCTGCTTTGCCCTTCTATTGAATATAAGCTGGCTGGTGCCCATGTTTGCAAAGAAAGCCCTTTGTATAGAGGCAATTTGTTTATATATTTAAGGACTGTGACCGGTGCTCCTAAGCTGTAATGATTAATGATACAATAATGCAAAGATTTCAGGCTCTAGAACCCCTTTTCTTTGGGTCTTATATGAACAAAATGACAAAGTATTTTATGACCCATACTCTGAAAGATGCCCATTTTTTAAAGGTATTTTATTAACGCATACAAGCCTTGTTAAAATGAGTGAGAATTGGGAAATTCATTCAGTAAAAATAGTGACTGACCAGGAGTGAGTTCCAGTTGGGAGTTCCGTGTGAGTTAAATATGATATTTTACTTCTTCAATGCTATACACCTCAGGGAAATGGGTTAGTCTTATTATAAAGAAGCAGCCAGATTCTTGTCTTTCACCTATTTTTTATTGCAGGTTCCTGTCTTTTAACTTTGATTTGTATAGCTGCACTGTCTGCTGTGTGCTGGTGTCCCAACAAGACCCTTTGTTTCCTACCTTTGAAAACATTCAAAACAAACAAGTCCCTTTCTCTTCCCATCGACAGTACACATAATATTAATGGTTATCTACCTGTGATAAGCAGAGCAGTATCATTTTACACAACTTGAAAGGGTCATCCATATCGTCAAGGACAATTAACTTGTCTTACTCTCACAAAATGGGCTGGGGGAAGTAACTGAGGCCATACTTCTTCACATACCTGCAAAACAGTTCCAGGACAAGGAGATACCCAAAAGACACAAAAAGATTCTAAACAACAAGCACAACAGGCTTTCCATTGAGAAAAGAATCTGTACTGCACCTTTTTGATGTGATACTCTCTGTGGTGCCTGTGTATGTATTTACTGAGATGATCAGTTGCATACAAGTTTGAACAAGTCGAGCTGCAGGATTTAACTTCCTGCTTATCCCACTTTTAAAGAAAGCAAACTCTTTGAAATATTTCTGGGAAACAGAGTGAAAGTTGTTTTGAGGATATGTCCAGACTTCAGTAAAAAGTATTCTGAAATGTCACAGAACTTGCACTATTTCTCTATTCAAGTTTTGTTTTGCAGCCTGCCTAGATCAGAAGAGCAAACTAAGAATGAGTGGTAACTCCAGCTCTGTGAAGGAGGCTTTCACACCCTATGGTACCTTTCAGTTCTCAAAACTAATAAGTGAAACAAAGACTTTTCTTAGAGGAGAAAACGTCCAAGTAACCACTGTGTGGAGAACAATGTTTGTAATTTAGCAGGTGAGCATATCCCCTCTGAGTCAGCACTGAATCAGTGTCCCAGCTGATCTTTAGGGTAGTGCCATACTGTTTCATTTAGATGTCATGATGTTGACTACTTGGGCTGTGGAGCATGGCACAGCACTTGTCACAACAACACAGCTATTAAATGCGTGATGTGACCGAATGCCATATCAAAGTGCTGCTCTGGCCACATACATTATTCCTGCAATTAAATGAAAGATATTTCACTTCCTGTCTTAAATAACTGGGTAGTACTGCTGCCAACAAGGTGCTGACTTCCAACAGAAGAATGATTGACTATCAATAGCTCATCCTTTATCCTTTAGAGTTTTTTCCTAAAATGCTTTAGAATCCTTTAGGAGAAAGTGACCTGGTTAATGTAAATTTTTTCTTTATTAATAAAATCACAAGTTTGAACCTGCCATTTTCTTTTTACTGCTATTGAAAAAATCTCGACAATGCCAAACATGCTGTGTCTTTTCCTAGTTTAATATGCCTATACAGGGAGAGATGGTCAGAAGAAAGTTAGCCTTTCTTGCAGAGATAAAATCTAAAACAGAGAAATAATTGAATAATAAATTTTCCCGGTGTTTTTATTTAAAACAAACAAACAAACAAACAAACCCCAAACCCTAAAAAAACAAAGAAAAAACCAAAACAACAACAACAAAAAAACAACACAAAAAAACCCCCTACAAAACAAAACGAACAAACGAAAAAAAACAACAACAAAATAAACAAAAAACCAAACCAAACCAAACAAAACAACAACAACAAAAACCCTGTAGATTTACTTTCTTCAGCAGGGAAAAATGTCTTGAGAAGAAAGCAAAAGCACTCCCAAATAATTTCTGTCGATTTTAAATTATTCTGTGATTCTGTGAATCTTTTCCATGAGTGTTTTCACCTTGATAAGAAAAGGGAAGTTGGAAATGCTTCAGACATCCATTTTTATTTCTTTGACAATGATTAAAGCTAAACTGGTGTGTTTTGGTAAAGAAACCAAAGCATCCTTTCTTCCCCTTACCCCGTAGCGTCAATTTTTTTTTGCCAGCTCTACGCTGAGCGAGCTCAGGCTGCATGAAAATCGGGAGGTTCACAGGGGTTCAGAAGAGGCTGTGGAGGGCGAGTTTTGTCCTGCAGGCAGAGCGGAGTCCCCGCCGTGGCAGCGAGGGGCTGAGGACGGAGCAGCTCTGTCGGTGCTCGCAGCCCACGGCTGCTGTAACCTGAGGCTCGGGAAAGGTCAGCGGCCGGGCTCTGCAGTCTGCTCTCTGCCTATCTGTGCCATCTCTTGAAATAACAGCGACTTCCAGGACTCCTTCGCCTTCTTCCCTCTCCAGCCCCGGCATCCCTTCCCTCCCCAGCCCTTCTCTGGCACACATCCTTCAGCGCCGCTCTCTTTTCTTCCTTGAGCTTTTCCTGTTGTCATCACAAGGACCTTTATGTCCTTTATTGTGCTGTGTCCTCTCATTGCCTGGCTCAAAGGCTATCTCTGGCTCTGGAGATAAAGTCTCCACTAAGAAGGATGGAGATTTAATTTGGGGGGGAAAAAAAGCAACCATAAAGGGTTAGGAAAAAGAAACATGCTGGTGCCCTGTTTTGGGAACAAATCCACTCTCTGTTATTTAGTCACATTGGTAAATTAAAAAATTGCCCTTAATTATCTACTCTCTCCTTATCATCTCCAAACTTTGTGAATTTCCTGAAAAATCTATTTATGATCTGTACCCTTGAAACTTGGAAGCAATTCATTGGAGAGAAGCTTCCATGTTACTCTGCCAAGAGGATTACTAAAATAGACCTGCATTGTTATTTTTGAGCATTCGTGACCCTTCATTCGTTTGTTTATTTTTTAAAGGGATTTTTTTGATTGAAGCTGTTTTGCCTTGGTGACAATGAAAGTTGAAAAGGGTGTTTTAAGCAATAAAAAAGTAATTGCTTAAGTTTGAAGTGTAAATTATATCAGAGTGACCTGACTATTTGAAAGAATGAGACTGCTTCTGTAACATGCTATATTACGTGGTAGACCAAGCACTAAAAAAATATGTGCTGTACTAAGAAACTTCACTAACCCAGAACTGGAACTTTTTGGGTAGAAAAATAATTTCTTATGTACTTTTAGGCTATAAAGCCTTGCTTAAATTTACTTCTGAAATGAGGAAAGTGTCCCTGCTGCAAGAGCTCTGCTTGAGGCTGCAGGGCCACCTGTGGCTCCTTTTCCCATGTGTTTCTCACAGATGTGCCAGCAATGGGTCTTTTGCTCCTGGGAGTGTTTGTCAATAGCAGGGCCTCCTCAACACCTGCTCAGGTAGGGTACCAGCCTGGTGACTGGCAGGGGAGGGGGAGACAGGCTTTGCTGTTCACAGACATCAATCCTGTGCAAATTGAACAGCTGTCTGCAGAGAGATACATTGGTGAGTACCTGAGTCCCTTCTCTCGACTGTACACGTATCAGTGAAAGTACCTGTGCACTGTCACACTGATGACATTGAGGAGTAATAGCAACCTCTTCTCTTCCTTGCACTGCTTAATTGTTCTGCTGCAATACAGCATAAACACAGGGAAAAATCTGTGGCATCCAAATCATGTTCCCGCCTG
Source organism: Chaetops frenatus (assembly GCA_013400775.1). Lineage (NCBI taxonomy): Eukaryota > Metazoa > Chordata > Aves > Passeriformes > Picathartidae > Chaetops > Chaetops frenatus. The sequence goes on from VZTR01004087.1 coordinate 597,004, forward strand.
AAGAATGTTTCACATTTGAAAAAAAGCAAGAAAACCCAGTGAAGATTCTTAACCTAATAGAAATCTGATGAGCAGTGCACAGAATTTAACAGACTTTTTCATTATCTATTCCCCAGTGACTGCAGAAATATTTGACCAGACTCTCCAAGGAAATTCATTTATTATTAAGTAAAAAAGGCTGTAGGGCCTATTTAAAAGTAAGGTATTTATAGTAAAATAGCCTGAAAATGTTCCTAGGACAGACAGATCATTTCTAAAAACTTCCATACACTTTGCCACAATACTATTCCTGGTGTCAAAAAGACATGTCAGCTTGTACAGACAGAGGAATCAAAATAAACTCTGATTGCTGAAGCTGTGTTACAATTTAGGAGCATCCTTATTTTCACTCTACTGAAGATAAATCTCTTCCTCAGCCCCAAGTACCTGCAGCCTTTCAGGTCTGGGCATGGAAGTAGTGCTCTGAGCACACATGTAAGCGTATTTGTGAATAATTCTGTACACATATATGTTGCCTTCTCAACATTACGATACCTATTAATCACTGGTTCATTTGCATTGCTTATTCTTTAATTTATTTTTGAAGCTCCTCACACTCAAGGCAGACCTGAGCCCAAGGATTGCAGACGTGGTGTGTCCTTCCTGAAACAGAGGAAAATTATTCCTTGCCCTTAAAAAATGCATAGACATCTGTCTATACCATTGTCAAATGCCATTAGGTAAACACCCCTCTGATAATTCTGGTGGAATTATATGCCAGAAAATAAACATTTTATGCATATATGATGGACACTACCTGTGCTACTTAATGCATTAATGACAATTACTTGCCAACTTCTGGTGACTGAGCTGTAAGACTCTAAAGCACAGACTGGAATAAAGTACTGGGAAAGTAATATGGACAAGCAGAGATTTCACTGTATAACACCATAAGTATTTTAGCATGCTAAGCATAAATTTCTTAAATCACATAGATATGGGAGCTCAAAGGTAAATATAATTGTTAATATTCCAAGCACGTGTATCTAAAATATGTTATTTATTGACCATTTGTACTATGAATAAGTGTACTTAAAGACACTTTAGTGTAAAGTGTTACTGTCTGCTAAAGATCTCTTCACTAAATGTTTGTAGAATCCTGAGTGGTTTGCAAGTCAATTAAACCACTGATGGAACAGAGATAAACACTTCCTACTGAGAAATGTCACATCAGTCTTTCTGCTTCATTTCATTGTGTCATTTAATGCACTGAATGGATTCAAGTGACACAGCACCAGCTGTGATATCATGGCATGGACTATATAACATGCTGAGCCACGTGCAGATGGATAAATAGTATTGTAGTTGTACCAACTGGCACAGAGAGCAGAGACAAGCTGGCATATTATTTTTAGGGCACACTAACCTGCAACTGAAGCCTTGATAAATGGATTTTCTTCCATGCATTACTCTCCAAGGAGCAGCATGCAGGCATGTGCAATTTAACACCTGCTAGCTCTCCCTTCCTTGAAAATTAAGAAGTGTGGCAACCAGTGTTGTCAGGATCTTTTTAGGATTAGGTTTCCTCTTGCTTTCTACAAATGGGAATGTCAGCAAACACTGTCACTCTGTTCTACTCTATACATCACTCGCATTGTTCAGGTTAATAGATAAGGCACTGGAGTTTCGGGAGTGCTAACGAGTTGCAGTTCACTTAGTGCTTGCAATTTTTCAAACAGATGAAGTATGTACCTATTACAAACTATCTTTATGGAGAGCTCAAGAGGTCCTGATTTCTTAAGAGTTATGTAGATAAAAGGAAGGTAAATGCATTCTGGGTGCGCAGAGAAACCATATGTCCCTATTTTAATATGAGGCCTTGTGAATTACATTTTAAAATACTTGAAAGCTTCCAGACTTTTATTTCATTGTTTAGATGCCCTGCTATGGTTGATAGCATGTTGTTTAATAAGGGCAAAATGTATGTCAGAATTGACATAGAATTCATTGTTATATTGAGTACTATGTTTCATTCATGTCTAAATTGTGGATGAAGCATACAGTAGTATTTAGAAGTATTTGGTGAGATAAACACAGAAAAAAGAGAAGATAGCTCAATGCACTTGGGAACCATTAGATGTAGTCTTGTACTTCAAATAAATGTTGGTGTCATATGATTCATATTTTATGATGAATTAATGCAGCACCCTGAAATAGAAATAAACAAGGCTCCATTTCTCAGAAATGTGCTGGCATTACTGTTGAATCAGAGCTTGGCATCAATACCAATGGAACACATGAAAGAAGTCTCCTTTTTTCTTCTACAGGAATATTTTTGGAACCGTGTTTTGAAAATACTGTAGAGCTTGTAGCTGCAGCAAACCAAAGTGAGCTAGGTAGCCAATATAGCCATGAATGAGACTTGCTGCAGTTCCTAATCAAAGGAGTGACACGATATTTTCTCTCTTCCTCTTGCCAGCTAATGGTGCTAAGACTCCTTCCCACTGACCCTGAACCACATTTCCAGCACTGGGTATGTCAGTTAATGAAGTCTCCAGGTCTTTTCAACCCCCTTTTCCATCCATGCCTTTGCTCACAGAGTGCACCTCAATTTGACCTCAATTATTTTTATACATTCATGGCCCTTTTTTTGGGATGCATTTTAAAAACAAAATTAGAAGTTAAATTGGAATGAGGAAAATGGGGTTGAAAAGACCTGGAGACTTCATTTTATCTTTTTGGGAAACCAAAAAGACATTAAATGATGAAAAGAGAAATATGCATAAAAAACAAAAGTCAGGGGTTTGTGTCTATTTCTTGTCACTCTACTGTATACAAAAGGAAAGTCATTAAGGTTACGAGTCATGAGAGTTCTTCTTGATGATAAAATTGCTTTGTCAACAAAAGGGCTAAGTACATTAATGTATCATATTTCATCTCCTGCTCTTTCTGTCTATATATTATATGCTTGTTCATTTGAGTATAATAAACCCCTAAAATTTACAGCTTCTTCTAGGATTTTTATGTGAAGTTAACTGAAAACAGATTTTACTCGGGAAAAGAAAACAAAACCCACTACAATGTTTGCAACTGAAACACTTCTGCTTTGGAATCAGTACTCTGAACAGAGAAGGTTCTCAGTGAACCACAGCTGCTGGGTCTCTCTGCTGTGGGACCCTGTACACAAGGCTCTTTGGCAGATGGGAACACTCCCTCTCACCTGTGCATGTCCGAGCACAGCATCGGGTGTTTGCTTATTTACCCTCTTTTTGGACCTTTGGCTTGACCTGTCATTGCTCACCCTGACTCATCTCCAGTGGGAAGGGTGGAGGTTTATCTGTCCCAGAAGAACTGATCTGGTGGTTACAGGGTTCTTCTGGGATGTGGGAAATTTGGAGTCAAACTCTCTGAGGCTGAAGATACTAGCCAGATTTCCTGCTCCTGGATGAAGGGACTATGGCATCATGTACAATGTGAGCACAGGTACTTTCTTCTTCCTCAATACAGGACATAACATTTCTTCCCTGAGCATGGAAAACCATTTGAAGCTCTGAAGCTGTTTCACAAAGTGCCAAATGCAAGCAAGAGAAAAATATTCCCGGCATCTCTTTTTTTCAGTGCTCATTGTAGTTTGTTTTGAAAGTCCTGTCATGCTGAATAGAACACTCAGACAGGAATTCTTGAGTGCTCACCTCTCTTTGTTCAGTCTGCTAGGTACCTCACCCAGAAATCCTCCTCCACAGCCAGGTCTTCCAGCCTGTAGTGTGGGTTATTGCAAGGCTGAAATTCCTTCTGGTGTCTTGGCCTTAACAAGGTTCTTCTTAAGTAATAGACACTCAGCATTGGTGTGAGCCAGCTGCTTCAGTAGGTTCTCATTCTGTCAAGGACAGCAGATGCCATCAAGTGCCAAAAGTCACCATGAGGTCACCTAGAAGGGCATTCGGGTATGGATGACACCAGGTCTGGATGCAGTTGGACACACAGCTCTTGCAAAAGAGAATCTCAGCTCTGCAGTAACCAGAATCCAACCCAAAGCCTGTAGGAGCCAAAGGAGATATTGCTGTCCTCAATGGGAAGGAGCTGCTCTATTAGCTGCAGGAAAAAGAATGAACTCTCCTTTCCAGCACAGGCCAGCTATGCAAAAGCAATACTAGGCCACTTCACTGTTAAAACTTTCGAACAGACTAACATGACGATTATTGGGAAATCAAAAGAAAATCTTTTAAAATTACTGTACTACACTAGAGATAAGAATACATACTAAAGGAAATTTTCAGAGAGCTTGGATAAAATATTAACTATTATAACATTTTGAAATAGGCAGCATCTTCCAAGAATTTCACCAAGTGCCTGGATTTTTTTGTCCTGGGGGAAAAAGGGAGTGTGAAATAAAACCAGAGCTGATTGATAAATCTGTAATATAATGCTGCAGCAAGCCAGTCTTTGGGCAGCATCTCAAACTGCAGCTGAGACCAGACGCATTGCCCCACAGAATGTGTGACAAAAGTCAACACATGTGATGAGCTGCCCTTTCAGGCTTTAAATCCTGCCCATCTTACCCTTCTAAACTGCTACAGTGGTCATGTCACAGCTTAAAATATATCTTTCCCAGTTCCTTATGTTTGCTACCCTGAGAGTTACTCTCGAGGCTAGTGGAAGGCAGGAAGTTAGGTGCTGTTATTTTTTTCCATGTGTATGTAAAGCTTAATAGACTAAACTAGGCGGGTCAACAATAGGCAAAATTAAAACAGTTCTAAAAATGAACTAGACAAGAGGAAACAATTATAGGGCTGCTATTTGGAGGAAACAAGCACTGGGTGGTTCAGTCGCTAACACAATGAAGGAGACAGCCCATGATGGTGCTTCTAAACCCTTCCTGGTCTGATATTCCCAAACTGTCCAGTGTTGTTTACTTGCCTGGAACTCTGCCACAGACACATCCTGATAGGTCAGGAGCAAGCCTCGGCAATTGCTGTGAGAAATAGGAAGCAGGCAAAGAGGGCAGCAGTAAGTGACATCTGCTCCTTTGAGGAGCAGCAAGAACTTTCCTCTCTCTGGGTTGTCTGAGGCAACGCCTTTGGCCAAAAAATAACTCCAGGAGGCATCATGGATTTCAGAAGACATTTTCAGATAACATTTTCAGTTGCCCAGGTCTGCTTTCAGGACAGCAAAGAGCTTGGCAGTATTCTTGCTGCCATACCCCCAAATCAGTAAAGCAACATTAATCAGTGGGGAACAAAAGAGACATGACCTTAAGCCAAATGCACTGACTGAGAACTTAGGGGACTTGTGCCTGTTTTTGTGTTGACACAGAATTACACTGACTGCATCCTTGAAATGTTCAGCTTTCCACCTGTGACTAGAATTCTTGCTTTCTCCTTGTCCTTTAAAGGATACATTCAGCTGCAAGAGGTTTGTGGCAGGCAACAGTCTCACACTGGGTGTTAATACTCTACATGGCACAGCAATGCTAGGTTTCACACTGCCACAACAATAACAGAGAGAGACTCTTGCATCTATCTGCCTTACTGCTAATTAATGAACTTACCTATCACACCCTAGATCTGTAAAATAATCAGTTTCATTTTTAGTGACAGGCTTTTGCCAGGCTCTCTGATGTCTAGTTGAAAATTAATGATTAAAAAAACAAAGGTCTTTGTTGAGGGCACGGAAATGTCAGAAATGGAAAGTGCCAAGAGCCCAACAGCTGTGTTACCCAAATATCCATTGATAAGCAGAACAAAGGTAAGAGAGAGTTTCTCTAGTATCATTTTCGGTGGCTCCTAAAATGTTTCTGGTCGGTGAAGGTAATCTAAAAACTTTCATTCAAAAGGCTAAATAAAAAAACGATGAAGTGCTTTCAAATCTCTTCTCTGGAGAATTTATGGAAGACATCGTGCATAGGTGTTCTTATCTGTCAGGTTTTATCATGTGAGGTAAGAGTGGTGGTTTTTTTTTAATCCAGAAAACAATGCAGACCACAACTATATAATCAGAAACTTACCACATGGTTATTCTTTTTTTTTTTTTCTGCAAACATTTTAATTGCAGCTGCAAGAGACTGAAAAATCCTTCCTGATAAGCATGCTTTTCTGCTTTAAAAATACAATGGAAAGCTACCATGTGTACACAAAACCTCATTAAATTAAATGCTAGGGATTATCTCTGAAGGTAAGTGAATATAGAAGGCAGGTGGAGATAATGAAAGCAGGATATTATCCCATTAACATTTGTTCTGTTACTGCACCCACTTTGCTGTCAGTTCTCATTAGCATCCTACCAGGAAGCTACAGACTGGCTGGTAACTCCAGCACCTCTACGAGCCAGTCCTGCAGAGTGAGGAAAGGTGCTGACAGCTCCATGTCAGTCAGGGTGGTCACATGTCAAGGAAAAGTGCAGGCTGCAGGTGAGGCTACAGAGAGGTGCCTGATACACCCTTCTCAGCACAGCCAAATGCTGTCGATGATGCAAGAGCTCTGCTTGGGTGCTACCAAAAAAGTGTATGCTCTTTCATTGCCCCACACCACCCAGGCAGCTGCTAATGGCACTCCTTCTATTGAAAAGTGATTTAGCATGATGCACGTGTCCCAGAGCACGCACAGCACCTACAGACCCCTCTCTAATACCTAGGAACTCAATGTACTCTTTAAACACAGGCTGGCAACAAGGGTGGTGCAGAGCTATGCTGGCCCTGGGGCAGCTCAGGGGAAGGAGGCAGGAGAGTAAGGATCCTCCCGGGCTGCAGGAGGGGCCGAGGGTGACCTGGCAGGGTCTGCAGCTGTGTCACTCACTCAGGCTCCACGGGACTTCCAGAACAGGAAAGTCGAAGGGGATGATGACACTAGGACAGCTCTGCTGTGTCCCTCTCTCTGCCCTCCGGAGTCCCCTGGGAACAGGAGAAAGGCATTTGGCTGCATTCCAAGCAGTTTTTTTCTGGACAATCACAGTCATGGTGGTGCGAAAGCAAGAGCCACAGGGAGCTATGTCTTTGGGCTTGTTCAGGAGACTGAGTTAGAGTTTTCATTTCCTAGATCTTGAAACCATTTCTGCAAGCACAGATTGGTGGTTTTTGTTCATCTGGTTAAGCACAGACCTTCATTCCTCAGAAAGGAAGGAAGAAGATCTAGAGGAAAAAAGCATCCAAAAGTTCTTATGATGCCCCCAAACTGGTAGCAATTATTACATGACAGTAGAATTTGCAGGAGAAATGGAGACACTGTAATTAACTGGCAGTCAATTAATTGCTAGTCCAGCTCATTGCCAATTCAGTTCTAGTCCAGGCAATCCCCTTTCAGCCAGTGCCCTCACTATTTTTAACTTCGTCTTCCCTCCCATTGTATCCCTTGCCTTCGGAGTTTCTCCTGTGATTCCTCTCCCTTCCTTGTCTTTCCATGTAGCTAATCTCTTTCTAATTAAACCCTATGCCAAGAACCAAACTCCCAAATCCATTAATCACTGCTCTCCCTGGTTTTATGTTTTAGTTTTCCCTTATTTGATTTCTAGTTTGTTTGCATACACTAAAAAACCTAATCTATTGAGGTGGGGAAAACCCATTACTCCCTGTTTCTATTCTAAATCTCTTTTACCTCTTTTCTTTCTCCCTCTCTCTCCCTAACTGGCCCTAAGGCCCCAAGTCTTATAAACATAAATACAATTGCATTTGGATTTGAAGCACATATCAGCCCCATACAATAAGATGCCATACAGAGGACGCCTATAGGCTATGCTTCAATTTTAAACTGTTTTTCTTCCCTTGTCTGCTGCTGTTTTCATTGTCTCTCTGTTTTTGTTTGTCTCCTCTGCCCCATTTTTCATCTGGGACCTTCACCCTACCCTTGCAGCCTCACCTCAGAGGAATGCAAACCAAATAACCATTCAAGACTGGTGAACTTTAAAACCCATGACAATCAAGTGGGTTGGAAATTAGACAAAACAATTTCACCCATCCCTTGTTTAGGACCCTGATGAACAGCCTGCTGTAGCTCCTGGGTTAATGTGCAGAAGGATGTGCTGCTGCATGTCTCCCTTTCATAAGGGAAACACTGGAATGTGGCTGGGTACCAAAAAGCCTGTTGCAACACGGTTTGTTAGAAGGACACCCTGGATTCCCCACACGCATCTCATATACAGGGTTTTTCAGCTCACCTTCTTTGATAGTGAGCACATGGAAATGGCAGGATGAGTCTTGTTGATTGCTTAAGTGGAGTAATTTTTTAGGGTAATGAATAGACTCGTTGGCAAATCTGCTTGGCCCAAGTTGAAAATCTATCCCGAACAACCAAATAGAGCTTTGTTTTCTTGAGTGAGAAAACAAAATTAAAAAGACTCCCCAGTTTTCATTTTCTTGCTTTTTATAAACAATTTCTTAAGGCTGCCTAAGAAAGTCACTTCAAAACTCACATACAAGCTGGGTCCAAAATGTGTTTTATTTACTTAGCAAGCAGTTTAAACAGTGTCAGTTCGAGCAAAGCCAGGGTGCTGGAGTCTGAGACATCAGGAGAAGATGCTTTCCCCTGTGCCCCCAGCGTGTCAGGGCTGCAGGCAGCAGCGAGAGACCCTCGATGTGGGGGCTCCCAGACAGCGGGGAGCAGCAGAGGGGTCCCTGCCCACGGCACAGCAAGAGGGGCCAGGGGCTCAGACACGGGCGCCAGAAGGGCCAGCGCTGTGCCACCGCCCGCAAGAGCAGCAACAGCCCACCCCCGCCCACTGCTTACTCGGCTCTCTCCCTGCTCTCTCTTCACACGCAAAACCGGGCTTGCAATTATCACCCTAACAAAGCTGGAATTGAATTTCTTTTCTGGAAAACCTTTCATATCAGCTCTATTTTTTTGCTTTCATAGGATGAAGCTCTTCTTCTTACAGGAAGGGGTGGAGATAATTTCTTGAAAATGAGCAAACAAAGTGAAGACGAAATGTTTTAAACTACAAGAAAATGCTTGAATCCAGAGTCAAGCAACAACAGATCTCTAAGGGACATAAATCTAATTTTCCATGCAATTAGTTTCAAATCATGATAAGTGACAGATGCTTTCATTTATTTGGCTGAATTGTGTCAACAATCTTTTTTTTTTTCTATAGCCCTCCAAGCCTAATCCAAAATCTACTAATGCCAGTGGAAAGACTCCCACTGTCCTCAAATGGGCTTTGGATCAGGCCCTAATTAGTCTAGGACAAACCAATAAACTCAAATACTTGAATTGTTTTATGTTGAGTCTCAAACCATACTTTGTTTTCATTGTAAGTTTATAGAAAATCTATGAATAGCTTAGATCCCTTCATTTAGGAAAATTTAACTGAATTAGTTTACATGAAAAGCCCCCAGCAAGTTTAAAACCTGCCCTGGAAACACTATACCCACATTATTATAAGAAAAAGTAGAAAAAGCGTACAATCTTTCCGTAGAAACAATGCACACATTTCAAACATTGCAAAAAGCATACCCAGGAATCTTCCTTCAGCAGAATCTTAGTGCTCAGTAATGATAGTCTGCTGTATGCCTACCTTTACCACAGCAGCTGATGTATGTATGATATATGAAAGAGTGTGTACACAAGGATGCATATTAAACATACCTATAAGCAACTATAATTTTTATTGACGTAAATAAACTACACTCGCTGAAGGATATTTTTTGTTGATATAATTATATCTACATTAGAGTTCTTTTGGCGTGACTGTGTGCTTCAGGTGAATTTTTCACACATCATAACAAAGCTGGCAAGGCTTTTAAGGATTATTAAGTCGTAGGCTGGATAACATTTTAGTTGGCAAGGTGTAAGCTTCTTGACTGGCTCTGCACTGAGATGATACAGTAGAATTTACCTAATGAGCACACTGGAGAAGGCACTTGGTTCAGATGCTTAAATCAAAATCTTGCATCCATAACAGATCCAGTGCCAATCACAAGTTTTTATAAAGACTAAACAATGCAGAAAAGGTACACAAACAAGTGCAGACAGCCACCTTTTCCCTCTGTTTATAATTAGAGCAGACAGCACCCTACCTAGCTCACTCTGTTCCAGAAGTCAGGTAGCCACTTTATTATTGCCACACACTCTTCCAGCAATGTGGTTTATTAGCCTGGGCTTTTTGCCATGATAGCACGGCCTCATGACTTTCAAAGCAGACCTGGTGTATGTCTGGCCAGCTCAGAATGGAGCCATGTAGAAATCAGCTGCATTGCTATACTGGGTGGGACTTCTGGTCCAAAGTTAGAGGTCCACCATGTAGGCATCTATGCCTGAGTTACTTCTAAAGGCTCTTTTTAGAAGCAGTGAAGAGAAATGGGCACATCTGGGGTTCAGCTCTTTTCATTTGCAGGTGCGTGTCTAAAGTCAGAGGAATTATGTGTGCAGGTGTTTAAATGTAGGTGGGGTGATCTTCGACCACCTTCATAAATGGATGCATCTTGGGCTTGATAACATGGAAGCTGCACTGTTTTGAGAGATGCTATAGCCACATGAAGCCATGGCCATGCTACAAAGTGAAGATGTGTGCCTGTGGATAGTATAGCCTTGTATTTTCAAGGACACTTCTGCAAAATTCTTTTTTTGAGACACATAAATCATTATGTTTGTGCTGTAACTACTTCCCTGGGGAGCCTGTTCCAGTGCTCAACCATGCTCTGGGTGAAAAACTTCTTACTGATATCCAACCTAAACCTCCCCTGACTCAGCTTCATGATGTTTCCTCAAGTCCTGTCGCTGGTCATGAGAGAAAGGTGTGAGAGTAATGGCAAAGGCAAATGATGTTCTTAGTGATGAAGAGGACCCAGATACTGAAGTCTTCTCCCTGCATGGAGTTCCAGTGAAATGGAGGATGGCTGTGTCAGCAGCCAATATGTCTTACTTAGTCAGACCATTTGCAGGAAAATAGCCAGAACAAGCTTAGGTTAGAAAACATTTGCAGGCTTTCAACAGTTATGCATTATGAGATGTAAACCTTCCAAATGAATAAGCTGATTGTGGTGTGTCTGACACTCCTCATAGAGTTTGAAAGAAAAACATTTAAAAACCTGTTCATGCTGCAAAGTTCCATATGTTCTATCTGGTAATTAGCACATCTCTTTTGTGAAACACCCTATTAAATAAATCCATTTGATCTACAGTAGTTTTAGTCAGTGGTTAAGACAAGTTAACCTAGTGCATCTTTAAGGACTAAATCTGCTGAAAGAAGGGTTTGTTTTATTCTGAGGCAATATTTTTAACAGATCTCAGCTGCATGGGAATGAACAAACGGGTGGCTTTGGAAGGTGCCAGCAACAGCCTTTGATGTGTATTTGATTTTTAGATATACCTTCATGTTGTAAAGGCACCTCCTATTTCCCTTTACATGGAAAACAGAGTATTTGGGTGGAATCCTTCATGCTAACTGGTGACCAGATAATCCTGATACCCAACAAATTTCAAAGCTGGGGTTCTTTTAATCTGCCAGTATTAAAGTCTACTTCACAAATTTATCCCATTACAATATATAGAGGCCAAAGAAGGTTATTCATATAAATTTGAGTGAGGTGTGTTATTCAACAGTTTCTCCTGTCTTGTTTGGCTTCCTGGATAACCACCACCAGAGTATGTGCACATAAAAGTAATGGAATCCAAATCAGCAGCCTGCCTACCCCTGTGATTTATTTCATTCACCTGTGGAAAGATTTTTCAAAGCTCTCAAAATTCCGTCTTATAATGGAAATAGCAGATTATTTTACAGATGAAGAGGGATAGCATTTTTATAAACACCCCAGGCTTTTCAGACTGACAATGCAGAGTAAGGAGGACTCTAAGAACTAGACTGTAGAACTAGAATTCTACACTTTAACCAAAGGCTACTTAAGAGAAACTTTCCTTTTCTGTATAGAAGACATTTTTTCCCTTCGTTGATTCTTCCTCCTAAGGTAACTTTACATACCCAACTTTTTAATATTGGTCTTGCAGTTTTTGAGCAACTCTCCATCAGTAATTGTCGTAGGGATCACTAAGGTAGGGTCACATAAGCCAAAGAATACAATCTCATGTCATTTAAAATGGTGTAACTCTCCACACTGTTCTTCTTGCCTTCAGACATTGGCTCACCCAGCTTTGAAAGAACAGTTAGGAGCACAGCCCTGGGGGCTAAACTAACAAATCTTTGACCCAGCTACATACAAATAAGCTAGTGTTTACTCTCTGTTTGACAGCTTGGCAACAAATTTAACCCCTGATTTCACCAAACCCCTCAGAAGAAGTGGCATTTATTTTGACAGCCGTTGTTTAGGCAGGTATAGTATGCCCTACCACATCAACCCAGAGGTTCTCCAGGTAAATGCCTGCCGCAAGGTGAGAGGCAGGTCAGGGGATGATTAAAGGCTGCATGTCTGGCCCTGGGATGCCAAGGTGTGGGTGTCACGCACCCACGTTGTTCTCAGGGCAGCTCAGCATCCAGACGCCCTTCCCTTCCCTCCCCAGAGGAGCTGGCTGCCTACGACAGGGGCCTTTTCCCCGAGGAATGTGAGCTGGCTGGCTCACGGAGCAGGGCTGTCTGACAGTGCTCCCAGGCACTCTGGGGCTGGCACTGGAAACCCACGCTGGGCCAGCCTGGCCTCTCTCATGCTGCCACTGCGGTGGCTCTGAGGGGGCATGTGGGGCCAGCCACCTCTGCCTCCCAGTGTGGGTTTGCTCAGGGCTCTCGCAGGAACCCCCTCTTGCCATCAAAATGCTTGGATAGCTGTTCAGCAGGCCTTATAAGGGTTCAAATCGGAGTCATGTCAACACAAAGTATTACTGGTCAATTATTTTGTGACTTTAGCCTTACTTTTTTTATCCAGAATGCTGGAAACCATTTTCTCAATCTCTGGTCAAAGGCCAGGCTGGGCTCAGCTGCCACTAGAAGGGTGGTGGGGAGCTCTGGTGGATGCACAGTGGTTTTCCTACATACAGTGGTTTTTTCAGTACATCCACATGAAAATGAAACAGCACTGTTATGCCTGGATCTACTGCTTCCAGAACTTAATGTCAGTGGGCAATTAGTCACTGGTGAATGAGATAAATACTTGCCTGGAAAAGGGACTTCATGAGATGAGTCAGCAGATTAGCCTCTGCTCTCTCCCCTAACAGGCAAATCCTTACTCAAATGCTAGTCATCAGAGCAATTAGAATACTCTATAAACTGGTAATCCAGACAGAAGTTCTGTAATGGTGTGAAGCAAGAAGAAGGGATATTCCTAAATATTTTACCTATCCACTCATCCCTAGCATAAGGAGCTAAGTTTCAGCTCTCCAACAGATGTATGCCAAAGTTCACAAAATGTTGTGTTAGTGTTCATCTGTTGTATTCATAAATTAAACTTATGGCACATTTCTTATTGGAATTTAAAAGAATGAATGAAGCAATGTTTTCCCCGTGGAAGTGTCTTGGCACAAGTTCTCGGGTACTTTCAAACATGATTTTTGAAACTTCTTTTTAAAAAACAGAAAGTCAGTGCATATTTACTGGGCCTTAGCTATGAATATATTTTCATCCTCTGGCTTAAAACAAAAGAGCTTCTCCCATGAGTGAAAGGAGATTTATTTCTTGTGAATTCATGGCCAAGATGCTATTGAGCTCAGGCTCACCATTGGCTATTTTCATCCATGCAGGCTTTGTCCCTGTTGTGCTGTTACAGGGTCACTGTCAGCACCCCAGAAACCACAGTCACCCTGACAGCCCACTTTACTTCTTGCACCCCCAGTCTCATTGCAAAAGCAATCCCTGCATAGCAGCAGGGCTCTCCTAACCCCCACTACCATCCAGTGGGACCCACACAGCCACAGAGCCCACTCCCCTCCCAGACCCTGCTGGTCAAGCACACTCCTCCATCCCCTGCTCATGCCCGACAGAAGCTGGTCCCATCAGCCTGGTGCTGTGAATGTGCAAAAGCACTGTCTGCAGCCACCCTGTGCAAGCAGGCAGGCAGCAAACAAAAAACATTAAAGGGTGTGCTTTTCACTGGATGCAAAATACTCCCCATGAGCTATGGGTTTTGGGACTTGTGGTGTTGTGACTTTCTGGTTGCCTCCTCTCCAGCCCACTCCCACAGCAGTAGCAAGAATGGTATGGGGAGGGGAAAGATAACTTTTGCCCACACTTTTCTTCAGCCTGATGGTCCAGCTCCTGGGGACATTTGTCACAAACACATGCCAGAGCACCCTAACCTGACACCATCACTCCTTGCCAGACAGCACAGGAGGTTTGTACTCATCCTTTTCTCCCAGGTCCTGCCAAACACTCCTAGGTTTCCCTTTCTGGGAAAGGGAGAGGTTCCCCTTTCTGCCTCCTGTGTCCCCCACCATCCAGCCAAGCTCAGCTGTCTTGGTTCAGACAGATTCCACTGTCTTGGGAAAAGCAGGCTATGAACCTGTCTGTGCTGCAGAGAGACAGAGAGCTGGACAAGAGAACAGAGAGCTGCCCAGGAGAACATTTTCCAGGGAGTGGAGCAGGGTGCTGCCCTGGTTCCTGGCTTGCACTGCTTGCACCTGGGTAGTCACAGTGTTGGCATCAGCCTTGCCAAGGCAGGAAGGTATTGAAGAGGCAAAAGTAATGCTGATGTTTCTGAAAAGGCCTTGCTGGGGCTTAGTTAGGTGTGAATCTCCTCTCAGAGAGGTGAAGCACAAGCCAGCTGGCCTCCTGCTGCCAGCATGGTTGGGCTGGATGCAGTTCCTCCTAAAATTCCCGGGACTAGCATGCTGGGGCACACACCTGGTGATCAGAGGCTGGGGAGAACCTAAAAAGACTGAGAAATATCCTCCAAAATGCTGTGAATTTTGTAGGCAGTTGGTCTGGATCTATTTTGTGCTCTCTCCCCAGCCTCACATTTTTCCCCTCTTCTTCCACATCTTAAAATTACAGCCAAAACACTCCCCAGATGCCTCCTACTAATACCTTCATCTGGACTGTCCTTTCTCAGGACCTCTAGCCTACCCAGGCTGCTGTGTTGGCAAGAGAAGGAGTCCCATTTCTGTGTTCTTTTGGTTTCTAAGAAATGCCTCTAAGGAGACATCCTAAGAAATGTCTGGGGTAGTCGTCTTAGAGAGGGAGAGCTTCAGCCCAGAGAAGCTTCAACCCTGGGAGTTGCACCCCATTTGCCCACTGCTTCTTTTATTTGCAACAAATGGTGCTCAGAGTGTCCTGGTAATAATTTAAATGATGTTCTTCAGTGTGTCTGAGATGTTCCCAGAGCTGCCTCAGGCTGCCTGCAAAGTGAATTTCTTTACATCCAGTTCTTCAATGGGCTAGGAGCTTGAGCTAGTCAGGGCAGCAGGTCCAAGAGCATGGGCCATAGGGAGAGCTTGGGGATACTATTTTTTGAAGAGGGTTTTTCTATTCAAAGATGCATTGCCTAATGCCTTTTTCAAGGTCTGTTGGCTAAGTAGCCAGTCCTGATTTGAAGGCTGGCTTGAGCTAGTGCTGGACTAAATGCTACTGATGCAGTTGGCACACTGCAGTGTGAAAGAATGGTTTCACTTGCAAATGCCTGTTCTCCGTGGAGCTCTTCTGTGAGGATCCTGGAAACTGAAGGCAATTTCCTCCTTTCACAGTGTTTTTGTGAATCTTGGAGGACTGCAAAGCATCACTTACAGATGTCCTTAACCAAAGGGACAGGCTACAAAGCTGCCAGTTCATTGCTCCTACCCTACGCTTCTTGGGAGAACACTTGTGTTTTATCCCAGGAAGTGTTAATAGGCTTTGCTTTTGGGTTGGGAAGCTATGTCACATTACAGACCTGCATCTCATGTCCCAGCTTGGTGAGATGGGAAAGGATGAGTCACAATTCCTCTCATGCCAAGGTGTGTGCAGTACCAGCCAGGGCCACCACCACTGCTCAGAGGTGACAAAAGAGAGCCCGTGGCCATGCTTTGCCTGTGCCCAGCCTCCTGAAGTCTGGGGAGAAGAAAGAGGAGAAGCTTTCTCAGTGTGTGTAGGCAACCAGACGGGCCAGCTGTGTGTAGGTGGAGCCTGGCTGCTGTGTCCTTGTGGGCGGCTGGGCAGAGGCACAGACAGCCCTGAGGAAAGGGCGCAGAGCTCTCTTGTTTGGCCAGCACTTTTCCCTATCCCCTGCTTTTGCTGGAAAGTACTGGCTGATAATGTAGTGACTCAGGCAGTGCTTATGTGGTTTGCTACATTTCTCCTGGGGACATTAGGTGTTTTGATTTTGTGGTTTGGGTTTTTTCTTTTTTTTCCCTCCCTTCTTCAATAATTGAAATGAAAGGTCAGGAGGAATAACCAGAAAGAAGGGAAATAGAAATACTTACAAAACAAATAAGCCTCTGGCTGGGAATCCTGGCTGATATCTGTTTGGCACAAAATTCTCTGGTAGCTTTTACTGTCAGAGAGGACCAGGGCTGACAACTCAAATAACCAAAATCAAGGCAGGGCTGAACCAAGTCCATTCCCTGGATGGAGAGGTAGATTCTGGAAAACATAATGGGAACTGGCAGTCTCCACAGGTGTTTTAGTAGACACATAATCCAAATCCATGTATTTAACTCAGCATGTCCAGTGAATAGCTTATTTGTATTTCAAGTGCACAGTTGAGGCTTAATTGAATTGGTACAAATCTCCCACTGACTAAAGAAAGTCGCAAGGCAGCATCAGTTTGAGCCTGTCTCATGAGGCAGTGCAGAAGTTTTGCCTACTTCTCCATCTGCTTTCTAGCAACCTGACAACACATCTGTCACCTCTCTTGCCAATTTGAACAGGAACCAGTCGTTTCCAGGTAGCATTAAGAAAGCTTTTCAAACTTACAAACTAGCTTTTTAGCTACCCATTTATTTTTTGGTGTGTCCTGCCGATGCATTTTGGGTAATTTAAAACAGGCAAAGATGAAGGTCCAGAATATCCAAGAGGAGAGGATTCTAGTAATTAGGGTGGAATATAGTCTGGGCTTGTGAAAGGTTTTCTCCATGAGAATGGAATAATAATTTAAAGAGGCTGTAGAGCTAATATTTATTTGGGTTAGTAACTACATTTGTGGGGAAAAAGAAGACTCTAGTCTCTGAACTGAGTAGAAAAGGACAAGTAATTCAACAGGTTTTCTACCCTTTCTAGCTTTTCTTCTTTTTCAGTTCTCTGTAAAAAGGCATGAGATGGAAAGGAGTAGACATGACAGGAAGAAAACCTTAAAACAAGTATTTTCTAAAGTTTAATCTTGGATTATCAAAAATTTAGAGATTAGTCACTATGTCTTCCCAAAAATTACCATGGATCCTACAATTTTTGGTCAGCTCTTATGGACGAAATGTTCCACATGATTTTTCAAGAACAGAGTCACAAGAAAGGACCAAATCAAACTTTGGCCATAGAGCACAGATATATCATTGAAATAATTTCCCTCTCTGCTCACTGAAACCACATTCTGTAATTGGATTAAACTAGGGAAAAAGGATGTGTAGCCTGAAGGGATTAATATATAAGAGAAGATTTAGATAGGAGGTGTTAAGTGTATTTTTAAAAAGAAGACAATTTCTAAGAATCGAGACCTTTATGTAGTGCAGATATGTATATTTTAAAAAAGGGAAGAAATTTGCAGGAAAATCTCCTTACAGTAGGATGCACAGTTCCTTGTGGAATTGTCTCCCACAATAACTGGTGAAAAAAAAGTCATTTTCATTAGAGCTGACCAAATACCAAGCCCCAGGTAACCCTTCATAATATTGACCATTTCCTTCTTTCATGAAGATTTAAGATCTCATTAAGATTCATGAAGTTTTAAGATCTCATTTTGTTTTCAAAATGAAGCAGGGGAACTAGCACAGCATATCTGATTCAGACAGGTTAGAAATAGGTGAAAACAAAGGACCTTTCCTAAGCTGCAGGTGTGGTAGCCTGATCAGTAGACTCACCAGTCCTGACATCTCTGCAGGAATTACTGTGCTTCATAACACAAGAGCAGAAAATACTCTCATCACTTGGTTCCTTTTTGCTCATCCACTGCATAGGGGTTAGACAGCAGTGAACCACCAGATCTTATCAAAGAGTAAAAAGAAATGA
The DNA here is from genome assembly GCA_013400775.1 of Chaetops frenatus. Lineage (NCBI taxonomy): Eukaryota > Metazoa > Chordata > Aves > Passeriformes > Picathartidae > Chaetops > Chaetops frenatus. Next base: position 614,983 of record VZTR01004087.1, read on the forward strand.
GTGGGTTTGTGAACAGCAGAGCAATGCAGCCTGGTCTGTGAGGAATTGTGTCTTGTGGTTGGGTTCTGATGTCTATTAAGGTGTGAGCTCTGCTTGAAGCTTTCCACACAAGAGATGCACTCATTCACCATTGCTGTCTCCCATGTGAATTCTCTAATGCTTCATGAAGGGTGAACCCATGACACACTGATTTCTTAGAACTGGATTTCTCAGAAACAGTCTTTATTTTCTTTAATCTCTCTTCCCCATCCTTTGAGACCTCTCTAGAGCTAACAGATTTAGTTAACATTGGTTGTGTGTATGTCCAAGTCATTCCTTCCTACTCAGTAGTCTCTGCTCCCTGGAGGCTTTCATGGGACCAGAGCAGAGAGCAGAGTTGTCCAGAAAAACTGAATTAAAAAAGCCAGTGGGTGAGTTCAACAGAGTGGGCCAGGTCAACTACAACATGTTCTAGCTCCCTGAACTAGGTTTCCCCCAAATGCTCAAGCCAAGAGAAGGCAGAGGACAGCCCAGGACATGAATGGTGGTTTGGGGCAGGATGGCAGCTCAGCAGCTTCCTCCAGCAGCTCTCTTCTGGCAGCTGGTGATGAGCCTGTGCTATAAAAAAAAACATGCCTGGGAGTGTTAAACAGTAGTCCCTGAACAAAGTTCAGTGCCTGAATCCAGACAGTGTGTGTTCACACCTACTCATGGGCAAGCCTGTGGCTACCTATCAGGTACAAGGACTGGGCTGGGCCAGTGATTGTTTCTCTGAGACAAAGTTGGATTATAACAAGCTCAGAGGACATGCTCAGAGACATTGCTTTATTCTCAGATAAAGACAATTTTAAGCAAATAGAAATCTAGATATGAGGAGTTGCAAAAAGAAGTGTAAGTATTAAAAGGGAGATGTTGTGTTTTTCACCAACTGCTGGTCCCACTCATCTCTCAGTTCCATACACATCTTTCCCATGGCAGGATGTAAGGCCTGGCAGCTGCAGCAAACTGGTGGAAACAAAAGAGAGTTTGAGGCCACAACCCCTGAAATATTAAGTTGCCTAAGTTGTCACACCTCTGGGTGCTCAAAATCTGGGCAAGACATTAAGGTGAAAAAGAAACTGATGCTGATTTTTGCCTGTCTTAATCTGTGTGGCAGAAATGGGTAGCTGGTGGTGAAGATTTCTTTTGGTGGATTAAAGTTGACTGCATGTGATACTCTGGTCAGAAATGATATGGCCACCACAGAACTATAAACAGCAAAATTGTGGCCAGTTAAGGAAACCCATGGTAAACTGAGTATTTAGATGAGTATCATTCTCATACATAGCATCTGTCTCAGTCCACATGGTTCCTGGTAAATCCAAATGCTGTTTCATAATAAATCCCATTGCTTCTAAATGTCTTACTTTCAGTGCTGCTTCCTATAGTTATCTTATCAGGCATCATTTTAACTGATTATATGATACTGGCCTGATAGTGTGAGTGCATTCATTTTAGCTACTTTGTGCATTGGTGCCCAATTTTAAGGCTCTTCCACTTTTCTTCCTTTGGTGTAGTAGATGTGGCAAGCATGCCCCAACTGATTTAGCTTTGTCTGCCTGTCTAGTCAGTGAGGTCTGGAAAAATTACATTCACACAGAAATGCTGAGTTAATAATGATGAGGTGCTGAAAAAGTTTTGGGCTGCTTCCAAGTCTGTGTTTCTGAAAATGAGACCCAATGCAAGAACTACAGACTTAGAAAAATATGAAAATCAGATTCACTTTTTAACCTTACAAGGGTGTTTTTTTTTTTCTTCATTGCAAAGGAAATTCTGTTCAGTTACGCACATGAAACTTCAACAATTTGAGGATGTAATCCTGTAATTCTTTGTCAGACAAGCCTCCCATTAACTCAGTGATTTCAAAGGCATTGGTGCCTGTGTATGAATGGCAGGATATGGTGCAAATTTATGATCATGAAGAGCTTTACTCTGTACTTTCACATTATTTTTTTAAATTCACTTTATGGGAACATGATGGGAAAAAGATCCTGGCCTCAATTCACACAACTGGAGCTGTGCCACCCACTTCTGCAGAGCCAGACTTCTGCCCGCTCTGCTTTTTGCTAGATAAACAACTTGTGGACAGCATCCCTGGAGTGAACCTTGAAACAGCATCCAAAATCATCAGAGAGCAGGTGACTGATTTTAAGCAAATACACAAATTGGTTTCTTAGGAGAAGGAGAATCAGGGGTGTGTGGCATAATGGCACTGTGGCAAGAAAGTTCACTCTGCAGAAAAGATCTCACAGTGCAGTGACTGTACCTGACAGAGAGAGCTTATGGCAAACGTCCTAACTTCCTTATCCTCCCAACCTCCTTTCTTAATATGAACTGCCTTGATAGGAGGTGAAGGATAAGATGGATTAATAAAATAGCTTTTCCCCACACCTAAATCATGTACAAAGTAAGATTTATGGCACTGTTGGTGCCATAAAATAGAGATGTGATATTATTGCTGTGACATTATCTCCCTTGTTACCCTTGAACTCGAGAGACTTAATGGCCTTCAAATAAATTATATTTAAACAAACCACTTCTCAAATGATCCTGTGGAACCTATTTAATCATTACCAGGAATAAGTGGTCATTGCTAAGAACTGGATTTTCCTGGCTGCAAAAGCAATAGTCAGTGTGCTCAATCCCTAGGGATCAAAAGTTTGTTTAACTACTTTTTTGAGCACAACTGCATCATTAACCAATTTGAAAAATTATGCTCCAGATTTAGCAGCCTCCAATCACAGTTTTATTATCATGAATGATCTGCAAACTGCCAATCTTAAAATAGGAGCTCCTACCAGCTAAATATGTATCTTTTTATATCTTCCTCTCCATGTACAATATATGGATATATGTATTCTTAACCTTCAATTTAATAATTTCTACAAAGGAGCCAACAAGGGCATAACTTATTCAGGCTTGGAACTGAATTCAGTGATGGATAATCACCATGCTTCATGTGCTGGAAATAAGATTCCCCATTCTTTATCCAAATATGCAATTATTCATCATGCTTGCTGTAGAAACAGAGTAAATCTGAGAAGATGCATCTGCTCAGACAGAAAAAAAGTCCCAAGGAACTGCAAGTGCTTTCTTTTTCATGTAATTTCACTAGTGTAGCAACAACAAAGTTCTCTGAGCATGCATTTTGCTCTTTAACCATATCCATGGAGTGCAGCAGTGGATGAGTACACGTGCTATATATATCAGCCCTTTGACTAGTATAGTGACAGTTCCTGTCTATTCTCATTTTCCCACTCTGTGTTTCAGTCTGTTTCAACTTTATTCCCCACACCATGATTCCATCATAGCTGTGGTTCTTAAACGCTGGCATTTATGTGTGAGATGTAGTAAATTGGGAAGTTAGACGGATCATTGCAGAGAAAAAGAAAAAGAGCTGTTATCTAACAAAATCCAGTGCTCCATATGTTGTCCTGCAGGTGTCCCTTTATATTCTTGAGCTGAGTACTTAAGCGTTCTACTTTTTGCATAAGCACTGTCAGATTTTCTTTACCTGTTTATATCGTCATGTCCAAAATTCCACAAAAGAATTTCCTGTCAATAAAGTTCTCCTAATGCCAGTCAGAGAAGTTTTTCTCAGCAAAGCCATACTTCTCAAGTGTCAACTTCTTTCCCATCCTGAAACATTTTTCAAAAAGATGAGAGAAAAGGAATTAATCTTCATAGCATCATAGAACAATTTGGGCTGAGAGGATTATTTTGAGGTGATCTAATCAAAGTGAGCAGGGTCACCTTCAACTCGAATGTTCCCATGGATAGTGCATCCACCACCTCTGTGGGCAACCTGTTCCTGTAACCATCCTCATTGTAAGATTCTTCCTAATGTCTAGTCTAAATCTATTCCCTTTCAGTTTAACCATTATACCTTGTCCTATCCCTTCAGAGCCTGCTAAAAAGTCTGCCCCTATCTTTCTTAGAAGGCCCCTTTAGTTACTGGAAGATGCTCTAAGGTCTTCCCGGAGCCTTCCCTTCTCCTGGCTGAACAACCCCAGCTCTCTCAGCCCGTCTTTAGAGGAGAGGTGCTCCATCTTCTGATCATCCCCTCTCGACCTGCTCCTGCAGGTCCACGTCTTTCTTGTGTTTGGTTCCCAGAGCTGGATGCAGCACCCTGGATCTCAGCAGCGTGGAGCAGAGGGTCAGAATTCCCTCCCTCGCCCAGCTACTTTGGATGCAGCGCAGGACGCGGTTGGGTCTCAGAGCTGCGAGCGCAGGCTGGCACGTAATTCCAATGCCACAGATATTTTCAGGCCAGTGTCCAAGGGGCCAAGGCACGGCTTTTCAGCTTTTCCCCCTCCGCAGATGCCCCGCGGCCGCAGGCAGAGGCGCGGGCGCTGCCGTTCCTCCGGCCGTCGCTAGCTGGGGCTGACGGCCCGGGGACCGGCCCGGCCACTGCCCCGGGGCTGCGCTCGCCGCCCGGCCCCTCCCGCCGCACCTCCCGCCGCCGCAGCACGGCCTGCCTCGCCCACAGGAGGCCTTCTTCATGAGCAGCTCCAAGGCTCCGTCAGCCTCCCTACAAATTCCCCACAAGGGAGGTAGCCACACGCTGCCATCCCGGCTTTGCAACGGAGGGAAAAGGAAAACTCTTTCTAAATCAAGCACCTTTCTCTAGGGCAGGAAATAAGACTATTATGGGTGTCTGGAACAGAATATAGACTGACCATCAGCACCAATTCTTTTCTTTGGAAACAAATAATTTGTCATCTTAAAAATGTCCTAAAATCTGTGTGCGGTTTTAAGGACGTAAGTGATACCAGTGACTTCACTGGGACGGCTCACGCAGCAGCATCCTCTGAAATGTGCTGCCCTGACTTGGTTTTCTGAATGCCTTGGTTGTTTCACATCCAAGGGAGATGGCTTTGCCAGCCCTGAAGAAGAAACCTAAAATAGAATAAACTTCAGTATCTAAGGTTCTGGGCAAAGTTTCAATTTAAATCCTAAATAGCCTTAAATCCTTTCTTAGTAAGATGTGAATCATCATGTTTATAGTCAGAACTACAGAGATAAAACCCAGCACAATCTGTAAAAACAATTCTGTATTAAAATGTGAAACTGCAGTTCCTCTTGAAGCTCTAAAACCTGATACCTGATACTAAAAAGGTATCACCCTCTTGAGACAAATGCCAACTATCTCTTCAGACAGGAAAATCTGCCAAAAAGCTGGTGTCCCTTTTCCAGTCTCTGCAAAAAAATACCCCCAAAATTAATTCCTCCCAGCTTTTAATGGTGTAAAGCATTCAATCTACAGAACAGATTTTCTCTCCTAATAGTTTTTGTTTCCCCCAGGTTTGTTTGTCCCTCCTCACAACCCCTTGTTCCTCTGGTACATCTGATAAACAATGTCTTTTATTGCTATAGGCAGACAGTCCTGCTTAATACAATAGCAGGCAAGGCTTGGCGGGACTGCAAAGTGCAGGTGTTTGGAGTATTGTGGTCATCCAAACCAGATGCTGAGGAGATGGAGCACCTGTTTCCCTTCTTTTCTGTGCTAGAGAATGCAGCACTATGCAGGCTACAGAAACAGCCTGACATTAATAGCACTGCTGCTGCAGTTTTCCCTTGACAGGGTAACAGAGATGTACCATCTCCAGCTTTTGCAAGCTCTCCTCTGAGTGCTCAGACATATGTGCTAGAGTTGTTTTGAATTTTTTTTTTTCCCAGATGGACAGAAAGCATTCAGAGATGGGTCTGCAACATAATTTCTTTCCAGATTATTTTATTCATGATTGACCGTGCCCTAGCATGAAGAAAAAGTTACTTTTTATAGCCCTGACAGCAGTAAAGATAAACAAGAAAAATTAATGTGCATTTTATATCCATTTTTACAGGTTCTACAAATGTCTGTGTTGGACGTGGAAATGCATTTACAGTGTTGTGCTCAGGACAGTTGACTCACAGCTACTGCCTCTGCAGGCTATGGAAAGCCCTCTGCTGATGTGAAAGAAGTTGGGAACCTACCTCTACTGAAATGTAGTAGTAATTCTAGAAGAAATGGTCACCAAAAGGATAACCCTAAATAAGCTCTCCTTCATTCATTTGGCAGTCCCCATGGCTTGCATGGCTGGGAGTCAGGAGATCAGCTGGGAACTCCAGGCACCAGCATGATGGCATGCCATGAGCCCTCCCTGGTCTCAGCCCACTTTCACCCACTCCCTCCCACCTCCCACTTGCCATGGGCAGCACTCTTCAGAGAGGGAGGAAGAGCATACCTTCAGCTGCAGCCTTTGTGGGACCAGGTAGTTGTCAAACCATACAGAAAGGACCAACTTAACTCAGCCTGGAGGACTGTGTCTGATGCAGCAGCTGTAACCCTCATTTTTGCTGAGCTGTGAAGCATAGTCGGTCTTTAAATGAAGAAATGAAACAGGTTTAAACCAATAGAACGCATAAAACACCAACCCCTTTGTTTGTTTTAGGGGAATTTAAATGAGATTTTTTTTTCCAGTTTTTGGCAACAGACATATTTCTGCTAAGAAAATGTAAGGATTTGAAAAAAGACTGTCAGAAAAGTAAAATTTGAGAAACTTTGAAGAGTTTTATTTTGGGCCGTGTCACTTTTAAATGGAGCTCTAGCTCTTACCTCTAAAAAATACATCTACCTGAAAAAAAAAAAGAAGCCAAAATCAAACACTGACACTTTAGTTTCACCACCACATAAATCCCAGTAAAGTCCAGCTTCCAAAAGCAAAAGGGTTCAAGATGATATGGTAATATCACAGAAAAATGAAGACACCGTGCTTCCACTGTGATTTTAGCTCAGGATGGCTCACAGCCATTGACCATCTGCTGAAAGATGCAGTCATTTTTGTGGAGAAAAGATGACTGTTGAAATACTACCTTTGCTGTGTTTTCTCTCTCATTCATGACAGAAATAAATGTGCAAGCAAGGCTCTTGCTGGACACAAGAGCTGCTCCAGGTCTTCAGCCATTCAAGCAGCTCTTCTGACATTTGGACTTCACAAGGAATTGACTTAGAGCATGCAAGCCACATCTCAATTGTATCTTTCCATGCATGCCCACCTCAGAGCAGGGTTGAAATTGCTCCTGGCTTCCTCAGTCCTCAGCCAAAGCCACCCATAAGTCCCAAATCAATTGGGGTAGAAGGTGCTTTTTCCTCTGACTCTTTGCCATTCATTGTGCTGAAAATGAGTGTTCATCATTGCTACCACTTGGCATTCATGAAACCATTTTTCTCGTGTCTCCATGGACAAGGTACACTGGTTCTGCCATTTAGGTCCTTTATTTTTATGGCTTCTGATGTATACTTCGGTCTAGCCCCCAAAAGTCCCCTACTGCAGCACAGATAAACCCTGCCTGACATAAGAACAACCACATTCAATCCCCTTTCTTCTTCCTGCTCCCCCTCCCTGCCCTAAACAGACAGCGTTAATGAGCCAGAAACTGTTCTGAATCAGGAAAAAGGGAATTTTGGCAACCAGAGACCTATTTCTGTAAGGAATCAAAAAAAGAAATCATGAGGAGGAAAAAAAGTTACAAAGGAGCTGTTTAAGCTGGAATAACAAGAGAGAGGGAAATTACCCAAGCTGGGAGACAGGCAAAAGAAGGGCAAGTTGGGAGACAGATACGCTGGGCAGACTTCAAGGTCTACAAAAGATTGGTTGTCTCTTTTGGGGTTTACACTCTCTTTGTCTAATTAGACTAATAGAGGTAGAATAGAACTGGGAGAGATTAAAAACCATGATAAACAAGGCATCTTTTATTTGATATTATTGGAACTGGTTTCACTTATCTTTAGAAATCTTTCTTTTTGTGCTCCTTAATTTGTCCTTGAAGTCCTGTATCTAATCACTAGTTGAGCAACCAATAATCCTTCTCCAGCCCCTCCACCCCTTTTTATGGCCAACTTTAATCTTTCAACTCAGTGAAAAACATGTTTCCCCTATCATAACTAGTTTAACAAAAATTCCCTTTCAAGTTTAGATTGTGCAGATACAATGGCTTTCCTGCAGCTTCATGCTGAAGAGAGGAATTTACATTAGAAAAAAAAATAGAGATTTATGATAGCATTGTATTTCCATTTGAATATGGAGAGTTAATAACATGCATATGTTTTTTTTATTATTATTATTTTAAGGTTTAAGCTATGCCATAAGCAAAAGGAAACCTGGAAACTGTGAGACTGGCAGGGCTCAATGAATAACCTAATCTGGATTTCATTCACAAACAGCAGCTCATACATAGGGAAAGGGCTGGTGTGTTTCGCCAAATCGGAACTGGAGTAAGTGCCAGGATTTCCTGATTTGTTTACATTTCTCAAAAAAACTTTTTTTCCCCTGGATGAGGCTAGAATTAGACTTCCTTTTCCACTTTTGGCCCTTTCCAAACTATTCTTGCTTGACATATTCTCTCCTTTTCCCTGTATTCTCCTTTGTTCCAGTCTCAGCTGGCTCTTTTGTCTCGGAAAACAGAAAAGGCAATGAAAGATGTCAGTCTATGATAATAATGATAATGCAGCCAGGTTTGCATGACAGCAAAACAATGCCGCAGGCTTTTCCAACACCCTTGGATCCACCACTCTTCTTACAATGGCTGTGGGGGGGAGTGGAGTGAGTGGTATCTCTCAGGGGCTGCAGACTGGAACAATAGTGTCACAAGGTAAAAGAGATAAAAAGATCAAAATGAAACAGGCTAGCCTGAACTCTCTTGATGAGGTGTGCCACTGAGTTAATCAGAAATCAGAGGGGCTAGTTACACATAACTAAATCACCTTTGCATTAGCTCACTGAAGTCTCCAAGTCAGCTGAAATGGTCGTGTTCCCTGCCAGTCCTTTCTCACTTTCACTGACTTTACTGTACTTTGCCCATTGTCTGCAACCTCAGTGCAATCACTGCAGAAACTTGTTTGGGAGACCTTCTCCTTGCCTTTGTTTGGAGCCCTTTGATCATCCCACAGAAAGAAAAACACTGTAGCTTGGACCTGAGCCATGGTTTTCTTAACATGACAAGACTGCCAGTCTGCAACCGGCGTTTGACGTGCAGGCGTGTGGGCTGCCAGGGACTTGGAAAAACAAGGGAAGACTAGCAACAATCTTGAGAGCTTGGGCCCCGTGCTGGGCAGAGGTGAGGGTTTAAAGTCCCTGATGTAGCCACCCTGCCGCTGCAGAACAGCAGCCTGAGTCATCATTGTTCCTTAGTAGCAGCGTTACAACAACACAAAGGTATTCTTGTGGGGATGTCAGGTCCTTCGTGCCACAGCACCTTACCTGCCATCAGAGACCGCCCTGTGAATGGTTCCTGCTTCAACAGCATGAGGTGGCAAGGAAGGGCTCTGCCAAGCACAGACTTCCAGTACACAGGCAAAGCGTTCACAGCAGGAGGCAGGGGTGCAAGACTGAATTTCTACATTTCAAACAAGTGTTGTCAGCCAGGTTTTTAGCTGACATCGCTCCCACAGACACCGATGTGCCAATGCTGATTTACACCCGCCGATGAATATGTGTCTGGGAGAAGAGGGACAGGGTAATGGTGCAGAAGAGTTAGATGGGAAAAGGAAGTGAGGGGGAGCAAGATGAAGATAAAAGGGGAAGGGAAGGAGAGACGTGATCATGGGACTCAGGAAACACAAACTGCAATGTATGGCTGTGGGAAAATGATTAGAAGAGATTGCATCAGACTGGACAACAATTTTGTAATTTCTGCAGCACCTTTTTAAGATTCCATACTGAGATACTGAGCGGAATGTGTGTAGCTGTATGTCTGGAACAAGTCCAAGCAAAAGGCCAAATGCAATCAGTCATCTGTGTTTGCTGGATCTGTGAACTAATGTTTCCTGTGCAGTCATTGCAATATATGTCTACTCTCGCTGATCTGAATCCTGTTTTTTACCTTTAAGTATTTGTATCACATTTAGTTGCTTACACAATGTATAAGCACCTGCTTTTAGCACATTGCTTAATTTGGGGGCCAGAAGTCACTGTTCCACTCATACTTAGCAGACAGAGGGGTAAAAGAGAGAGTGAGATGGGGAAAGCTACGTGAAAGGGAAGGAACTCACTTCTGAAAACAGGAGTAAGATGCTGTAAGGCGTGGCAGAAAGCACCTTCGCACACAAAATCATCAGCCAGCTTCTTTCAGTTTAGGAGATCTCTGCAGAGAAGCAGGAGATCCAAAAGCTGTTTTGCTTACACAATTGATTTAGCTGTTCTCAGTAGTGCTTCTCATGTGAGTAAGGTGAGCAGGAAATGGATTGATGTCAGGAGGCAGCTCGCGCTAGCAACTCACACCCACCCTTTCTGCTTCATCAGTTATCTGAGCCCGCAGTTTCGCTATTAGGTTTTGGTGGTGTGTTTTTAGATTTCCAGTTACAGCTTGCATGACAAGCACTGACAGTCTGCACCTGACCAGCTACTGCCATTTAACTTGGTAAGAACCATAAAAGAAGCATTCTTCCAGGAGAAAGAGTAGAGGAAGAGACAAGTGCATTTCTAGTGCTTTCCAATAACTGTGAATCATGACTTCTGCCAGCCAGAGCACAGTTCTCACTGGCAAGTGTCAGTAAAAAAGTCTTGCTTTAAGAAAACACTTCTGCTTTTTTTTTTTTTTTTTTTGCATTACTGATAGCTAATACAGATGAAACCACAAACCTGAAGAGTTCAGACTTCACCAAATGTCAGTCATGCATAATTTGGAGTAAATGACTATGTGACAGTAATTGGCATTTAATTTGGATGTTCCTTTTTCCTTTTCTCACAAACCCAAAGAAATTTTCATTTTCATTTTTCATACTACGCCTCGTGTGGTAAAGATCACCTGACTGTTGGAGCATAAAGTTTAGGCAATTTTCTAATGTGGTAAGTCATAAAGGAAGTCATACTAAGGAGCCTGAATAGTTGACCTAACAGACCCCTTTGGCCCACATAAACTTCTGGTGACAGTTTATAAGCAAAGTTACATTTGAGTTATTCCTTTTCATTAAAAAAATTATTTCCATATTTTTACACCATATCTCCAGGAAAAGAGAAGCTGAAAACTGCATATGCAGGGTGACACCATTCCTTTTCTCTGTCCAAGGATGTGAGCTGATGATCTCCATGCTATTCTGCTGTGGTTCTGTCACTCCTGACCTGGCCTTCAGGATACACTGAGAGTATTGAGAGTTCTTCCAGCAGTGTCAAACATTAGCACTACAGGGCTTTACCTGTTTCAGGGAAGGCTCATCCTCTGGCAATGGGATGGCTCTGGAAGCTCATGAATTCCAGCCAGTGGAGAAATTTCAGTAGCCAAATGGTGTGGGATGATTTCAGTGATCCCTTTCCACTGTGGCAGGGAGCTGTTGGCAAAGAGCAGGGCTGAGTTTATAGTCGGCAGGATATGGCTGCTAAACTCAAGATGTTATTTGCTGTTAGCTAACCAGGGCTGCAGTGCAGCCTGCAGGTTCATGGGATGGAAACACAGCAGGTGAGCAGAGATGGACATTCCTGGGCAGCAGTGGGAGGGAGGGCGGTCCTGAGGACGGCTTGAAATTTTTGATAGAGCTCAACAAAGAACTCAGACTCTGAATCCAGAAAACCCCCTTCAAATTGGAACTAAAACCATACTTGAAAGCGCAAGTTAAATTTTATTGTTCTCACTGGGGTATAAGAAACATGCTTGACTTAGAAGAAATCTCAATGTTCCTCACAGAAACAGGGAATTCCCTTTCTGATACAGCTACAAGAAATAACATCACTCTTTTTTTTTTTTTTTTTCAGTTAAAAAAAATTTTTTTTTTTTTTTAAAGGAAGAATGTAACATTTTCCAAAACATTTGTAATAATTCCTGATCAGGGTCCAAGGCAAAGTTCTTCTGGTTCTCCTGATGGAATTCATATTTCTTTGTTGTGAACATGCAGAGTTTGTGTAAAATGAAAGAATGACAGTCTTTTTGCCAGCAAGACTCCCCTCCTTACTCCAGACCCATATGTTTTTCTTTGTCCCTTTGTGATTATAGTAGGACACAACTGACAGAGGCGAGATATAAGGAATTTTTGCAAAAATTTACTTTTTTATCATCTCCTTTTTAAAATGGAAAGACCATGATTGGGCCAGCCAAAGTCACCTAGTTCAGTAGCCTTACTTTGACACTAGCCAGCTGAGGTTGGTTAAGCAAAGAGAGAATGACCCTTCTTTGTGCAGGGCCAACAATCAAGAGTTCAGAGAATTTTTGAGTCAGAGGTTGCATCTGGGCTATTGTTTTTGATGTTCATCAATGGACCTATTCTTTACAAAATACTTTATTACCATTTTGAATCCATTTATATCTCTTGGCTTCCATGACATCCTGTGACAGTGAGTTAATTATGCTTTGAGTAAAATAATTTCTTGCTTCCTTTTATTTTAGATACTATGCCTCAAAATTTCAAATAGTGTACCCTCTTGTATGTTAAGAAATAGTGAATAAATATTGCCTATTCACCTCTATTATGCCTATTCACATTCCTTGCATTCTAAGTTTCCCTAAATGCCAGGCTAAGCTTAATTTTTTTGAATGAATGGGAGAAAAAAAACTAAATCTGAAGTTTCTGTTTATCTCTTTTTACCACTTTCAGGATCATCTCTGGGTTTTGCTTTTGTTTAATCATTTTTATTAGGAAGAGTGATTCATGATTTTGGGGTTAGCAATACTTTACTTACGTGCTTTCCAGCACTGTCTTTGGTTTCTGGCTCCTCTCTCTTTCTCACACTTATAGCAACATGATATCCAAGTGAAATCAATCATAAACATAACATACCCCAATTTTGAGTTTTATACTGCATTAGTCTCTAAGGAAAGCTCTCTATATTTACAAATTTATAGCATGCTTAGGTTTTTGATCTGAGCAGGCACAACCCATTCAAAGATAAAAACATCAATTAATTAAGCAGTTGTTGAGATCAGAAATCTGACACCCATATGGTGTCAAATTAGTGCCTGAGAGCAGTTAACTGCCAAAAGAAGCACATGCATCTGTTGCAAGAGATTAAAATGAAGTATCTATTAATTACTGAGAGTTTCTTGATTGACTTCAAAATTATATTGCTGAACTGATTCTCTTTGTGTAATTCATCTTTAATGTCATCACTTGTAAATAAGGACTTGCTTCAAAACTATCAAGTTCCAAGCAAATGCTAAGTACCCTTTAAAAAGCAAGCAAAGGAAACTCAGCTGTGAAGAGATGCCATAAAGCATGTGCTATGTTTTTGTTCCATTGCTAGGAACTACATAAAACCAGATGTATGCAGGAGAGAAATGTTGCCTCATATAGCAATGAGCAATAAAGAGTATCTCACAATCATAGGATGCATGACACAATAATGAATTGTATATTACATGCCTAAGAAACACAATTAAAACTGTCAATTTCTTTCTAGTGGAAGTTCATTGGCAGAACTGTGATACAACAAAAATTCCACTTCAGGTCTTTCATACTATTTTCCTGTTTTCATGTACTCACAAATAAGAAAAAGTGCAGATGTTAGAAGAACACACACTGTGTCTCTCTGTATCCAAGGAAATAATTGTTTCAAAATACGCAGTTATCCGGTTATCACCAGCTTATTTTTAGCATCCTAAAGTCAAAACTACATCTGCTTGGACAACACTGAATCCCAAGTCAGACGTGTCTGTCTCGGTCAGGCCTCTTGATGGAAAAGGAAATATTTCGTGCTAACTCAAGTGGTGACGTTCTTTCTTCTGAAGCAATGGCTTGATATTAATTTTATGAGGATATATATTCTGTTTCTTTAAACACGTAGCAGGAAACCAGACAGGATGGGGATGGGGAAAAAGTCTACAGCAGCAAACCTACAGTGAGGAGCGAGAAAAAGAGTGTGTGCACGTGTGGTTTTTAAGGAAAACAGTCTTCTTATTTTAATAAATATCTTTGTATAGGTGTTCAGGAAAAAGAAAAAAAACCCCAAGAACTAAAAACAGGGGCCAGGAATTCCCACACTGCCAAGACTGGATTTTGTGACTGCAGTGCAAGTGGAGCATACACCTCTGAACATAAAATTCTCCTCTCACTTACCTAAGACTCAGTCTAAATAACTCTCACCTGAGCTACCTGCTTTATACTTGCTGTATCACCAGATAAATTATGGAGAAAAAATTATTTGGAGATTATCAACAAAATAACTACTATAGAAAACATATCTTCTCCTCACTTGTTCTTGTGGAGATCATCTGCACATGCTGTGTAATAAAGCTGAAAAACAGATGCCTGAAGAACCCTGCCCCTGGGACAAAACTGTAATTTTTCTAGTGATTTCCTTAGAGAACATGGGAACTAATCTACTTAACACCAATGAAATTCCCCCCTTCTAGTGTATGCAAATTAATGTCTCTTCAAAACACTCATATCAAAGACTAGAACAAATCTAAAGAACTTTGCAGAAATTTTGGTCTCCACACAGATGACACTTTTGTCTGATAGTTAGGTTCATAAGATAAATCAACAGTTTTAAGGAAATCAATATTTCAGGAGATAACTATCCTGCCACAAGTTTCCCATTGGCTTTCCTCTAAAAAGGAAACTGAAACAGACAGCAAGACTAACAGGCACAATTTTAAAATTCTCTTTTGTGGACAAAATATTTTGTAAAGTTTTTTGGTTTGTTACTGAAGAATAAATATCTCTCTCACACACACACTCCTTCATAGTTTTTCACACACACACTCCTTTATAGTTTTTCTTATTGAAACCTTCAATGAAAGACATCTCTTCTCATGTAGGGAAGCAACCATGGAGTCACCAAACAAGACAGATATTCTAGGTTTAATATAGAATGGTGCCCTCCTGTTTTATCTGCATTGTTTGTTTCCAGAGATATGTCATTTGGGCTCGAGGATGAAAGAAAAAGCACAGAATAATGCCTTGATTAAGATATGTACCAACATCGGGCTGCCAGTAACAAATAAAATAAAAGTCTTGCAGAAAAAGATTTTATCATTTTTTTTCATCAGGACTTTTCTATCAACACCGGAAATTTACTGTTTCTCAGTTTAAAAATAAATAAAATTACTCTGATTGTAGCGTTTCTCTTTATGTGAAGCCAATAATAATTACTTTTAAGTTAATGTTTAAGGTGAGTTTGATCACTGTTCCTGTCCTGTGAAGTATCATAACTTCTCCATGATCAGTTAGAAGCTGGGGGAGGAAGACAAGTTCCCCGTCTTTAAATTGTGTCACTGACATGAAAAACAGCTGGGGATGAGCTTTTTGCCTCCGTTGATTCCCAAACATAGCCATATCCTTTGCAATGCTCCTTGGAAACTCCTCTCCTTTTTGACAGATCCTCTTTATTACACCATAAGGCAGACAAAATAAATTCAGTTTAAAAGTGCAAATGCAGTGTCAGAATGCTAAAACCCAAGACTGAGTTCTCTCTCCATGCCAGTCCTATATGGATCTTCTAAGTCCTCTGCACCTGCTGGAGTCATGCTGGAGAGCTGTAATGCCAAAATCTCTCCCCAGAAATGATTTATTTCTGCAGGCTTTGACAGGCAGCCCTGAAGCTGCCTCCTCAGTGTTACACCTCTTGCTCTGGCATCTGCAGTGGGCCAAGCTCACGTCTTTGGCAGAGATGGGTTTTTTTGGGCCACAGAGCAGTCCAGCAGCACCCCAGGGAGCACTGGAAGTTGTCAGGAGACTGGAGAAAACTCTCGCAGCTTTGGCTGCTCACAGATCTCTCTCAGTGCTCTGCCAGGATGTTTCTGTGCCAGGAGGACCTGGTATAACTCATGGTTCAAATTACAGAATATTATCTCTTTCTTAGCATTCAAGTTCTCAGCTGCATTTCTCAAAAGATGCTGTGTTGCATTTCCCCCTGACTCTGCTTTACTTTGAAGTTTTGTATAAATTGTTGTCTAATTGAAAGCTGTTTTACTGTGTTCAGAATGGAAAAGAGAGCAAAATGTTTCAAAAGAATGGGAAAACTCCAGGAAGTGCTGCAGGCTTTGGTATATAAATTGAGCATATCTCTACATAGGTGGTATAACAGAGCAATCTACCTTATGGAGTAATTTTGGTAATAAATACCTTCTCTATCCCAATGCTTCTAAATAAATGATACATAATACACATATTTCTCATCCTAGTCAGCATCTAGTAGCATCAAGTGCTCCAGAAAGTGTCGAGCTGCATCCATCTGAATTTGTGAACAGGCAAATCTTACACAGTCTTCTAACATCTTTAACTATCTGTGAAGAGCACAGCGGGTTGTCCTCATGCACTTCTAAAATGTCCTGCTTACTCCCTTATGCCTGGTTTTAATATAACTGTTCTTTACAAGGGTCAGCATCTGTACTATGGTAGAAATAAATCTTGAACAGTGTTTGCCTGCAGATTTAAGGGGATAGTACATGTGTCTTACTTTTTATTAGCATGAATATGGTCTAAATGGCACATACTTTTGTCTTGACAATGTTAGAAATGCTGCTCAAGAAGCCTGGACTGGATTGACCATGTGGTTTAAGGTCCATATTTGTGCACATATTGGCATTCTGCAAATGTGTCAATAGCCTGCAGAAAAAAAGGCAAGGTGTTTATAAGGGTTGGAGAGTTATTTACAAACACATGTATTAACTGCTTAAAAATCAGAAATTCCTAGAAGCACAGATTATCTTTGCTGGACTCATGATCATTTACTGGATTCACAGAAGATGAGAGCATTCATTCATTCATTGAGACCTAGTCAGAAACCATCCTCTGTTGCAGCTCACTGAGATTTGGATTAGATTATGATGGGAAACACTAATGTTAACCTTTCCATTATCNTTGCAGCTCACTGAGATTTGGATTAGATTATGATGGGAAACACTAATGTTAACCTTTCCACTGTTCTGAACCTGGGATGGGCATCAGATCCCCAGGGTTATGCAGAGATTTTAGCAGCCTCAGTGTGGCTCTTGTGGACGGCTTGTTGCCAGCCTGCAGTGAGGAAATTTAGATACAAAAAATATTGCCAGCTGTAAGTGGAAATATGTAACAGCTGGAATTTCCTTCTGCATCTATGGAATGGACCAAAGTCATGAGTGACTTGCACTGTCCTAGAAATTTTGAAATTTTGTCAGCTCTATTTGAACTCAGCAATAATTTTGTTTAAATTTCTGTGAAGACATAATGGTGCACTTAATCAAGACCTAGAAGCATAGGTTGTTCTGTATATGCATGAGATCTTATATTCAGACACAAAGAATTTTAATTATGTTTCTCATTCATATAAGACTATGAAAATTAATGAAAGGTACAGGAAAAGCCTCTAGTTTTTTTATTGCCACCCTAGGTTGTAGCTAACACAATCCAAGAGGCACACATTTACCTCTCTGAAGAGACAATATTGAAATTCAGAGCATATTTTAGTATAATCTAGCTTGTTTTGGCACATAGAAATCTTAATGGAGACTAAAGCCTTCTTGAATTCATAGATCCAAGCGTTCAAACTCATTTATTCATGTATTAAATTATTTGGCTTAAACATTGCCTTTATGAGTATCCAGCCAAAAGCAGGATCTATAGAGCTGGACCCTGTACAAAGAAAAGAAAAGTCACCAATAGAAAAAGCTAAATATATAAATGGAATTAATGAAGGAATTAACATTCCCAATTTATAGTATTGCCACATGCCCATTGCCCACTGGATGTGCTTAATATACATGTCACATTTCTCCCCACTGATTCCAGAAGAAAGACAGGGTCTAACAACCTGGGGGCTGTAGGCAAATGGATTTCTCATCCATCTCTTTATCCAATCTACCAAAGCAACAACAGCAGCTTTGGTTCAACACCCGCAGCCAGGATTCCCAGCAAAGCAGCATCCAATCCAACTTTGACTTAGAAAACATAACGAAAGTGGGAGCATTTTTGTGACTCAGAACTGATTTTGTCCAAACTCCACCCTTTTGTGGGTTTGGACACTTCTCCTTTGTTTGCATTCCAATTTCTGATATTCAGATACCCTGAAAAAATCGCATGTCAATATCTTCTGTAGTGGGATGAGGTGAGGATGTTTAAACTAAGATTCTTTTAATCATTTTCCATGTGTTTCTTACTAGACTTGGTTTCTTTTTTTTTCTGGCTTTGTTCTCCAAAACCGGTTCATTCATTTCCCGAAGTTTCACTTCACCTTGTCTGGTTTTTCTGTCTGCAGTATCTTGTTATGTGCATTTGCTGATGAGAATTAGCTTAAAATAATCTGTACCATAATTACTGACTTCAGACTTGTTTGTGTCTATAGGGAGATATCCAGGACAAAACAAAATAACAACAAAGAGGGAAAGCTACCACGTTCTTCCATATTTGGACAGCCCAGATGTTATTTACAGCATTGTTTATGAAGCTTTTTCTTTGCCTTGCTGGCTTTGATCCACACACTTTGTCAGTTTTGAGCACACACGTCCTGTCACATGGTGACTGTGTGCCCCGACGAGTAAACATGCGGGAATGCAATTTATAAAGACAGGCTAGAACAGCAATTAAGGAGAAAAAGAACTACAAACAAGACAAAGGAAATTAGGCAGGAAGATGAGCTAAGTCTGGTCAGAATACAGGATATCAAGGCAACTGCACTGCATGTCATTTATTCTTCCACTGGCAAGTCACTAGCAAGTGTCAACATCAGTATGTGATATCTGTGCCCATGAAACTTTTATCATTAGTCTGCAAGAGGATGAGGGGCTCAGAGGGACTTGTAGCTACAGAATCTTCGAAGTGTGCAATCTTTGAAGGCCAAAGATTCATTATCATGTTTGGCACTCAGTCAAAGTGATGGAGTTCTTCAAGCACATTTGGACAATGAACAAACAGAACAAACAGAAGACTGTGAAATCTCCTTTTCCTAAAAAGTTGAAGAAGGAGCAGTTGCCAGTAAGAGGTCCACAGAATATGTAGGAAGGGGAAAATATCTGACATGCATTACATTTTCATGCTAAAGCACAGCAATGCCATAAATGTTTCAGACAATAAAATTCAGTCACACAAATATTTGGGTGACAGCAGTGAGAGGTTATGTACCAGAACTCCTGGGGCCTGGGAAGGGAGCATGAAGTATTGCTTATTTCCTTGTTTACAAACAAACCCACCCCAGGCAAATGCTGGGATTTGGGAAGTTGGGCTGAGAGACCATGGGCTGAGCTGCTGAATGTTGTGTCTGTTGTAGGGAGAGATCTCTGCTCTGTAAGAGGAGTACTTTATTATAAAGGCTATCATATCAGCTAGGTAAGGTAGTTCATTACTCTGGATCTGGTAGGACAGGATTCTGGTAGAAATCTTTTTTTTAGCTTTACTTATCTAAGTCTTTAGGTGAGGACAACTCAGGAAGCTCCTTCTCATCTGAGATTAATTTAACTACATGATTGCTCTTTTCCTTTCAGTCATCTGCCATGTTATCCTCTTGATCACTGTCCTAAGAGTTATTGTCCTTACAGGGCAGACCTTGGTTTTTCCAATCCTTTTTTGACAAACCCCACAGTATATGGAAGAGAACTTTGCTACTAGTCTCATTTAGGGAGGGACTGAAGTTGAACAGACTCACATGGGAATGTGGTGTGTAGGTTTAAACCTCCAGTTATTTGTCACCTGGGACTTGGAACAAACACTTGCATTGTGCTTGGATCTTTGATGTAAAAACACTTGTATTTTCTACAATGGCATCATGGCTTCCATATATACACAACCAAGGCAGCAAACCAGCCTGTGGTTTATATGATCACTTTGAAATACCCATCCAGAGGGTTTCTTTTTTTATATTTATCTCATCAACTGGCAATGTTGTCTGCTAACAAATTTTTCTGGATATTTAAGAATCCATGTCCAGTAATTATATATCCCTTTGGAACGGTATCTGACTGTTCAAATAAAGTGTTAAGATAATGTGGAATTAAGGATCTATATGAAGTGCTGGATCCAATCCTAACCTCCTTATTTCAAGAAAGAATTGAAGCAATTGCGACGATGGGTCAGAAGGATGAGTAAGGGACTGGAAGTCCTGACCTAGGTGTAGAAGCTGGGAGAGCTGGGGCTGTTCAGCCTGGAGATGAGAAGGCTCAGGGGAATCTGATCAATGTGTGTACATACCTGAGTGGTGGGAGCAAAGAGCAGGAAACCAGGCTCTGCTTTGTCGTATCCAGCCACAGAACAAGAGACAACAAGCACAAATTAAAATACAGGAGCTTCCACTTAAAATAAGGGAAATCTTTTTTGTGGGGGAGGTCAAACGCTGGCACTACTTATCTAGACATGTTTTAGAGCCTCCATTCTTGGAGATACTTAAACACTGACAGACATGGCCCTGATCAAGTTGCTTTTCTTGACACTCCCCTGAGCAGGAAGGCTAGACTAGACCAACTCTAGAGTTCCCTTCCAAACTCAGCTGCTCTGTGATTCTGTAAAGGATATGATAAAACAGATGCATGTCCAGCACACATGTCCAGATATATGTGCAAATAAAAATTATGCATTCCAGAGCTCAGCAACTCAACCAAAATATCATTTGCAGGACCAGAGAAGAACCAGAAGGAAGAAAGATGTGAGAATGACAGAAGAACTGCACACATGTCCAGCTAACAAGACATGGAAGGGAGAGCCTTGATTAATTTCTCTCTAGCAAACCCTGAAGGGAATTCAAGGTGGGTCAAATGGAGTTTTCATCTGTATGATAATATTCCTAACCACTTACAGGGCTCATGAGGACATCTAAGCCAGCAATGCAAAATACAGATCAGTCAAAAAGCAGCAGTGGCTAGCCAAAAAGTGGCTAGCCAAAGGTTGATGTGAAATAGGGGTAAAAACAGGCCCATTTTTTCTTGCCTAAAGCTTCAAGATTCTAAGACACCTGAGGATGCCACAGAAGCAACTGTTAGTACAGCAGAGAAGAAAGGCTGAACTTAACTGCCTTAAAACAAAGAAACAAAATTAGAAGCTCCAAGCAGGGTGAGAAGAACAGAGAGCTTTGAGGAATGTGTGACCAGGCCCATTCAGATACACTGGGGAGAGCTCCAGCTGACAAAGGCACTATGACCTTATTTAGCCCATCCATCTTCTCACTGGTAAAGGGCTTTACCCTCTTCCCTGTTCTTTTTCCTGAAACCTATTTGCTGGAATAAACCAGGAAATTGAAGAACTAATTTGAAAATGAGAGTATAACTAGCTTACACTTGTTTTCAGCTGATTTCTAATTGACAGCAGAGGATGAGATGGCCATTGGCTTCCCACTAGTTGTGTCTTTGGATCAGGTACCCCCCAAAAGTGATGGCAACACTAACCAGTACAGATTTGGAGGACTATAGCAAAGGCAAAATAAAACCTCAAGCCACAGCAGTTTTACTGCCTCAAGCAAGTACAGAACCAGATCTGGGCTCTCACAGATGAAAATAGGATTAAGAGTCTTAGTACCAGATATTCTAAAAAAGGTCATGATATACAAGTTTCATATTACCAGAGAGCTATATTAAGGCAGAATTAAAATATATATAACTACTTAATTCCTATAGACTCTTCACCTTCTCCATCACATTCCATCCCNGGGTTTCTTTTTTTATATTTATCTCATCAACTGGCAATGTTGTCTGCTAACAAATTTTTCTGGATATTTAAGAATCCATGTCCAGTAATTATATATCCCTTTGGAACGGTATCTGACTGTTCAAATAAAGTGTTAAGATAATGTGGAATTAAGGATCTATATGAAGTGCTGGATCCAATCCTAACCTCCTTATTTCAAGAAAGAATTGAAGCAATTGCGAAGATGGGTCAGAAGGATGAGTAAGGGACTGGAAGTCCTGACCTAGGTGTAGAAGCTGGGAGAGCTGGGGCTGTTCAGCCTGGAGATGAGAAGGCTCAGGGGAATCTGATCAATGTGTGTACATACCTGAGTGGTGGGAGCAAAGAGCAGGAAACCAGGCTCTGCTTTGTCGTATCCAGCCACAGAACAAGAGACAACAAGCACAAATTAAAATACAGGAGCTTCCACTTAAAATAAGGGAAATCTTTTTTGTGGGGGAGGTCAAACGCTGGCACTACTTATCTAGACATGTTTTAGAGCCTCCATTCTTGGAGATACTTAAACACTGACAGACATGGCCCTGATCAAGTTGCTTTTCTTGACACTCCCCTGAGCAGGAAGGCTAGACTAGACCAACTCTAGAGTTCCCTTCCAAACTCAGCTGCTCTGTGATTCTGTAAAGGATATGATAAAACAGATGCATGTCCAGCACACATGTCCAGATATATGTGCAAATAAAAATTATGCATTCCAGAGCTCAGCAACTCAACCAAAATATCATTTGCAGGACCAGAGAAGAACCAGAAGGAAGAAAGATGTGAGAATGACAGAAGAACTGCACACATGTCCAGCTAACAAGACATGGAAGGGAGAGCCTTGATTAATTTCTCTCTAGCAAACCCTGAAGGGAATTCAAGGTGGGTCAAATGGAGTTTTCATCTGTATGATAATATTCCTAACCACTTACAGGGCTCATGAGGACATCTAAGCCAGCAATGCAAAATACAGATCAGTCAAAAAGCAGCAGTGGCTAGCCAAAAAGTGGCTAGCCAAAGGTTGATGTGAAATAGGGGTAAAAACAGGCCCATTTTTTCTTGCCTAAAGCTTCAAGATTCTAAGACACCTGAGGATGCCACAGAAGCAACTGTTAGTACAGCAGAGAAGAAAGGCTGAACTTAACTGCCTTAAAACAAAGAAACAAAATTAGAAGCTCCAAGCAGGGTGAGAAGAACAGAGAGCTTTGAGGAATGTGTGACCAGGCCCATTCAGATACACTGGGGAGAGCTCCAGCTGACAAAGGCACTATGACCTTATTTAGCCCATCCATCTTCTCACTGGTAAAGGGCTTTACCCTCTTCCCTGTTCTTTTTCCTGAAACCTATTTGCTGGAATAAACCAGGAAATTGAAGAACTAATTTGAAAATGAGAGTATAACTAGCTTACACTTGTTTTCAGCTGATTTCTAATTGACAGCAGAGGATGAGATGGCCATTGGCTTCCCACTAGTTGTGTCTTTGGATCAGGTACCCCCCAAAAGTGATGGCAACACTAACCAGTACAGATTTGGAGGACTATAGCAAAGGCAAAATAAAACCTCAAGCCACAGCAGTTTTACTGCCTCAAGCAAGTACAGAACCAGATCTGGGCTCTCACAGATGAAAATAGGATTAAGAGTCTTAGTACCAGATATTCTAAAAAAGGTCATGATATACAAGTTTCATATTACCAGAGAGCTATATTAAGGCAGAATTAAAATATATATAACTACTTAATTCCTATAGACTCTTCACCTTCTCCATCACATTCCATCCCACGTTTTTGTTGTCTTTTCCACTTAAAAGAGAAAAATAAATACTTATGATTACATGATTAGCAAAGTTTTTTTTCCACCATTCTTCAGAGAACTGATTTATTTGCATGTTAATATTCTTATCCATATACAAAAATGTGCACCATAAATAGTTTTATAAGGGAAAACCAGCCAACTGGAAATCCTTCCTTTATTTTAAAGATAATAGCTCCATTTGTTTATTGCTTCTGCTGTTGATTTTTTCCAAGCAGAACAGCAAATCTGCTCTCAGTTAGGGGAGCACAACCCTTCTGTGGCCAGAGTTCAGTACATATCCCAGGGTACCTTTCCACAGTGAAACACCCTGCCTACTTCAATGAAGCTGCTCACAATTAACTCCTCTGGATGTGGAGATCCAAGTAACGCAGCCTTTCATTGATTGCCTGGAGGCTACATTCATATGGCCTGAATTCCACCCAGCTCCCCCAGTGCTTGCTCCACAGGGAGAGTTGCTGCAATTGGAGGGGAGCCTGGGGCAGGCAGCCGGTGGGAAACTCTGTCCACGGGGGCTCTGGCAGAACATGTGAGCATCCCCTGGACAAAAACAGAGGCCAGCTACTGCTGTGTGGTTGAGCCTGGGTTTGATTCAGCTGGAAAATCAGGGGTGATTTTTTTTTTCCAGGGAGAGATATTTATAAAATTTACCTTTTTTTTTTTTTTTTTTTGAGAAATGTCTTAACTTTTCCATATGTTTGTGAACCGGGGTCGAGCAGAAGTCCAGAGAGATCAGCATCAGCAATTGTTTTCCTTTAATAATTATGTTTGACAACTGTTAAAACACAGACTGCAGTGAAATCATCCCTACCCCTTTATTATGGTAAACTACTCAATTTTTTCCAGTGGTTTGAGGTAAACACTCCAAACATCCATAACAATTGGTTGCACCAGGACACACAGTAAAACCAACATAACAAGCTCACTGGGGGCAGTATATTGCTGCAGGGTAAACTAATGCCAAAGAGCCACAGCACTAATGACTTAATTATTGCATTGGTGGTTGTCAGGATGACACCAAAACATCAGACAACCTGAATCTTTCTCCCCAGCTGGGTTAAGGTCTCTTTTGGCTTCCTAGTCAGGTCATAATGTCTCTCACAGGAGCTTTATATCTATATTTTTAAAAATTTATACCAGAGAACTGCCTCATGGCCTGAGCTATTTTTCCCAGTGTTCTGTATTGGACTGTAGCATCCTGAATCCCTTTTTCCAAATGGGGTTTTGTTTTGAGTAGGATAGTCAGAGAGACATTCCATATCTCAGCAAAGAAACTTTGGGATGTATTCAGGGGTGTGAACTGGGAAAAAGGAAGGATACTAGAGGCATCCTAGCTGCCACCAAGGAAGGGAACAGGGCCTTACAGATCTTACCTAGAATATTTCCTTCAAAATGTGTGACTTAGTCAGCAGAAAGAGCATTTTAGTATGACAGGCCTTAGCATTGGTCTAGTTCTTGCCAGTCTTCCTTCTGAGCCCTGGTGCTGTCATGCCCTCCCTCCATTGCCACACACTTCAGGCATCACCAGGACCTAAGTCTCAAGTAGCAAAGGTTCAGATTTTTCCAGAAAAATACTGCTTAGCTGGAGCCAGTCATTACAGCTTTCCTCCTCATTATGGATCTTAAAGGAAAGAGATCAAGCAAGTACAGTCAAAATTATGACCACTCAAATATAAGATCTAGGAGCATATTTAACTAATGTGGAGCCAGAAAACAATTGTCAGGAGTCTAATATAATTCAGAATGTTCTTGGTTTTCCTTGTAAAACAGCTTCCTTGAACAATGGAGAGGTTCAAACAGGATTTTTGTTACTCACCCTGTGGACACAAGGAGAGAGTGCCAGGTGATTACAGCAGAATATTCATTCAGTTGATATGAGGAAGGACATTCATTCTTTTCTTCATTGCTTATTTGATATAACCTTATCATACATTTTAAAGCTGATCTCCTAAAATACCAGAGCAAGTTGCTTCATGTACCTTCCAAGTGGTTTCCTTTTGAGAAGGTGTTGATCAGAGATCTGTGAATATCAAAAAGTAGAGCCGGTCAGTCACGATAAGGCCCCTTTTCCAAAGATCAGAGGCTTATCCAGACCTGACCCACATAAGCCAGACTGCTTAGGCCTGGGAGCACTATAGCCCTAGGGTCAAAAGACAAATGAAAGTTAACACAGAACTGGCCAAAAGGGGACAGTAAATCAATTATTAATACATCTCTAATACAAAGGTTCAGGCTTTCCTAAAGTCTGGGTTTCCCCTCATTTCCTCTGGGGATTTTTTAACAGCTGGATGAGTGGGATAACTTGGCTTAAACACGCTTTTCCTGTACTGGCTCCTATGTTTGCAATCAAAAAGGACTCAAGATCACAAAAAGTGTTCCTGTCTGAAGAACAATGATCTCCCTCAGGTATCAAGAAATATGATATAATCTACAGGCCACAGTCACCAGCATGCTTGGGATGCTTTGCATCCTCTTGGTGATACAAACCAGTCATAAACCTGGACTCTCTGTGGAGACACAAAAAGCAGCCAAGGAGAGGTCTGATCCACAGACATCAGCATTATAGATCCTATGCACTGAGAAGCCCCTAAAGAATTATCCTTTCATCAAGGTCTCTAGACCTTAGTGAAACATTGCCTGATACCACAACTTTTATCATCCTAATCACAGAAATCAGTACAAAACGGAGCATCTTGGAGCCAAGTTATTCAGCTGTACCAGGTGTTTTGAAATTCCCCAGAGGAAATGAGGGAGAACTCAGAATGTAACAATAAAAAGATTTAAAAGATTAAAAAAATTATAAACCTCCTTGCTTTACAAGTGAGGCTGCGACAGACTGAAAAATGCCGGACTGCCAGGGTGGGATGAGGCTGCAGAAGCTGGCACAGATTCAAAGTCAGAGAATGCTGCTTCCTGATGGCTGGCTCAGGCAGAAGTCACCGAGGGGGTGAGCAGAGCAGCCAGAGGCAGCACCACAGCCCCTCTATCGGCCTCCAAGACCTTTGCCACTAGCTGGGCTAGGTCAGAAGGGAGCCTTGAAAACGTGCTACCTATTCCCTGGAGACACTTGTGGTTCAGGTTCTAATCCACTGTACTACTGTCTGCCAAAGACACTTCCCTAGATTATGTTAGGTACTGGAGGAGATTACACATGCACAAACCCTGGGTTTTAGACCCCTAAACCACATCATGCAGCTCAGTGCAGGAACAATTCAGTTCTATCTGTGTGAGCAAAGAAAGTTGGAAATGTTTCCAAGCACTGAAAATTGAACCTTTCTTAAATTGTTCGAATGGCCTATGCTCTGTGGTGATGTCTCAGGCCAAACCATTCCCAGGCACATCCTGGAAGCTAGTGCAGTCAGAGACCACAGCTGAAGGAGCTGTCCCGCTTCGGAGACAAACAGGTTCTTGATGTGCTCGTGGCCTTTCAGGTAGACAGCAGAGCAGGTCATGCTTAATTTTCCAGTAGGGAGTGACCTGCTGGAACTACTTCAGCTGTGCTGTGCCGGCAAGAAGCTGCCCATAGTTCTGGTTTTAAAGATTACTATGTTCATAGGAAGGAGATGTGTTTCTTGTTAGCTTATTCAGAACCATCCTTAGCAGAAGATTTATGTATGGAATAATGCGTTTATTTGAAGCATATACTTTCATAACAATGAAATAAAGTCTCAAAATCTAAACCAAAATCCCATTATTAAGACTAAACTAGCAGCAAGAAGTCTCCATGCTTTTCCAATCCCCTAGGTAGTTTGCTAGGAACATCAGGCAGCTGTTATGACTGACCTCAGGTAGGCTGCAAGCATCCTTCCTTGCTTTAACTATTCAGAACATCTCCTGAAGTCACTCTGGGCAGTTACTTACAGTGCTCCTTTCCCACTGCCCTGGGGAATGACCTACTTCGTCTTCTCCTTTCCTGTTTATTTGCCTCATTCCCTGTGATTGGATGCTGAGACATTGCACGACAACGTGGGGAATGAAGTAATTTCCTCTTTTCATACCTTCAGTCTCTGAAGTAATTTCCTTCCCCCACCCACTCAGCATTTCTTAATATTTCTGTAGGGTATGCTATTTACCACTTTCTTGGCTTTATTTTGCTTTCTTCTCTCACAGCCAAAGACAGGCATATCAGCAAAATATTGCACATCAGGTCATGAGAAGTATGACTCTAGCAAAGAATGCTGTATATGTCAAAATGATTCTTTCTTTGAGACTAGTCTATAAGGAGAAAACATTGCATAACAGCAGGTTAGCTGCATTACTGAAGTGTGCCCCCATCAAGGGGACAAAGATGAGTGGAGGAGGATGCTAAAGTTGCCTTAGGTGGTCTACAGCTGTAATGGAAAGCTAGACACCTCCAAATTTAAAAGCCAAATGTTGTATAAAATCACCCATAGAGAGTAGCAACACTGCACTCCTTTCCTCCATGGCAGGAGTCTATGTATCAACAGCAAAGATCAGCTGAAAACCAAATCAAATCAACATGCCCTACCTATGGATAGGCACCCTATCCTGCAGAAGCCAGGTTTCCAGTGGGAGCTAATTTCAGAGTTAGGGAACCCAGGCTAGTGCAGTCCAGGCACCAGCGTTCATCCCTTCGGGCACAAAGTAAGAGATTTCATCTTGGTCCATGCCATCCCAGGATCCTGCAGGTGAGCAGTGGTGAGCTGTCCTGTTGTGAGGCCCCACAGCGTGGGCACACCCTACAGCTGTGCCCGTTTGCAGCCAGGGACATTTAAAGTGAAGATCATGTGTTCAAGTCACAACAGAGTGTTCCACGCACTGTGTTTTCCCACAGCCATGTCAGCCCTTTCCATTTCAGTTTCAGGGCATGCTGGAACAATTATAGGGCCAAGAATTTGCACAGTGTCTGTGCCCAGGACAAGTAGTGCAAGATATGCCCGAGAGTACATCTTGCTGCCTGATTGACTTCACTTGGGAATTTAGGAATTCCATTTCAAACAAAAATACATAGCTGGAACTAATTCAAACCACAAGGGAATAAAGCAAAGAAATAAAATCAAACTAATAAATCAAGATTACAGCTCTCTCAAAGAAAGATGTGTTCCAATTCAGCCACAGGTGATGAGAGTTGATGCAGGAATAACTGGAGGTAACCCTATAGCCTGTGACTGCTGCTGGTCATGTGAAATAATCCTGTTAGTCTCTTTTGTCTTTAGTGTAAGCAGTGCAAATACAGTTGTGTGAATGACCACAAGGTTTCTTTTTGCCCACAGTGACTGCCAGCTACCAATTACACTTGGGGTGCCCACAGTGAAACAGCTGAGGGCTCCTCACAGATGAAGGGAGGAGCATCCTGCTTGGCAAGAGCACCTTATTGAGCCACAGCTGGCATCCATAGACCAGGAATCACACTCCACAAGGGTCTTTGCCTTTCCAGTTACAAACTGCCCTTTATGGAAAAAGAATTTAATGAAAAATGAGTACTGCAGAATGCACTCTTCCAATTGACCAAAAAAACATTCTTATCAATATTTAGGTTGTAATGATAAGAAAGGATATTGTTAGTGAGGGTAAAAATGTGTTTTCCTTATTCTTTTTGTAAACCCTAAGTTGGTGATATTTTATTTATCCTGAACGCATAATCACTGTATATTTCAGGGAAAGGGTTTAGAATTTTTGGTAAAACATTGCATTGGATATTCTGTCATTGCTGCATTTTAAAAGCAGCAAAAGCCCTCTGAGAAGATTCTTGCCCTTTTTTAGTCAATGACAAACAAATATGTAGTCCAGAGAAAAATCCATTCTCTTTCTTTTTTGCAGTCAGTGTGACTTTTCATGGGAATATGTATTTTGAGTATGTTCACAGCTTTTCTACCAGCAAAAATAAAAGAAGTTTCAATTGCTCCAACCAAAACATCATGGAGACAACTTTACATAATTTTTGAACTCTCACAGCAAAATTCAAACAGAAGTTGAAAGCATAGTATATTTTTTGTTCATATGTGAACGCTTTGCTGCGAAAATAAGTTATATGCATGTCTCAGCCCTTAGTAACTGCCTGCAATTCAAAACAATGATTCAGCACAACGTGAAGTTGTGAACAGTTTAACGATTTTTTTTTTCCTCAAAACTTTTGGTATTTCAGCCTCAGATGCTATTTGTACAGAGCAAAAGTTCAGGCAAGCTTTTCAAACTAAAGAAAAAACCTGAGAGTTTTCAGTTCATGCTTAAATGCTTGAAGAGTGGTTTAAAGGCTATCAATTAAAAGGCTTTACATTTCAAGCCCATTTGGATTTCTCTGAGGATGTTTTCCAGAAGATCTTTGTGTTCAAATGCAATGCGAGAGGGAAGCTCCAATGGCTGCTTTCTGTTTTTTTCTCAGATGAGTGACCCTTGCTCCTGTACCTACTCTCTCACCCTCGTGGGCCGGCTCTCATCTCTGCACTCCTCTCTTTACTGCAAAGGATTTTCCCATCCATACCCCCGAGGGTGACAGGACGGTGTCCACAGGCTGGGTTACGCAGTCTGGGTTGCAGCCTGCTTCTAGCCAGCCAGCCAGCTGGTCTGTAAGGCCCTGACCCCAGCTGTAGGGTGCCGTGACTCACGCCTGCCCTTGGGAATGCTGCGGGGAATTTCCTCTCATCACCTTCCTGGAAAACCAGCAGGAGCGAGCGTGGTGCCAGACACTCTCGAGCTTCCAGGTAAGAATAACCTGGCATCCAGACAAGTGGTGAGACAGGCTCAAAATGGAAACTCCATCTCCCCTCCCGGAGGATCTCACCGTGCACGTGGGTTTGTGTCAGCCGGGGAAGCGAGTGCCAGCCCTCCTAGGAAAGCCCAGCGCGACGCGCACGCATCCTCCAAGGATGGCACTTCCCATCCAGCCAGCAGCTTCCATGGCTGGAAGGTGGTGTCCAGATGGGCAGCTGCCCATCTCCTCTGTCCAGTGATTTTCAAGCTTCAGCAGTGTAGTCACCACCAGATCTCCCCATGGAAGCACAGGTTCTTGGGTGGCCAATTAAACTGATTGATATTTCAGTTGTCCAAGGACCTGCAAAAGAGAACCATGAATCAAAGATTTAAAAATCTGTGAGATGGAGGGCACCTGAATGAAACCCCTGTGAGGTATATAAATTCCCATTTTGAAATAAAATTATTAAATATTGTACTTCTATGCATCTAACTTTTGTAGTGATAACTGAAATCCAAATGTTCTCTGAGGAGTGTGAGAGATAAAAAAAATCTAATTCTTGTGCATTTGTTTTAGTTTTAATTAGTGTAGCCCTTTTCCAAGAGTAAACATCCATTTGCAGCCAGATCAGCAAAGTTTAAGAGGAGAGGGAACTAAGAGTTTTTGTGCCAAATTTTGGTTAACACAATTTTTTTTTTCCAGGAAGAATTTCTGAATTTCCGAATTCTGTCTGGGTGCATGGTAGCATCTAAATATATGCAAGGTGTTAGATGAACAGCGAAGGTCCAAAATTGTTAAGCAGGTGGTGGTAATACTAGAAGTAACACTAAATACAAAATAAACTAATTCTTAACCAATAAACAAAGATAAATTAAAATGTAGTAACTGCTGACATCCTTGTTCCTCATTATTTTAAGGGCCAAGCAGGCTTATGAAGTACAGAGCTTGCAAGACAAAAGGAGATATTTTTAAACAAACTTAGAAAATCCAGGAAAGAATGCTGAATTATAAATATCTGGACTGATCCACTACACTGACTCTAGATGCAAGTCACTGCAACACCACTTTTTTTAAGTAAAGTAATTTGAATATAAATTTCAGTATAAATTGAAATTGAGGTGATGTAATCATATAGTATAAGATTTTTTTTTTAAAGCATCAAAAATGTGTCAAGTAATCTGGTACTGTGCAGCCTTTTTGAGCACAAAAGGAAACCATTAAGGACAAAGGTTATTTTTTCTTCTCATAAGCTAGTTTTATTCCTGGAAAAAAACCCTTGTCTTTGTCTCAGTGAAAATTTTCGAGTAAAAATGAAATGTTGAAGTTCAGTGCTTGAGAAAACAATACTCTCAAGAACAATTGTAATATTCCAGTTCAATGCTCTGGAAAACAAATAATTTTTTATATTTCGTTTTTATTAGATACCTTAGATTTATTTGAATCCTTGAAATCTTGGAGCAAAAGCTAGTTGTTGTCAGTACTGCATTTCCTTCCCTGAAGTACCAATGAGGGAAAACAGAAAAAAGGTTATTATATGTGATCATAAATGAAATTTAGGAAATATCAAGTATAAAAGATCCTACCTCTCCTTTTCAGATTCTTGTCATTTGCCTATTTATGTTCCTAAGAAGACGGGTTACAGAAAAACATTTTGTTTAGAATTCTGTAAACAAAATTTGTAATCTGGGAATTGTGAAAGGAAAGTTGATCTCAGACAGCTTTGGATTAATTTTCTTTTACATCGTTAGCCAAATTTCCTCTTCACTCTTCTTTCTAAACACTGTTTTGTGAAGTTCTTTCTTTTTTTTGTTT
The DNA here is from genome assembly GCA_013400775.1 of Chaetops frenatus. Lineage (NCBI taxonomy): Eukaryota > Metazoa > Chordata > Aves > Passeriformes > Picathartidae > Chaetops > Chaetops frenatus. The sequence continues at coordinate 646,802 of VZTR01004087.1, forward strand.
TGGGGTGGGTTTTTTTATTCTTTTTAATCAGAGGGTGAAAGACAATTTCCATCCAACTCACATCCCATATGAGGAATCTGCATATGTTTCCTGTGAGCAAGTATGGATTTTCCACTTATATCTACTCAGACCCTGATCATAATGGCACCATGTCAGCAGCTTTGCAAGAGATCGCATGTTTTTTCCAGGATCTGGTGATGGAAAATCTGCAAAGCAATATTTCATGTCTCTCAGAAGGCTGTTTATTCTCAAAAATGCTCAGTTATTTAGCCTTTTAGCAATTACCCATTCCTAATTTGAAGACCATTCGTCCAGGAGCTAAAGCATTGAGCTGTAATGAATCATTTGTTTCTTTTATGGGGATTAAGTGCATTGCTAAACAAAGAGTAAGTTGCATAATTTTTTTTTTCCTTTTTAGTGAATAGGGAAGTGACAAAGGAATGAGGAATATATATATATATATATATATATATATATATGTAAGTTNTGGACATTCACAGCCAGGTTTCTGAAATGTCCCTGTTTTCGTAAATCACTGGAATTAAGTTCCACAAAGAGCCACCACCCATCAGGCTCAAGCACCTACTTATCCACGGAAGAGGAGACACCAAGTGTCACCCAGCGGATGTTGCCTTCAGCAGATCAGCAGTAATCTCAGAGGTGGCACCACGTCCACCTAAGCTCATCCTTACTGAATTTTTGCAACCATTTGCCTAAGTATAGCGTTAATTAAACTTCCCAGCTGGTCTAGGAGACAAGGAGTCAGATGGGCGTAATGTATTCAGCAGAGAAGAGACAAGGAGTATTTAGGTTGATTGTTAAGCAACAAGACTGCGTGCTGTGGGCAAGAAGGACACAATGCCAGCTCTGGAAATTTCACAACTGTTGAGTTTTTTCCTCAAGACTTTGTAATTCAGGCTTGCGGGGTTAATAAACAACAACCACCACCAAAAGTAACACTTATGACAGGAGAGAAGAAAAGGACAAGAGGAACATTTTGGACTGCTTACAGTTGTTATTCTGCTAATACTCCAGTAAGAAAGTGAGAGGTCTTTTGTGCCTTTTTTAGTTCAATAGCACGTCCCTAAATAAATCCCAGAAGGGACACACTTTTGAAAGCCAAGATGAAAGTGGAGGCTAAAGCAGGCAGAGGGAAAGGTGGTTTTGGCTAGACTCAAGCAGCTGTGCTTTGCATCTCCAAAACCAAAACAACACTTTGACTTTGTATGTTGGGTGTCACTGGGCTGGGAGTGGTGCGTGCAGGACGGGGCCACGCACGGCTCAGCGCAGCCCTGCGCAAGCAACCCGAGGAAGGGCACAACTTTCTCACCTAGGAGACGGGAGGGTGAATAAGGAAAAGCACCAAAACAGAGCTGGGAGCTAGCAGGAGCCACAGGGAAGAGAGGCCATGGCAGGAGAGTGGTGTGTTGCATCTAGAGTGCACTCAGAGTGATATGGGTCAAAGCTGAGAGCTCAAATTCTGGTCTACAGCTCTAGACCCCACCTTCTCACCAAGAATGTGCAGATAAGAGATTTATCTCTGAGCTGGATGGACATTTACATTTTCTTCACGTGTGGAGGCCTGGATTGAACCACTTGCTTTACCACAATGACTGAAGGAAAAACAAAAGAAAGTCTTCTATGTCTGCTGCTACCCATGGCAACTGCAGCAGTAAATGTCTGCTGACACAAACCTACCCCAGCCAGGCTCACATGCACAAATAGCAGTGCAGGCTGTGGTTGCTTAATATCACAAATGAGTGGCTAATTACTTCATGAGCTAATTAAGAGTACATATGCAACCTGGTAAAAACAGGTCTCATGCACTCAAAATCAGGTCAAACACAAAGCAATGCAAAAGAAGTGGTCTGTAGAAGGGTGAGTGTCATGTGTCTCAGGCTCTGCCATTTGCCCATGTGCAGCCACTCTCCTGAGGGCACAGCATGGCTAAAACTGAGCATGCAAACCCTCAAGGATTGGTGAAGCTGGGTATTAAAGGAGCCGAGTTTAAAAAGCACAGCTGTGCTGAACTTAGATCCTGCCCCATGCTCTTGACCAATCCCCTTATGAATAATGCTGAAAGTCCAGCCAGACGACCAAGCTTTTGTGTAGGCAAAATGTTTCTCACTGCTATACAGAAAGCATAAACCACAGACAGACAGCAAAATTATACTTTCTTGTGCCCAAAAGTTGGAGCGCTGGAGTCACGGCCACAGGAGGGATTCGCATGCTAAAGTTTGGTGTCAATTGCTAAAATTAAAACAAGTTATTTGAGCCACTGGAAAGTATTCTTTCCCCATAGAAGGAACCACTTCTTCTTCGGGGCTACTCCGAGCTGCCTCTGGAAGACACAGGCAGCATGGCACAACCACAGCGAGGCCACTGAAAACTAGAGGCAGAAGGGGAACAGAGGAAGAGGGATTATTTGAGGGGAGGCATCTCAGAGTATTCTTTTCTTAATGTGCCCAGTTCGCCATTGTTGAATGATAGGAAAAGAATGATGGTGGCATTAATTTGATATTTTTTAGGGTGAGGGGTTGTGTTAGCCTAGATGCATGAAAATATAAAGTGAATATAATTATTATAATACTCTTTTAATATACTGCATATGCTATGTGTGTCTAGTATTTTCTGGGCTGTACAAATCTCTGCAAATTAGCTGCAAGACACTAAAAAATGCTTCTGTGGTTGCACATTAAAATTTTTTGAACTTTTGTTTTGCAGGAAATGTGACTTGTTATTTCACCCAAGACCTCCCAAAAAAATGCAATTTCAAAATATATCTCTCCCACAAATCCTTAGGGATTTCAGTTCAACAGAGGAGCTATGGGGAAGATTCACCATTGTAAGATTTTGCAATGATTTGGAGTTTGAAGCTGTCTGAAAATAGCAGATTATCTGAGATTTGGACTCTTGGACTTATGTCCTGGACTTAGACACACTTCCACTGACTTAGTTGTCTCTTATCACTCTCTTAGTTGCCTTTGGATTAATATTTTATGCTTTTCTGGTGATAGATTGTCTCGGTTTCATTTCAAATACTTGGCCAACACTATAAATGGGTCTTAGGAACTACAGTTCTGAAAGTAGTCAAGTGCTATGGAGTAATCCAAGAGGTAGGGAAGCAATAGGTAAATGCTTGTTTAATGTGACAGCACTTACCAATGCATGCTGTAATTTCAGATGATAATTCTATCTGATGAGCATAAGAATGAATGCTTTTGTTGTTTAAGACCAGAGCCTTTTATCTGAGCATCTACATCTTTCCAAAGTAAACTATTCACTGGTTAAAGCTTGCTTCCCTCCTCAACACTCCTGATCAGGGGCTGGATAAAGACCACTTGCCTGTGGTCTGGAGGTCAATCCACAACTTGGATAACTGGGGTAAAGTTCTTGCAGCAAGACCTGCTTGTTCCTCACAAGCATACACATATATTTTTGGGGGGTGAAAAGGACTGGTGCAGAGTGAGAGGAGGACAGTAGGAAAAGAAAGCAAGCAACATGGCACAAGGACAGTGTAGGGGAAGGCTAAAGCTCACAACTTGTCCTTTCTTTTTCTTTCAGGTTTTGTTCAGGACACGGTTGTTGGAACTGTTTTATAACAATAGGTCACCATCGCTTTTACTTTGCAGAAGACAATACTACCTCGAGTCTCTGTATTTCCCCTTTTTCTGTGCATGTTTTATTCTAATGGCTGGTGAGTTGCTTGTCAGCTCTGACAGCCCCTCCAGCACCAGTGGGTTCCCTTGATGATTCCTCAGCCACTGAGAATGGAAGCTACAGCAATGCGTGCACCTCGGATCAGGAGGAAAATAATGGAAAATTCTTCAGAGCAGCTGCACAAGATGGTCATAAACAGCAGGCATTTTTCTTTTCTCCTGGCTGCTGAATTTAGATTTGGGAGAGCCATGCTCCTTGCTGGAGTGTGGCCCTGCCTTGCCAGAACAGATACCCATTTGGCATTGCAAAGCCCAGAAGAGGTTACCCGGTCAAGGTGGCTGTCTGGAGCAGTCTAAACAAATTCTGTGTTTCTGGGAATTACCACCCCGTTGGTCAGAACACTGGTCGTGTGGCTGCTGGCATACCAGCTCTAAAAACAGAGAAAAAAAGTGTCAGGACTATTTTAATAAAGGATTCCAATGGGAAAGCATGTTGATGATTTCTTTCATGTGTTAATGCCATTAGCTACCTCAGGCACTAAGCGTGGGGAGTACCAGTAACTGACAGTGCACTGAGTGGGGAATGAATCATTTTATTTTTATTTAAGTAAGTTTGTTGTTGTCATGAAATTTGGACTCGGCAACATTGTCAGGTTTCAATTAGTGTTGGTAACTCTGGTTCAGAAAAAAAAAAAATTACACTTGATCCATGATGTGTTACTAGAAATTTGACAAAGAGTGCCTTCCAGCCCCCTTTAAAGTGGTCTGTGTCATGAAGGGCATTGAGAAAAAACAGGCCTATGGCAGAGGGACTGCTCTTGTGTCCTGGTTTTGCATGGAGGAGGTAAATAGAGAAAGTTTCCTTACGTTTCTCTATGGCCAGCCCATCCAACTTTCAGGCACCTCCTAGGTCAAAATGCCTACGTGTTGTACAAATTAAATTTTTGTGCCACTTTCTTCACAAAGACTGCTGAGAATGGTCAGATTCATAGCAGAAAACACATCACAGCTGGAGATGGGGACTTCTGAAAGGAAGAGGGACAAACGCATGAGCAGCTTTGCAACCAGAGAAACATTCTCTTTTGTGCTGACCCTGACTGGCTGCTTGCAACTTTTCTATCTGAAATGTAAAGCAGAAAGAAGAGTAGGGCTCTGGAGAAGGAAGGGCAGAACCCCAGAGGTTACACTCTCCGCTCTAAAATTAAGATCTTCAAAACCCCATATAAGGGTGTCCTCCCCTCCCCTCGTGTGCCTGAAATCCCAGATCCAGAGGGGAGCTGGTCCTAATCAGGAGCCCCAGGTGTGTGTGCTCCTTCTCCCTCCCCCAGCGCGAGCCCGGCTAGGGAGCCAAGCTGGCGGGCTGGAAATTCACTGTTTTTCTTCGCAGGGTTAGTCTTTACCTAGCTCAGCCCTGAGAGCTGGCTCGCTGCCCAGACGAGCTGGATGCAGAGGGGTAGAACGGCAGCAGCGCTGACTAAGCTTGGCTCCGGCTTACGGGGAAGCGATCTTCCCCCTCCGCCAGGAACGCGGCAGCCGTCGTGGCCTTCAGCTCGGCACCGCCTGACTTCTTTTGCTAAGCAGACACAGAAGTATCAAATCAGGTCCATGGAGAGTGAACAGCGCATCAAGAGCAATTGAAATGAAATCTCCCTGAATATATTTTAATGGGCAGACGCCCGTCTCTTGATACAGACCTAATTACTGAGTCATTTAGTAAACAAAGGAGTAATGCTGTTATTTAAGCATGAAGAGTTGACCCTCTTTAATCTCTGTCTGGGGACTTGTATAAGATCTTTAGAGCCTGCAGGTCAGCATACACCTAAAAATTAGCGAAAACTAGAGCTTTTAAAGGTTAACCCCAAAGTCTCTATGCTATATACAAGAGAGAGAAAAACAACAATACAGATGTGCTGAGGCAGAGCAGTCCATGTACCTAAGTCAGCGAAGCCTGGAGGAAGCGTCCTGGGAAGTTAGAGGATATTTTATTATTGCTCCTGGACTTCTTTGCTGAGGCTGCAGTGGGTGTGCCACTTAATTTAGCAAGTGGCCACCTAACAGTCAAACAATGATTACCAAATAACTGCATGTATTTCTCCCCCAGCAGACATCAGCGTATAAACTGGCAATTAAATGAAACCTTTTTTTTAGCATGCAAAGACTGATGTGAATATCACACGTGTGTACACACACACACACACACACACACACACATATATATATAATTTTCTTTTTTGTTTGTTTTTGTCCTGAATTATAAAAGACAGTAAAATTGTATTTTATAAAATTGAGAATTGCCTATGATGAAATTGTCATTACAGGTGGATATGAAACTTTGAGGCCTGGGTGTACAAATACTACACATCTTCAAAGGAGATAAGAGCACTTTGTTTGACTGACAGCCACAAATTCACCTTTCCTCTGTACTAAATCATCATTTCACCAGCCAGGTGACAGCTGATGCAGGAAGAAGAACAAGACAGCTGATCAGAAGTATTAAAATAAAGTATTATTAAAATAAATTAAAATAAAATACTAAAATATGAAGAATGAGAAGAGCAAAATGGACTACTGAAGCTGTTTGACCCGGTATGACAGCGTGTTGTGCCTTAAAATTGCTAAATCTAGTTCCCACTCCTCCTCACTTCTCACTCATGTCTAGACCAAACATTGAGTTTAAGGTACTTTTACCACAGCATCTGTTTGCTTGGGAGCTTCTCTGGCCATCTTGATCACTCTGAATTTTTATGTCTGAAATGTGGTCACTGGGTCAGCTGCTGCAGCTCTCAGTTTGCCTGTCTGCATTGTGCTTTCTCTTGACTCATAACAATCCTGGCTCATTAAGGAGGCTTCTGATGGTTCAACAATAGTGTCTACCCATTGCATACATATGTTTAAATCCATTTTCATCTGCATTCACATCCAACTAATGCACAGCATTTGCTTTGTAGTTCTGGCATAATAGCCACAAACCCTCTGATGCATTATGAAATCATATGTTTGTAGCCCTTTCTTTTCCTTAATGAATTACAGTGCAATCAGACCTCTCAGCATCAAATAAAGCCACTCAAAAAGCAGAGATGAGAAATACTTAGAAGACAGGACACAAATAATCTGAAATAAAATCCCATGAGTGGCAGTGTTGGCATCAGTGGTTTGTGATTATCTCTTTCACACGTACTCACACAAATTGATACGATTCACTTTGAACGCTTGACCTTTTTTCTTCCTTGCACTGAACAATTCCATTTGAATTCAGACTGATGAATGAAGGAACTGAGCTGTGGAAAAGGCAAAGAATGAATGACTGTAATCAGGTTAGAAACATCAGGATTTAGTATTATAATTTAACTAATGATCAGTAACTACTGGAACAGGAAAAGACAAAAACAACAGATTAGGTTATCCCTTCCCCTTGTGTAATCAATATGTATCAATTTTTAAAACTAATTATATAAAGGTACCTTTTGAATATTGGGACTTTTCTTTCTGTCTCTATTTGTAACCATGATGGTACAAATAAGAGGTCGGGACTCTCAGTATAAGAGGAACTTTTCTGCTTGCTCCCAGACCACTGAGGATGTCAGGGGGAAGACCTGTCACTCTGCCAGAAAGGTCTCTTCTCAAGAAAAAAACCCAGAGAGGATAAGCCATTGAAGTTTTCTCCTTGTCTATAGAGAAGATCATTGGGAAACTCATGAGACCAAGTTGGTCAGCGAGAGCCTGACGGAACATGTGCTTCAGAGGAATTCTTAGGAAGGAACTGAATTTGAAATTTTATGCTTCATCTTCTGTGAACTTCCACAAAATAAGAGGTTAACAGAATTTCATGTAAAGCCACGTGTCTGAGTAAAACATTTCACTTTTATTTAGGTGGGGTTTTTCTCCCCATTCTGGTAGATAAGAGAATGAATCACTGGAATTTTTGTACTCTCCATTTCTAACCAAGGGGAAGGGAGGGCTGGTTATTTCTGGTAGGATCAGTGTTTGTAGTGGTTTCACTCTGCATATTCCCCTTCTACAAAATCAGCTTCTCTTTGCCAGAGTTCAAAAAAGAAAGTCATCTCACATAAAGTGGGATAGACTTCTGAGAACTCCTGAACCTTCTCTACAAGCCACTGTTTAGCCTGCTGGGATCAAGGAGACAAAATTCAGCCTACTTCTATGCTACTTCCCAGCAAATAATAGAGTCTGTCACTCAGATCCCATCTGCAGTGAAAAACAGGAGGTCCTCACACTTGTTTTTGAGTTCCCTGAAAAAATCCCTCAGCTTGGGCTTGGATTTTACCACTAAGACCACTGGCTTGAGCAAAAAGCCAACCTTTGGCATGTGGGCTGTCATTGTGATTGGCATAGCTTTTCCTAAGAACATGTTCCAGTGCTTAAGCAATATGAATTGCCTGGGTTTTTCTACATTTTTGACAAGGAGACGGGGATTTTTTTATGTCTGAGGTTAAATGAAAACATTTTGAAGTACTGGTTACCAGCACACAACCTTGCTCAAGGTATGATCCAAGACTGAAGCAAAGGAAAGTTGGCTGCCTGATTGCTGTGGTTTCATATCAGACCCTTGCTCTTTCTTCCCCTTCTGTTCCCTGTTAATATGTTGAAATAGAGTAAAATCTGAAGAAAGGAAAAGAAAATAGAAACATAAATCAATATAAATTAAACACAATACCATAAAATAAAATGAATCTTAGAGTATCCCATTAATATTGAGCTGTTTTAACAGTGAAGGGCTAAAACCATTAATTTATCTGTATCTGTATTTGAATATGCCCTTCCTTGGCAAGTATTGAGTTTAATCTATTCTTAAAAGAATGGTGAAATTACATTCATGAGACTGTTGGCTTCTTGTCAAGTCTAACCTTTCATACTGCACCTAACTTCATTATGCCCTGCTTAAAATGAATCCTTTTCCTACTGAAATCAAGATTCTTTTTGCCATTAGCTTTAGGAAGAGTGTTTCAGGCTGCTTTTCAGACATTCAGAGCAAATATTCCAGGACTTATCATCTGTAAATTGACGTGGATCCCTGTGAACAGACAGGGCAAGATCTCAGGAGCCTCTGAAATGGGACAGCAGAATTACACTCTCATTGCAAAGAGCATTGCTCTCAACCAGCAAGGCTCTAAACCAGAAATCATGAGGAAAATGTGCCTCCATCATAAAGGTGGGATGAGGGTTTAGCCCCTATGGAGATCCCTAGGTCTAAAGAATAATAAAAAATGTAGTCTTTTTGGATGGAGCTGTGTGTATCTACTGAAAGACCAACCATAAAAACCACAGTAAAAGCTTACTGTTAACATGGTTGTCCCACAGGGGCTGTATAAGGGCTTTTTCACGTAATCATCCTGTGACTGCTTAAGATTTTGCCAGTAACAGGGATTTCCCCCTCTTTCTTTGGACTACACATTTTGTCAAGTGCAGTAGGAATTTACCTGGGAAGGAAGGAAGGGGATGAAGATCACTTACACAGAAGTTGACGCATGAGCTCTGCAAAAACCACTTTACCACTCCCAGAGAAAGCATCATTGTTGTTTCCTTATTTTGAGCTATAGGAGTTCACATCCTCATTTTTTCTATAGGCACTTTCACATCTCAGACACACATACAGAGAGAACATATTCTCCTTTTGAGTTTATAGTCCACAATCTCACTTCTTTTGCTGGGCCTTTTACATCTTTGGAATCATTTATATTCAAAGCCAAGGACAGGTATCCTGAGGAGAGGAAAAAGGCACTAATCAGGTCTTGCCTCTGCCACAAGCTCTTGCATGACCTTCAGAAAATTACTTGTGAACTTTGGCTCTTTTACCTATAAAATAAAGATAATATTACCATTTTTCTCTTACCTCTTTAATGTAAACTGAAAAAATCTAGAGTCTAGGCACTTTCTCATATATGTCTCAGTGCCATGAAGCATTCTTTGGAGCCAGAGTTCTGCTACAACCTCTGTTGGCCACCCATGCCAGGATTACTCAGTATTTTATTCATGGGGCAGTTGTCGTAGTTTGTAGTTGCCCTGACTGTCCTCACTCCTGCTTATAGGTAATTCTCTAACTTCATCTTTTAATTGAAAACAGAAGGCTTGGCTGAGCCAAGTAATGACTCAGGTCAGTCTGTTATGTCAGAGCAGCACTTGCCTCAAAAGTTGTCTTGTTCTCTAGATGCAGCTGTGCTCAAGCTGGGCATGTGTTGCTTTATAAAATGTCTCTTTCTCTTTATGACTCAGAGGTGAACAGCACAGGCCATTTCTATGGATCTTACCCGCCATTTCGGATGACTTTCATCATCAGTGCTAAATCCCTTCAGCAGGGCTAGGGGAGCTTTCCACTGGTCAAATTAAAGCTGTGCCATAGTGCCAATAGGAGCTGACAGGACTAAAGCAGGACAGAAGCAGAAGCTTTGTAGCCTGGTGGCTACAGCAGTCAGATGGAATAAAGCTGTCATGTTTTCTGGTCCCTGCTTCCAGGCTTTTGTAGATTACCCAGTACCTACTGTTCACACAGGTGATGCAGATTAGGAAAGTCTCATCACACCCATACCTAGCTCCACTTGGAAGAAGAACTGAGTCTTGCCTGGAGTTGTTGTGGAGTGGAAACCTCTTGTCCCACTTCTTCCTGCAAGCCTGGTGTTGTAGTATGCCCTTCCTGCCTTGTATGTATGAAGACAGAGCTCCTTCAATACCTGGATGATTGTGTAAGATAAGGGCAATAATTACATACTACCTGCTTGTAACCCCTTTCATGGACAGCTTACAAAACTCCTCAAAAATATCCATCCATTCTCACAACATGCCTGGGAGGTAGATAAGGTTTATTATACATACAAGCCATCATTTTCTCTGTACTAAGAGACACTACTCTATTGCTGGTACACCGAAGATAAACAACTTGCCCGGGCAAAGCCCTGGAAGGGAACTTCAGGTTATGTGTTCCAATCCTTAGGCCAAAGCAGTGTTTTCACAGTTATTTAACCTGGCAAAAGTTAAAGCAGCGGGTTACGCCACTGTGATAAATCCTGCACTCCTGGCTTACCACAGCAGGGATGAGCACGGCAAAGGAGACAGGAGCAGGGCTGATAAGGCCGGCAGTGCTCTCCCCACTGCTCTCCCATGTGCGTGTGCACCTCGGCTCTGCCCTCCTGGGGGTGAGCACTGCTTCTAGACTGCGTGATGAGTCAAGGTATTGTGGCTAAGGCTGCAAGCATTGGCTCTGCCACCAGGCAGACAGACAGACATTCAAAGAAACCACAGCCCTCTGGTTTCTTTGCCCTTGTTTGCTTAATCAAGTTTGGGTTGTGTGTGCATGTACACATTTTTTCACCCACAGTACAAACAAATACTGCTTAACACCTGAGGGTGGCTGGCTCTCAGAAATGCCTCTGGAAAGATGACTCAGAGGAGGAGTAGTGGGAGGCTCCTATGGCATTCCTTACTGTAAGTGATCTAATTATATTACTGTAAATCTCACTCTCACATTTTCAACTACCTCCGCATCAGCTCTCAGGCTGAACTTATGTAATTGTGGAAAACTCTCTGTCAAACAGAAGATTCCTGCTGCATGCCACATTGTGTGCAGAAGACTTGTATGTGAGAGTGAGCAGGGAAGGGAGACTTCAGTGTAGAAGACTGAAAGTGATACCTTCTCTAAAGGTCATGAATTTGTGCACTAAATCGCACCATGGGCCCACAACAATTGCAAAGAAAATGAGCAGTTTAAGAAAGGTATGTTGTTTTCTTCAGTGGGATAAATCCCATTTAGACAAATAGACCAAAATTTTTACTCCTAGTTTTCCAATTAAACACAATATTCCTTCTACTCTTGTCCTCAGCCTCACCTAGTGCCACTGGTCCTATCATTAGGCTTCTGATAGAGTCCTGGCTTCATTTCAGTGGTCCTCCAGCAGTATCCCCTATAGGTGCTCCCCAAAAGCCAGCTCATCTCACACAAACCCCTGTTAACATGGCAAGACCACCCAGGACTAAGGTCAGGAGCATCTGGTAAAAGAGGCAAAAAAGGTGATGATCTAGGAGGAAGGAGCACTGGGGGAATAAGAGGTGCTTTATGACTGTGCCAATGTTGCTATGGCCAGCTGACCAGGCCCTCCTTCTTAAGTGAGTGCATGGACATGACTCCACCATCAGGGCCTGCTGGGGGAGAGGGTGACCACAGAACCAGGAAACTATTCTGGTTGGAAGGGACCTTACAGATCACCTAGTTCCAAACTCCTCACCATGGGCAGGGATGCCTTCCACTAGACCAGCTTGTTCAAATCCCTGTCCAACCTGGCTGGCAACATTTCCAGGGATGGGGCATCCCAAGATACTCTGGGCAACCTGTGCCAGTGCCTTACCACCCTCACAATGAAGAATTTCTTTCTATCATCTAATCTAAATCTGTCCTTTTTCTTAGTTTAACACCATTCTCTCTTGTCCTGTCACTATCTACTCATGTAATAAGTCTGACCCCATCTCTGTTATAAGCCCTCTTCAGATATCAGAAGGTGCTTTAAGGTCTCTCCAGAGCCTTCTGTTCTTCTGGCTGAGCAACCCCAACTCTCTCAGCCTGTCTTCATAAGGAAAGATACTCCAGCCTTCTCACCATCTTGGCTTACTCCAGCAGTTCCATGTCTTTCTTGTGCTGGGGCCCCAGGGCTGGGTGCAGCACTCCAGGTGGGGTCTCAAAAGAGCACAGTAGAGGGGGACAGCACTTCCCTTGACCTGCTGGCCTCACTTCTTTTGGTGCAGCCCAGGACACAGTTGACTTTCTGGGTTAATAGTGCACACTGACAGGTCACGTCCAGCCTCTCATCCACAAGGACACACAAATCCTTCTCCAAAGGGCTGCTCTCCATGAGTTCTTCTCCCAGGCTGTACTCACATCTGGGATTAGCCTGATACAGGTGCAGAACCTTGCACTTGGACTCGTTGAACCTCATGAAGTTCTCATGGCCCAGTTCTCACAGTGGTCCAAGTGCCCCTGGGTGGCATCCCTTCCTTCTGGTGTATCTGTTGTATGCACACCTCATCTTCATGTCATCTGCTGAAGGTGCACTTGATCCCACTGTCTGTGTCATTGATAAAGATATTATTAAAGAGCACTCGTCCCAAAACATAGCCCCATGGGACAACACTCATTATCAGCCTCCACAGGGACATAGAGCCACTGACCACAACTTTCTGGCTGCATTTGAAAAGAAAAGGGAAGGAAGAGTACTGCCTGTAAGCCCTGCTCTCACTGCAGCTCAGAGACATCACTAGGAAATGAAGCAGAGGCACAAATGGATGCAGCTGTGTGTGCCAGTGGTTGTCAGAGCAACTGAACAGAGTTTCAGAGAGATACAAGTACCAAGGACACAGGGCAGCACCCTGAGCGTGTCCTGAGAAAATCTCTAAGAAGGTGCCTGGGGAAAACATAGACTGAAAAAAACCTGAATGGCAGAAGATTCTGAGCATGCTCTGCAGCCTGGTGCCCCTGGCTGGTGCCATTCCACATGCATGCTGAGCCAGCCTGGGAGGAGAGCCTGAGCTTGTCTGTGCTGCCTCTCAGAAGATGCTGTTGTGCTCAGCTGGCTGAGCTCCAGCCGCCTCCGAGCCCTGCAGAGCAGCCTGTCCACATCTGATCAAAGGCACGTCTGCACAGCCTCATAGACCATTCTGATTCCTTTTTTAATTTGGTTTTGTTTTAACCCCTGCTCTGCTCAGAGGGAAAAAAAAAAAATCCAAAGCAAAACACGTAAACCTTGTAAATAAGGTAGAACATCTCAAGCAATTGATATCATCATCTTCTCCATTTAACCAAGGCAGCCCACTTGGACTGTGGATTAGATGGCTGTGCACTTGGTGGTTGAGACAGAAGAGCCAATATTATTTTTAAAATATAGTTTCTGAAAGAGTCCAGAATTTGATCTATTTTCTAGAGAATCCAAATGGCAATAGGCCATATAAAAAAGAGAGGGAAATGGTCACTTTAGCCCACACTTCTAAATCAAAAACAAGCAAAGAGTTCATGTATTCAACCAAGAACTAATACCAGAGTCTGGGAAATTGTCAGACAAAGTGACTGCAGTTCTTATAGAGCCCTTTCTCTTTGCCAGGATCCCACTTACACCTCTGCACAATGTCCAAATTCAAATTCCTGCTAAACTAAGGAGGGTTGAAGAAGTGATTTTCTGAGGTAGGCACAAAATGGAAATATGAATGGGGAATTTGTGCCAATACCCTGCCACAGAAAGAGAGAATATAAGGGTGTAACAACAGCATGAGCAACAATATGCTGAAAACAATCTGAAAGAGCCGGGAAGCACATGTCTAAGCTGCAAGTAAAACTTTTTTTTCTGAAGTTGTTATTGTCTCTGTGTGATGAAGACAAAACCTCACATTATGCCCTTTAGAAAGCATAACACAGCTCATTCTGTTGAGAAGTGCATTTTCTGTAAGTATGAGGAGTTGATTGTTTTATCCTGTGGATACTTCCAAAAGGCACACACATACACACATAAACTCTCTATAAATTGCACCTAATTTTTATGTACATGTGGATATTTCAGTTCATCCATCAATACACACATGTTGAATTTTATCTGTTCTCTTACTATTTATTGCACACACATGAAAATGAGAGGCCAAATAATGTAGATATATATACAATCTGGTCCTGCTTCCATTGAGTTGAAGTGGGTATCTTTGATGTTTTCCAATGTTCTTTCCTCCCACATGAGAATCCCATCTGTTGGCATCAGGTGAGTAACTGGAAATCTCAGCCTGTCTTTGAGAATCAGGATTCTGGGCTTTAAGGCTGAAAACATGTCCTCAGGACATCATGAAATCAAAACACTCAAAGATCCAAAAGGCAATAAAAAAGGACCTGACAATCACAATTTTTTTAAGACCCTGAGGTTTTTAAGCCACTCCCACGATTGTTGGGGACTAAATTGGCAAGCCTGGAACTTGACTTGCACTGGGCAAGCCTTTGCCCATGATGTCAGCACCTCCTCTCCCAGAAGGTTGGATGTGTCTCTTCTGCCCACAAGGTGCTGGTGATACATCTCTACCAAGGCTAGCTTTCTAGATTTCTCTGAGTCACTCCACTCTTATTAAAGAAAAAATAGTAGCACATAAAAAATGGAAAAAATAGCACAAATAGTGCTACTCTGTTTCAGATCCTCTAACATCTTTGATCCTATAGTTTTACAACACCCTTTTATATATACAAATAGAGTGTAAGGTAGCACAGAATTCTGGATTATTTAACTTGCCAAAGTATGGAGTATAACTAGAAAAGCATAAATGTAAGGAGATATCTGTAAGGAGTAATTTCAGAGCTAAGCACATGTAACAAACTGAATATTTAATCCTTTTATTCAGTTGTGAAAGAATTATGTGCTGTGTGTGTGATTTCTCAGATTGAGTATATTAAATGATTAAAATTAAAATAAACACACTAAAGAAATACAAACAAGACAGAGTATCTAGTTGTCACCTAAGAAAAATTACACCTGGTTTAATTAAGCACATTCTAATTGAACTGAGGTGAACTTAAAGATAAGTTGAATTTTCTTGCTGAAGCAGGGCCGTGTTTAAAAATAATTCTCAAAATGTTAAGATCTACTCTTTATCTTCATTTCAGAGTTAACAAGCATGAAATCTATCTAACTGGTTAAAATGTGTACAAGAATGCTATGACAAATGGCAATCAGCTGTCACATTTTCCTGTTTTATATCTTCATTGTTCACTATCTGTGAACATTTATTCAAGCCAAGTGTTGTTAGTATGGATGTTGGTTTTCATTTAACCGAGAAAATCACCAGGATTATATAACTGTCTAAGCACTTGTTGCAAAGATTAGTAGATGAAATGGATCTCCAACATATTCCTGAATATAATGGAGTCCTAGCTAAGGCTGTGAAAGCACAAGAAGTTTACATTTCCAAGGGACTCCTAGGAAATTGACATTTACTTTTGTCTGAATCAGAAGAAAAAAGAATTGCCATGACTGAAAAAAACATTCATTGTATCATGATACTTTTATTTATGTGATAGACAGCAAATTACAGTTTGAAAATAAAAGTAGCTTGGAAAAAACACCTCCTCCCCCTTAGCTTCCCTTCAAAAAATGTTGAAATGGAATATTTTGACCTTCTCATAACACTTCTTCCCAATTTTTTCCCCAAAACAAAAGGTTGTGAAAATCAACATGCCTCAGAGAGCAGTTTTGGTTAGACAAAATGGCATTTTCTGATGGAAAAAAAGCATTCCATTGAAAAAAAATTTAACCAGCTCTAGCAATAACTCTGGATTTCACACTCTGGGCTAAATTTGCAACCCTTTGCCCTCTGCAATGAACTGGAACACTTGAGAAGTAAGGAACTAATCAGGGGAAAGAAGCACCCTCCCAGTATAATTTGGAGACTGTTTGGGGTGGGGGGAGGGTGGGGGTGCTACTGGAATGGATCTGCACAGGCATGCTGCTCTATGGGTTCCCATGGTGTTTGCTCCCACTGGTCGAATTACAGAATCAGAGACAGATTTGTAAGAGTTGATTTTTTTCTTCTTTTCTGAGGAAATAGCTTCATTTTGTTTTGTTTCTTGCTGTTCTTGGCATGAAAATCATGTTTTATTGGTATGAAATACAAGTCTGTTTTGACACTTGCAGAGACAACACAGACAGAGTGAAACATCTTTTTAGCTATAAACTGAAGTTTGTATGCCTTGTAAATAGTATTTTATTGCTCATGTAGTATAAAAGAAAATGAGAAAATTTGTTACAAACACAGATAAGTTATCTGTGTCTTGCTGTGTGCTTTCCTCTTTCTTTCAAAACAGGAACCTGGTTCACCAAGAGCATCTGATCCTTTCACATACTTCAGCACATGAAGCAATAAGAAAATTCCTGAAATCTGAATACAGCTTCACTGCATAGCTGTGAAACTTTGCCTCCCATTAGGCTTGGTAGGGAGTTGCTTCTCTGCAAGCAAGCTGTAGTGACAAGATGGTCTTGGTGCCTCTTTGGTCTGCAGTGGCTAAGAAATCCTGGACTAATAAGAAGAGTCTGGAGGTTTGGTCTGTGCTGTTGGAAAGCCATTGGCCCTACTTGAAGTTGCTTTTGATCTACCAAAAGAGCTAAAGTGTACAGGACTGAAGCCAGCACATTTTTGTCTCGGAAGAGGCACAGATCTCTTATCTGTGTGTTGCTCCCATATCTAATACAGCATAAATGCGACTTTCATCCTATAAGGACTTGAGGCTAAAGCAGGCAGGAAACAATGTTTTCTCTCTCTCAAAACTTTTAAAGACTTTTTTTTCAATAAGTCTGCACCTCATTAAGATGAATCAAAAGCCTTTAAGCCCTTTTCTTCTTTGAGAGTGAAGACTTTGCACCCAAGACACAGGAGATGTAGGGGCCTCAAGAAGGACCAAACTGCTACATCTGTACCCAAGAGTGGAGCAGTGCTGGGGCACTCTCAAGATCTGTGACATCTTCTTGGCCAGGAGCACTCTGTTGCATGCTCTCACCCCTTGGAACAAGGTCTGAGGCACTTGGGCTATGACCTCTGCTGACTCCTGAACCGTGCTAGTAAGTGGGGCTAAAATTGTGCCAGGAAACTTTATAGCAGTTCAATGCCATGACCACGTCCCAGCATCCAAGTCCATGGTACTGACACTACGATTTTATCAGCATCATCATACTGGATCAGACTGGAGTGTTGCTCTAAAATCTTGCACATAAGTACTCCATCCCCTGACTACCTCTGCTTTAAGTCATATTTTAGGACTGTTGGTAACATCATGTGTGCCAGAGTTAGAACAGGATGACACTTTGTGCTGTGCCATATTGACAGCTCCATATACAAGCAGCTGTTATTGTTTAGGATAATGGGAGGCAGAATCTTACCTAGACAATGTACCTTGTGTCAGTACCATGGGATGGAGTGGAAAAGCAGGTGGCTGTGCATTATCAGCTCAGGTTTGCTCCAGCCCTGCTGAACCCAGATAGCTTTCTGCAATGTAATTTAAGTATTGTGGCAACACACTTGTCCTTTAGGATATGGGAGAGCTTTTGAGCTTGGTATATAGCTGCTTTATGTATTTGTGACAAGTAGTCATTAAAGAAAAGCTTTGAATAGTATTTCTTCAAAGTTAGGACTCTGGAAATGCTCATTTTAATAGTGTAACTCAAACAGAAAGCTGCAGAAATTCACACTTCACCCATATATCACAGATTTACTTTCTTTCTCATCAAAAGGGTATGAGACAGTTGTCTTCTCTTTCCAGAAGATTGTAGTTAAGTTTTGTTTCCTCACCCATGTGCAAGATAATGATGCTTATCTTTGTCTGTGACAGGGACTACTTCTGGAAATGCCTTCTGGTGCTCTTGGCCTTTTTAGTTCTTATTCAAGTTTATCCTGATGAAATTTTCTGGCATCTTCCTGAGGCTTTTCTGCTTCTCTGCCAAATGTTAATCAGTACCTGTTCCTGTACATTTCAGTACTCTCTCCCACAGATACAGTGATTAGCCTCATGCATCTTTCTCTAAGGCTTTAACATACCTTCAGAAACCTGAGTGGGACCTTTCTTCTGTGTGACCTGGTTGACTTCCTTACTGCTAAATATTTAATTTCTAAGGGCATCCATTGTTCTATGGTCCTACAGGTCTGCAAGTGAGCTCACTGAGAGCTCAGTGTTAGCCTAACTTTATGTTTTTCATAAATGCTGTCCCTCTCTCGTCTGTGGATGATTTATAAGCACCTGTCTTGTGCAAATTGATCTGTGGGTGAATCTGGTTACGTGTCCCCTGGTTTTCAGGAGACATATAACCACATCATCAGTCATTTCTCCCTCTTCATAGCATGTAGAAAAGATTAGTAGTTTGAAGGTTTATCAGTCTGAAAGTTGATGTTGAGTGGATTGCCAAACTGTTTATTGCCCTTAAAGCACAGTTTCTCCCTGTACATTTTTGGTTGCAGCCTGAAACAAAAACAGCCAGTCGGCAATAATGAGAATGTGTACACATGTTCTCTATCTGTATGTTAATATCTTTCATTTGCACAGCTCATCAGATTATTGTCTCATAGGTTTAGAGTCTAAAGTTATCTCTTAGAAGACTGTGCCTGCTCAAGCACGTGGACCTGAGACGACAATCTGAGGTTCGGGCAATGCTAGAAAAAATTGTACTTTGCTGAATGTCAGTGATTCACTCCCAAAACATGAAGTATGATAAACTGAGAGGAAAAATAAGTAAAATACCTCTCAAGGGGAAGCTGCATTTAAGAAGAGACAGCTTGGCACCAACTCTAAATATGTGCTATACTAAAGTGAGGCAGAGCTGTACCTCAGACACCCGTGCTGGATTTAGCCCTTTCAGTGGCTCAGAAGCCTTTATTGTATGGCCATTTCCCAGTATTTCAGTGGAATATCACATATCTCCAGAGCCTTTAGTGAAACATCTTGGCCTTCAACTGCAATTTCAGCTTCATGGATTATTCCTCCAGTTCTGAGAAGTGACTCCCTTGACTCAGGAGTGAGCAGCTCTTGACTGTAGTAGAGCTTCTCGGTAGCATAAGTGAGAAAGAGATTCACTTCTGTCATCACCAAGGACTTGTTTATACCTAAGAACAGGTAGAGGTGTAACTATATCGACTTAGGGCCATTCTGCTTAAATCACTGAAAATTTGTTTAAGCAGAACAGAATGGCTGAAACATCAGTTGCATCAATTTTTCCTAATTGTCATTACAATATAAATGCGGTTGAAAACCAATTTAACTGTTACTGGTATGTCTATTTTGTGGTGCACTAGGATAGAAGTACTCCAGTGTGGATGCTTCCTTCCTCAGAAAGTTCTTCTAACTTTTCTAGGAAAGGACATCTATGTAACATGTAGCTCCAAGCCCTAGCAATCTGGAATACACAGCTTCTCATGTAAAATAAGCTATGAGAAAGTGGGATCAGAGATTTCCTTAGCTGCTCTTGATGCCTTCTTGAAGTTAAGCAATCTTGGTCTTACTTTGTCCCACTCACTCTTTCATATGCACACTCCTGCCAAATGGTTTTGCTCTCTTTTACCAATCTTCAAGAGAGAAAGGTCCAGGCTCCAAGAGCAAAATCACAAGAGCAACATTATTTGAGTTTTAAAAATATCTGACCTTTATATCTGGATTAAGTTTTCTTATCAGAAGAATAGGTCTCATATGTTTGAAACCTCCTGGGAAAGGTCACATAAGAGACTTTCTGTTATGTTGCAAGAAGACCATCATATTTTGAGTCACAGAGAAGACAGGGTGAATGCACTCCTCCATGACCCAAGATTAGATGTCTGAAAGTGAATTATATTTGCTTACCATTCATGCATGGTTGTGTTCCTTTTCAGTGGACAGGTTTTGGCTTCCTGGAAAGCACTTTTGATTTCCAGGGATCTACAAGAAGTTGTTCTTCCCACAGGCAATGCTGATATCCCAACACTCCTTCATCTGACTGCTTGGGCATGATTTTGTGTGTTTTTCCCACGTGCATCATAAGAGCTCAGCCCTATATTCCCAGACTATTCCCAACCCTATACTACAGAACTTAGTACTGAATCACTGAAGTTCTAGATATTCAGAGTATGCAAGGGGGAACTCAAAGCAAAAGGTCAACCTCGACTGAACTTTCTCCCTCATTATTAGGATTTTAGCACAATCTAAGACCATACTAAAAATATTTTAACACAGTATTTCTGCCTTCCCTCCTTTTCTAGTCTTCTGTGGTTTGGGTCTTTTTCCTACTCACCTTGATGCTTCCTCTTCACTCTGTTTTTCTGATTTTGGAGGTTTGTCCTGTTGATTTTTTTCTCTTTCTGTCTGTTATTTTTGTCTTTTGTTTCTTCAATTTGTCTAACTCATGCTTCCCTTTTAGTTCCCCTGCCTCTCTTTCACTCTTTCTTGCTCTCTTTTTTTTTTTAAAGACAGGACATTTTGTATTCTTCCTTGTTTACAGTCATCCTATTTTATTCACCCTCTTCTTATTGGTTTCTTCATTTTGCTGTGTCTACTGTGGTTGCTAGAACTTGTGATGAATATAGTTAGAAATAGTCCCAGTTTAAAGAAATTTCCAATATAAGTAGAAAAAAAAGAAAAAAAAACACTTGGAAAGAAATGAAAACTTGTTATCTCCATTTTACTGAGGGAAATCTGAGGCAATAAAATGATAAATAATATTTTTTGGGTCACACAGAAAGCCTGTGGCTGAACTGGGAGGAAATTCCAAGCTTCCCAGATTTCATTCAGTGTCTTACTCATAGTTTCTTTCTGATTTTTGCAAGTGTCTGCAGTGTAATGATTTGCAGTGTGATAATAATGGTACTGTCCACAAAAGAACAGACTTTCTGCACTACTATGGGTTTTCAAGCTTACCATAAAACTTACTGATTACTTGGCATACACAGCAGAACAGACTAAGAATTATTTTAAAAAAACAAGATTTTTTTTTCAGGATGAATTCACATCTTATCGCAAAAGTCCACCAGACAACCAAACCTATAAGTTTTGACATCTGTATTTAACCAGCAAATTCTTTGAGGAAATCTGGAGTCACCCAGTTTTCCTAAGGTGAAGTCAATTCCATTAAGAGGGTCATTGATCCACATTCTAATATATTCACAGAATTCACCTCAGTCTGTGTTCAAAAGTTTAGGTGTCATTATTAAAAACTCCTGATTTTTCAGGAGTGATCAGTGCTTGAGACTAATTGCAGGATCAGCTGACACTTGCAGTGTTGGATGTGGCTCCCTTCAGCTGTGCTTAAATTTCCCTCCTACCCCTCAACTGTCTATTGCTCCTGTGAGTAGACTGGGAGAATGAAACAGACTATATAAATACAGCCACATAGCACAGCATAAACGTTCTTTAAACATATTTATGCCTCTGAGGGGATTTCAGGATACGTGTAACTTCTGTGCAGTTGCCTCAGTAAGTGTGATGTGATAAATTGTTATAATTGGCTTTTAGGTGCTGTCCTGAGGCACAGGGATGGGAAGTAAAAGCAAAGTGCAGCCTGCTCAGGCTGCCCCCACCGATGGAGAGGCTTCTCAGATATCTCAGAGAAGCTCACATCCATTCAAACCGAAAACCAGCAAATGAGTGCACTGACGGTAAAACAAAACCCAAACCCACCAGCACCTCCTGATGAAGACAGAGGTGCCAGAGTGAAGAGGAAAACTATGTCAAATTCGGATCTCAAAAGCAGTTATGTAAATACAGAGTAACTGCAGTGAAATCTATGAAACGGGTTTGAAATGGGGTAGAGGTGCTTATATACAGCACGTAAATTTAGACATTGACTCAAATCCCTGATTTCTGAGGCAATAGACTTCGTCTAGTGTTTGGAGGTACCACAGAGATAACCAGATATATCCAAGGCAAACTCATGCTATAAATTGTTCTAGAACCTGTCTGTCTCTCTGTTAATGGTAAAGAGAGTTTAGGGAAATAGAATTGTCATGTTGGTGTATAAATAAGATGTGCAAAATCTGACAGAGAGAAAATGACCTGGAGTATCTGTATGTGGATACAAAAACCTTGGGTGTCTCTGTTATATACCAGATACCCTCAAGGCTGTAATCTGCTCCCAGGCCTTTACTATCATTAGACAATCTTCTCTTTCAGTATAAAATTTCTCTTGTTCTTGATATCCTCACTGAAACATTACAGCATGCTTCATTTGGAAAAATACTTGCTGTAGAGCCCACGATTAAAGGATTTGAGGCATCCTACATGGCTCCAGATGGATGTCTGTGCTAAATGCTGCGCTGTTTGGCACTCCCTGGTTGTACAGAGATTACAGTGGTGCACCTGCAAGGGCAGACTTCACATTCTCCAGCTCATATCAGCTTTCTGACTCATACTCTAACATGCAAAGCCAAAGGTGGGTGCCTTTATAGGAGCATGGCCACTGGAGTGGAGCAGGACACTAGTGCTGTGGCTGAGCACACACCTCCCTGCCACCCAGGCAGGCCATCCATTCAGCTTGATGTACCAGCTAGAAGCACCTCTAGCTTCTTCAAGGCAAAGCTAAGCAGTAAAAGTGAAGGTGACACCCAGAAACATCTGGCCTCCCCTGAAATGCCTGAGCTGGGTGATGGCAAACAGCACTGGAGAAAAGGTGGCTTTTTTTATCAACTCCCAACTTCAGTGACTGACTAGGAGAGGACCATTTAGGAAAACTGTTCCATGTGAACACTTAAAGGTTAGTTACCAGTCCCTCACTGAGAGAGGAACCTGGCTGAAGCCATGTAGAGGGGCTTAATATGCAATCTCATGCTCATTTTGGCATACTGGCAGATGTGCTGGTGTTCCTTAGGGGCAGCAAGACAGTCACTGCACCAGCTGGACATACAGCCAGGGTATTGAGTGTGGGTCTGGGACAGGCTCACAGGCAGCACTGGGCTCCTACCAAGTGCCTGCACCATTCCATGTTCAAGGCAGTGCCCTCAAGGCTGCTGTACCTGCAAGTGTTTCCCGTGATCAGAGACCTCCCTTGGTATGGTTTTGGGATCCTGATGGCTCCCCAGGCAACCTACCCAACCTGACCTGGTTAGCAGGAGGCAGGATGGTGACAGCTTCATGATTTTGAAGAGATAAGAGAGTTTTTCTATTACTGTACTGCCCCTTCTGCTTTGCCTTTGCAGCGTGGTGCTGTTCTTCCTGCAGATTTCCTGGAAGGTGGCCTGTGTCATCCTGACCCTCTGCAGTGATGGTTTGTCACCTTGCAGCTGGAACACAATGTTTTGCCACCGACAGAGCTTTCTTTCCTCAACCCAGAGTGCATCCTTGTCAATCTCTGCAAGCTTTGTTTTTAAAGCTCAGGAAAAGTCCCGGTTTGAAGCAGCTTCTCCAACTTGTCTTTCTCAGCCTTGTTTACTCCTCTGCAGTTTCTGCAGCTGTTCTCTGCAGCTGAGGGCAAAGCTGGGGTGACAGCAGCTGCACAGCCACGACTGCTTGGGCGATACTGGCACAAAACTTTACTGTTTGAAGGCAATCCCTCCATCAGCTCCCCAGCACCCCCTCTGGAGCCCTGGGGGTGAGCCTCATGGTGCAGAAACCTGTCAGCCCATGATAGCCTCAGGTATTGCAGTCAGCTCTTCCAAAGGAACTTGACCTTGGTACAGGAACAGAAGGATGTTAAGATTTTGTCCTCAGCCTGTGAAAGGTAGTGTTTCAGAGCTAAATTCTTCTCACCATCCCCTTTTACAAGGTGGAAGCTCTCTCAGATCTTTCTTATGAGCTCTTACATGCACAGGGCCTGGCATGAATATACAGGGACATAGAGACCCCACAGCTATGAATACACAGTTTCAGGGAAAATGCCCCCACGTGGAAATCAATGTTAAAGCAGAAGTTTTCTGTCTGCTTAAAGCAGGCTGGGACAGTGAGGCTGAACAATCTCTCAACTCTTTAACATTCAGCCACGGACTCTTCATCTGTAACTTTTTGGCCTGTGACTTTTGTAACTGGGACCTCCATCTACTCTCCCATCCAAGGACTGAGTTTTCTCTGATGAATCATCCATCTTCCTCAAGGTGACAGGTCTTCTGCAAGACCTGCTTCTCCTCAGGCTGAGGTCTCAATCACATCAGTTTTGGAGAATGACACATCCTTTAGCTCTCCTTTGGGCCAGGCTCTGGCTGCTGAATCTTTTAATATTGTGCATGTCCTGTGCATCACCTCTATTCCAGATGAAGTATGGGACAATATAAAGTCAAAAGCTGATCGAATTCTCTCAGTTTAAAAGCCTCCAGCTTTACACCTCTTAATGCTTGAATGCATACAGCATGATTGTGCCATACTTCTCATCAGTACAATGGCTACAAACATGGCAAAACAAACTCTGGTCTCAAGTAGAAACTCCTGATAGCTGATGGTAGACTTGCAGTGGTGTAATGAGGCATAGAATTTGCTCCAATGTGGTTTTAATACAACTAGAAAGACTCAGACTATTTATAATGGGAATCATATAAACAAGTCAGTCAAACAAAATCCTCCTGACTTTACAGCAGTCTAGACATGTAGCATATTGCGAAGCCATGTCTAAAGGACAGTGTCATTGAAGTTTTTATCCTTATTTTCAGTTCAGAGGAGAACTAAGGATAAATGTGGCAGTTTGGCCCCTAACATATTATCCCACATACCTAAAAGGAATGTCAGAGTCATCTGAAGACCCCTTTGATTATTACATGATAAGAAACATTTATTTCATGTTTGCTGTGCTGGGATAACTTTGGATCTACTGTGTTTTGCCAAGATTGCACACTTTCTGTGGGAACCCTCCTCATTCCGATGAAATGGGATGATAGGAAGCATTTTATTAGAGCTTACTGGAAAAATGTGCCATTAGTGCCAAGGAGTCAGGACTGTTGTCCAGCTGGCTGGAGACAGACAATGTGTAAGCTACAAAAAGTCAGAGGATTGCAGGCCTGAGTGGAAATTCCTGTCTCAGCTGGTGCCTGGTATCCCAAATTCATACACCTTCCATGAAACACATGCAAACCTTCTGTGCCAATCCTAAAACATGTCTAGGAAATATACCATAAGTGCTGCCTTAAGGTCAGCAGGATTTTGAAGAAATGCATGTGTGTGGAGTTCATCATGCTCCTGGAAGACCCCCATTCTCCTGGGGACATAATGGCAGCATGGCACTCCTGCACACCTTCAGGGCACACAGCACATTCCCTCCTCTGGGGCTCTGTGAGTTGGCACAGATGGGACAAGGTTGTCTCCTCTTTGGATTTTCCTTGTGCTTCCCCCCTTGTTTTTTGTGTGACTGAGGCTCATCTTGAAACATAAAGCTTAGCCCAGAGCTCTCTTAGCACAGTCAATGACATCTGGAAGTAGAAAATGCCTCCCAAATGTTTATGAGATATGTCAGCATTTTCCAGATTATTATTTTTCCCTAGTGTCTAACCTGAAACTTCCTTAGTGCATTTTAACTAATTTTTTTTTTGTTTATTCATGAAGACGTTTCAGTAATTAAATTTTATGAGCAATATTCTAAATGACGGCGTAAAATTAATTTCAGGAGACAGCAGACCAAAGAGGAGGAGCCCTGTGGAGAGATTTGGAAGAGGAGACCGGGTCTGATGTGTCCATTTCTGGCACAGGAAATGCCATAGGGGGAAGGAAGACAGAAATTGTTTGTGGGAGGAGGCAATGGAAATTGAAGTCACTAGTGGGTGACTGACAGGAGTGAAAAACATAACATTAACAGAAGTCACACGCTATGTCTGGGTGAGATGTGTTACTGGGCAAAACATTGATGGAAAAACAAACTGAGATGGAGAGGGGCATGGTTTCTCAAGATACTGGAAAGAGGTTTTTTGTTGATTGCCAGGACATAAATATTTTAAATGAAGCTCAGGATCCACCAAAATCTGTGAGTTTAAGCATCAACTTCAGCAGGGTTAAAATTTCACTCTTTTTTTTTTCTTTTTCAGTGGGTGTGATAACTTCATAAAATGTCAAAATACAGATAGTCTGGTATTAAATCTTTGAATCTGGGTTCAGAGCTACATTCCTGCTTCACCTGACTCAAAGAACTGAAGCAAAACTGAGTACCAATGGATTGAAAAAAGACACAGTCAGATCTAACACAAAAAGCCTTCAGTTAGAAGTAATCTATCTCCTTAGTTCTGGAGCTGTGGTCTTGCTTGAAACTAAAACAGATCATCACTCTAAATGTGGAACAGGTTTTATTAAATAATAGAGGAGGTAAAAAAGAGACTTCTCCACCAAAGTAGCAAGAAGAATTAGCAGCTGTTTTTCCCTTGTCTTTCTTTTTGTATCTGGTCACTCCCAATTTCAAATTGATATACTGTAATGATACAATATTGGCTATCATATGTATTTCAGTTTGAACTTTCAGGTACATATATATATACATATATATATTAATAACATTGACAAATTTAAGTCAAAATTCAGCAAAATCCCTAAGTGTCTCCACTCTTGTGAGTCTATAAGATACTGCTATGTAAATGATAAATGTTTCAGGCCGTGACTGAGCTGGAAACAAGGAGCGGTGGGATTTTTGGGAGAGGGCAAGAAAAATTGAAAACGTAGAATATTTTATTTATTTTTGATCTGAAATGTCTTATTTGGAATTAAGTATTCAGTGTTGGTCTTATTTTGTTCTTCCCGAAACAATATGAAGCTAATACTAAAACATAAGTACCCTTAAGAATGAAATGTTGACCCTTCTGTACAATTGTCCTCTTTGTTTTGTTTCCGAACACGGTTGCAGTTTTACAGCAAGCTGTAAAGTAGCCAAGCTGTCGTGTAAATGACCTTATGCTACTCATATGATCAAATGTTAGGCAACATTGGTGTGTTTCGCAACTTTAAGGTGAAAGAAAAACAAGAGAAAGTCTGCACTGAGAGAGGAAGATACACATTGTGAATACAGATCAATGTGTGCGAAGAATTCATTCTGGCGTGTAAACTATCTGCGAAAGTTTAGCCAGTGTACAAACAGTCTTACCATGTGTTTGCATTTCGCAGGCCAACAAACACTCATCATTAAATCAGTGAGGCCAGTCAAGATGTCTGTAACACAGCAAGAGGCACAGCAAAAGCAGCAGCAGCAGCAGCAACTGCCCCCCTCTTGCTGTCTGCAAACATCCCAAACTTTTATAGCGTTCATTCCTAGCAGGCTGCTGGGAAGCGCGCTATCTTCTGAGCTTAATATCTTTAGCCTAGAAGAGAGAAATCATCTTCTCAAAAGCTGATACTTTGATCACCCTCAGGAATAAAGACCAGAGGATGACTAAGGGTCTTAGGAATTAAGTTCTTGCTCTCTTTCTCACTCGTGCAGGCACACAAAATGCACACAAAGGCACAATTTCATATATCGGCTCTGGACACAGACACACTTCAATGAGATCCTTACAACACACAAGCTTAACTGACACATTGCACAAATGTTTGCTGTGTACAGAACAATCAAGGAAACAGACTCATGTTTATTACTACTGAATCAGCAACAGTCTAATGGATTAAAAACATCCTCTTTTTTTTTCTCTCTCCTGTTGTGAAAGTGCCAGTGTTGTAAACACTCCCTGCAAGAGAAGTGGGTGGACATGAAACTATTCATGACCTCCATGATTCGTGAGTCCCCAGTCTCTCAGGTTAGGTCTTCTGGCTGCAACCCAAAATCCCAGAACATCAGCTACAGATATTTGGAGCCAAATGGGTTGGGAAAGAAGACAGTAAATGTCTGTTTCCGGTTCACAGGCCCCTGAGCGTCACCACATATTTTGGAAGTCTGTCTGGCTTCCTGGCTTTAAGAGTCTCTTGATTTAGAGTTCAGGGAGCAGCAGTGAAAGGCAGGGGAAAACAAAGGTTATCTAAAACCTCGTGAATGTTTGGAACTTTTCTTTTTCTCTGACTTTTAACACTGTAAAAGCTTTAATTTAGTACTTTTTAGAGAGATGTTTATAGTAATTCCCGTTACTATAATGAATTGTGCTTCTTTACGTGCATACTCTTCAGACTGGAAGAGATGCCCTAAAATGGGCCTGAACTCTTCTTTATCCATCCAATTTTCCACTGATTTCACTGGTATCAGGACTTAACATTGAGGCCATTCTAAACCCAAAAAAGTGTGTTCCGTTTACACTGAAACACTAGTTTCTTAAATCTGAAAATTCTGCCTGTCCTACTTAAACTCAGACTTAAGTCAGAACTTGTGACACTTTTGTACATCTAAATTAATAAATTTGCCGAATCTGATTCAGTCTGTCTGAACACCTGCTTTTAATGTGGGAAGAACAGGATTAAGCAACACTTTACGTATTGTTATAAAACTATTTTTAATCTCGTTGTGATAAGGAGCAACACAGCACAGTGGCTTGGCTACCACTCAGAGTGGGGAAGTAGTGTGTAATTATGAGGGACTGGACTTGTTCTTGTTCATTAAAATAGCTCAGTTTGGTGAGGAGCTCATAAAAGGAGCTCTAGTATGCGACAGCAAAAAACTTTGTTACTATAATGGTCTTGAGAGGGAAAGAAGTGTGGAGTATGCAGAGAACGGCATTACCTGTGCTGGAAGGAGTCGTTAGAAAAGGAGAAAAAGATGAAAGCAAGGGGACAAGGCAAAAAATCATATGTCTGTTTTTCCATTCTAACTGGTATGGGCATTTCTGTCACTCTATGCCAAGTTCTGTGTTGTCAAAGGGGCTAGGTGTTGGGATTTGGATCTGGTTGGGTGCATGTGATGGGGTTGCAACTTCTGAAACCTCAGCTACATGCTGAATGCCAGTCTCTCTGTTATTGTTGTAATCAGAGTACAGACTGTTCCTTCCTGGGCAAGGACAGCATTCCTCATGGGCTCCTCATCAACCTGACGCTATTACCACATCTCAGCAACAAGCTCCTACCCACGTTTCCATACGTTGTCTCATTCTTGCAAAAGGGGCCCTGGTAGGGTCACATTTCCAGGACCAGGCCTACTGATCCATTTAACTTTCTCTTAGTCAGAGCTGACCTGCATACCCTTGGCAGCACGCCTGGGCAAGCACACAAAGCACAGCCTTCCCTTTTCATCCTGGGCGTTTATCAAAGGACACAGATGTTGTTCTTGTCTCTCCTCAGGCCAGTGTTCCTCCCATGCTAACCACCTCTTCCAAGCCCAGGGGTGACTCTGCCCGTTGGTGTGGCAGGCAGTGTTGAAAGGACAAGAAAACTTGCCAATGGGAAAGTCAGTGAAACACAACCTAAACCAGATAGATTGCTGCCTGCATTGCTGAATTGTAATTTTTAACTGGTGTTTTTTGATCATCTTGCAGTGGTCTTTCAATGATGGCCTCTGACCAGATGCTGGGTCTTGCACTTCATCACCCCATGAAGGATGGGTGTTGTGTACATGGCAAAACTGACCATTGCAAACGAGATTTGCTCAGAAGCACAAGGTGGAAATGCCTTGTCATAGTCTTTCCTGTGTAATTTTGGGTCTGCCTGCCACAGAGGTATGTCTGCTCTTTGTTCATCAGCGAGTGATGCCGCCAGATAGAGAGGGCAGAGGGTGTTACATCCAGGAAGGTGTGGGGCACCAGAACAGCCCTTCAGATGAACTCTGTCTCCACAGGTGTGTTCAGGCCCAAGCCATCACTTGGCACTGGCCTTTCCCCAGAGGCAGAACCTGTTGTGCACGTTTGTAGGGTTTAGCTTCACTCACTGCAGAGTATATCTGACAGTCATAGCAGGAGAGAAACACTTGGATGCATCACCTTCACCACTTTCACAGAAAATCCTTAGGGAAAGGTCAGGCAAGTGATGGAATATATTCCCACTGCCATAAGCAGTTCATGCCCCTAGGGAGCTTGTGAAACCTTTTGCTGCTTCAAAATCTGGGATGCTAATCTCAGAAAACGGACCTGTTGTAACTTTTGCAATTCCACATCAAAAAAGGTAAGTTCTGGCAAGTGAGAAATTTTCCGTTAAAATGTTTTTGCCAACTGAATGTTTCAAGCTCTGTTGTGTGAGGAATATTTGCTTGCCATTAAAAATCATTCCTTGTGCCTGAAAATCTAAATCCTTGGCCCTATGGCTATACATGGAGACCATGTTCAGTCTTTCTGGTTGCTTGTCCCTCTATTCTACACTGAAAATACTGACAAGAGTGAAATATCCTGTAGCTCATTTAATGGAGGTTTTGAATTTTTTTGCTATTCTTATTTATGTTAGTGTGAGTCTTTATTTATTAGTGGAGGAAAGATCCAAGAGGTTTAGGGGACTCACTCCAGTTCAGGTGTCTTGCTGTCCATTGAGGTCATCTAATGAGAAGCCCAGAGATAAAACAACTTGTGGATCTGAGCCCCCCTCCATATTTACAGGGGGATAACAGAAATTGCCTTTTGTAGCTCTGTAATTTATTTCAGAGGCCTATGTTGCATGTTTGCTCCTTGGCAGGATGAGAGCTACGAAGTGAATAAATATACTTCAACCACAAATGAGCAAGCAAATGGAAGGAAGTGCTGTTTAAAAAAAATGCTTTCAGTGACTTATTCAAGTTACAAGAATGGCAAGAGGCATTTTCTAGGAAGGAAGAGAATTTCTAAATTGTTTTATGCAAGATGGTCTATTTTATGACTTCATGGTGAAAAAAAAGTTAAGAGATAACTACTGTGAACAGGATAGCTCTGGCAGAACATGAGCACTCCAGGGCTTTCTTTCTTTCAGAAAGAACATGTCATATCACCCTGATCATCCTCTGTTGCAACATCACAAAATTTAATACCGAGATTGTATTGCTGTTGTCTGTAAGTCCATTTAGCCTCTTTTTTTTTCCTAGTCTGACCTCACTCACTGAGGGACAGCCAAATACTTCTCCCCATTTCTGTGGGCAGCAACCATCTGCATATATGGCTTGTTTCCTCATTAGTCTTACATATTGGACATTTCTCTGGTTGGTGAAATACTGTGTCTGATGCCAGAAGAGGAGCTGAATAAAAACCTCTTACTGTGAACTAGCAAGTCACTTACAGTCATTAGTCACTGAGCACCTTCTTCTGAATTAAATAACACAAAATATGACCTAATGAAATTCTCCTTATTATCTCAGTGCAACAGCAAAAATGGGCCTGAATTTGAACTTGGGATTCCAACTCCAGCTTTGGATTTACACAATAATCAGGCACACAATTTTTCTGTCTTAATGAGCACAAGTCGATGTTCTCTGTATTTTTAAACTCACATTAAAGAATACTAAAAATCCAAACCCTTAGTTCTTTCTATTTTAAAATTACCATATTTGGGTTCAGGTTCAGACTTTTGTCTCACCTCTCTGAATCACATAAAGTACACATTTCCTTTATAAATATTAACTTTTACTGAATGAAAAACCACTACTAGAGAGCTGGATTTGACTATTATCACACATTATAATTAAACCTCTTTATTGTGCTTACTGCTTTAGTTAAACCAACTAGGAAACTTCTCTTGTTTTAAAGTCTCATCTAGAGATGAGCCAACTTATTGCCAGTAATAACTGTATATAAGGGAATGTGCCATGCCATGGGGGATAGTTCCTGGCAATTCAGGCCTCAGTGTTAAAGTATGTAGGTAGGTAGATTTGACTAAGAGTGGATTTTCTATCAATTGCACAGTAGCACCAGTGGTACTTTCTCCAGCAGCAGTGAGAGGACAGCTAGAATGAAATGCTGGCATGTGCTATCTACAGGCTCAAAAATCAGGTAAGTAATCTTTTTAATATATCTGACTGCTAACACCTTTGATTGTAGGATGGGCTACATGCTAGTACTGAACAGTCTATAGGAATGCTGCACTTTGCTCTGTCTCCCATTCTTGCAGGGAGTTTTCTAATCTTTTCTGGTCACTGTCTTCTTGTCTACAAAGCAAGTATTCAGAGTGGAGAAGGGAAGAAGACTTTTCACTTGTGAGTGCAAAGAAGTGAGGAAAAGAAATGAGCTTCCTGTGAAAGCTGAAACATGCTATGCAAATATATAGAAAATACACTCATTGCTTTTTCACTAGCAATATAGTATGTGTTGCTTGCAGACAAGATTATATTCTTCATTGCTGTGCTCCTCCTAACAGCTTCATGTGTGTGCCACAAAGTGTTCTCCTAAAAGTACTTGCTCATTATCATGGGGATTCAACTCTCTGTGAGGAGGTAATTCATCCACCCACTTTTTGGATTAACAGAAGGAACAAAAAAAAAAACAAAAAACAAAAAGGAAGACAGAAGCAAAGCAGAAGTGAATTATTTAAAGATGAACAAATACATAAAGATCAATATAAAGTTAGCGTTGGAATGTTATTAAGGGAGCACAGTGGAGTAACAAAGTGCCTATGTCAGCAATGAGCTCTTGGAGGATGGATCCCTGCTCCCTCCATGGAACAATTAACTACTCTTGCTTTAGAGAGTGGTGCTGGAGCTCCTTCCCACTTCTTCACACGAACACGGCACTTTCTCCGTCTCTGCAAAACATCCCAAATGCCTTTTTTTCTCCCTTTCTGTTTCTAATCTTTTCCTGGATTATTGAATGTACAGTGAAACTTCTTATCTCATGCAGGAATTATGTTTATAGCAGAAAAGGAACTTAGGGACTGAATGCCTCAGGGACTTGGATGATGGGATGTAGAGACTTTTATCTGAGGTTGCTTTCTTGAATCAGGCCCAAGTTGGTAGTGACCTAAAATTGCCTCAGCCTGATGACTGTTTGGTCTCCACTGCGAAATGTGTTTGGTGGTCTCCGTTTAATTCCTGGTAAATGCTTGTTTGTGCTCTAAATTACTTCCATAACTGGTATCCATGTTGGCAGTCTCGCAGAGAGGTCAAGGGTTTGATGGGAACCGGGGCTGAGCTATTCTTTCATGCTGTGAGCTGGGCCCTTCTAGACATGCAAACTGAAGAAGCAGTACAATTTGCACTGGGTCAAAGTCTGCTTGCTTGCTAATCTGCTTCCTTTCGAGATCATAAATTGCAGGATACTAGCTCTGAAAAATTACTTTGATTCAAAATAAGGTTTCATTCATACAGGGTCCTTTTAGCATGCTGAAAGCCAAGGTGTCTCCAGAAACTTTAAAGGGTTAACCCATGTCAGGACATAGTCTGACTAGCATAGTTGATGGTATATATCTGGATGTAAAAACAGTGTTCAAACAGTTTAATTCACATAAATACTATCTGTCAGACCTCCCCTCTTTCCCTTCACCCTACTGCTCATTTCTGGTCTCTCAGTTTTACTGGCAACGGTAGTCATGTGAATATATGAGGTATCAGACTGGGGAGATCTATAGGTTACAGAAAATGAACCAGCAAAAATAAGTACATATTAGGGTAAACTAAATGAGATTGTTTGCTGTACTCAGCCAGTGCAAAGAAGAAGTTTTTTCTTAATTTAAAAGCCTTCTGTCTTTCCACACCTTTACAAATTTAAGATCCTGCAGACTGCTGTGAATAGCAGCCAAAGTGAAAAGAAAATTAGTATTTCATCAATTATTTTCACACATTTTCAAAACTACATTGAGGACATGTTTCTACAAGTGTGCATTTGAAATTTATATGAGCCAGAGGTCAGTAAAAAAATCAGCTGTCAGATGGCAATTTTTCAGTCACAGATTCACACAAAAATTCATTAGGACCCTCCTGCCAGATTGCACTGGCAGAATTTACAGTAAACCTTATGTTGTCTGTCAAAATAGCACAGTAAAATGCAGCCATGGGCATTTTCAGTCTGCATGCCACGTAAGTCCAAAAATGGGTTTAAGCACTGGAAATAACATCTGCTACATGCATGGTCTTAGAGTGTGATAAGATGTAAAGTGCAGAAAGAAACACAGATTGTTTGCTGTCACGCAGCAGATACAGACAGTTAAGCTCCAGACCTGAAAGTGAGGTTTGACCACAGCTCCAGCCTCTGCATGCAAGCTCTTCAACAATTATTAGCGTAAATTGTATTAAATCCACTCCCGCCAGCTGTTTAGGATTTTCAAGACAAGTCTCTTACTGTGTAGTTATAGCATTTACCATTGTAATTTTTAATTACAGGCTCTCATATTAACTGGAGCCACATGATGTTATCATGGTTGAAGTGAATAACAACAGTGCTGTTGGAAATCCATAAGAATGTATGCCACCATCTGAAAACACTGAGCTGTAATTAATTTTACAACAACATAGGTAGAATCAATGTTTTCCTATGGTATATACTTTCATGTTTGTACACATATTATATTTAAATAGTTTAGAGTATACATGTAATCTATCTGGAATTATTTTCCAAACACATCATATTTCTGAATTTTAAAGATGTTACTTGCAGTAGATTTTGCAAATAACTTAAAAGTCACAGTGTGTATTGTAAGTATACACGTCCATGTGGTAAAAGGACAGCATTTGCAATACCATGCCTTTTTTTTCTTAGTGGATGAACTAGAAATCAATGGTTGTTTTTCTGCCTTGCAATTTTATTTCTCTGAGGTGAGTTCTGAAGTAATTTCCTTTAAAATGTAGAATTGAGAATGGGGCAGAATATGGTAGTTCATGTGTGTAAAATGATCATAAAATTGCCATCACTGCAGGCACTCAGATGCACAGAAAGTGCTAATGGAAAAAATGAAACAAAGGAGACCTAAACACAGCCAGCCATATGATAAACCAGATTTTATGAATGTGCTTGCTTGTATCTAAGGCAGAACTAGTCTGCCTTGAAGTTTGTGTAATAGAAGATATTACCCACTTTATTTCTAAAAGCAAATTCCATTATTGAAATAGCCAGAATGGCCTAAAAAGCCCCAAAACTTCTTTCAAGTCTCTGTGATCTTGGTATGTAATGTCTTCTTAGCTGGACTTTTGCAGAACCGAGTCCTCACCAGTCCTCTGCTTTTCAGAAAAAGCCCATAGGTGTAAACCCAAGCTTCTAGCACAGCTGCACCTGGAAACACAGCACAGCTGTCAGCTGGGCAGGAAGGGAGATTTTCAGTTTCCAAAGGTAAAAGCATGATTTTTTTTCTCCCTTCTCTGCCTCTGAGAAAGTGTAAGGGTGATCCTGCACTGCCCTCATTCCTTCCAGGGAAGTCTACATCATTTGATGAGAGCTGTATAAACGAGCTACAAGGAACGCATGGCCCAACACGGCAATTATCTTTTTAACTTGCAAGAGTACTGCCAAGAAACTGGTAGTGATTACACATTTCCCCACTCCTTGCATGCAGCTGCACTGGAAAGAAAGAGCGTAACAACTCTGTCTTCAGTTTGCACGTGAGCAGTCTGTTCCTCAGCCTTCTAAGCCCCAAAATCTTTGTTGCACCAATTAACTGTACACTGACTTAAAAAACACTTGCAATGGGAAAAGGAGAAGGAAATGGGAAAAGTCACCAGAATTCTAGGAGGTTGTTTTCAAGCTGCTGCCAGAGCAAGACAACATGTCTTAATAAAAGTTTCATCTATGCAGAGTAGCTGAGAACAAAATCAATCTCTTTCCCAGCATTGTTTTGCTTTTCTTCAGTGCTCACACAATGCAAAGCCGTCAGCACCGCTCTGGTGGCAGTTTCCATGAAGCTGATTTTCTATAAATCTGAGTATACGCTGTGCTAAATTGTTCCTTCTCCTGCATCACCCTGCAGAGCGATATTACTCAACACGGTATAAAATTCTTAGTCACCGCTATCACTGGACTTTCTGTGGCACAGACCCAGTTTTCTGTGCTGCATTCCTCATTTTATAGAACAAACTGGAGCCTGTTTTTGTTCAAAGTGCATTGACCAACATCCTGAACACTGCCCATTAGGGTCAAGCGTGGAGCATTGCATTTCACCACCTCCCAGTTTTCTGGGCTGCACTGTGTACCATCGTTATGTTTGTACTTGCAGGAAACTGAGTCATACACTCTTTTCTACTTTGATACAACAGAGTTGACAGTTGATGGACACTCAAAGACAGAAGCAAGGGTTTGCAGTTCTGTCCTGTGATATACAACCTCTCCAGAGGAAACCAGGTGATTTTCAAGCTCAGGTTTATTATGGCATTGAATTTCTGTACTTTCCTTTACTTTAATTTATGATGTACAGTTCTCCCATCTGATCTGACTGGTCCTCACTTCCCAACCATTTAAACACATTCTATCACTATAAATTAAAGTAAGCACTGGAAATTAGGGGAAGAGGATAAGAGACTAGAGAAGCCAGCCAAGATTTTAGTGATGTACACAAAGCAAGACCTCTCAGCACTCTCACCCAAATGCCCAAAGACCACCACGTGGAACAGCCTGAAGAGCCTGGTAGAGGCAGGATGATGATAGGAAGGGTAGGATGGAGAGGTGTCTCTTGTAAGTCTGCAAAGGGCCTGTGCCAGTCACTGTTTAGGCCCATGGGTGACCATTTCCTGGAGATAAAGGAAGGTTCAGGAGGGTTTTAAAATCCTGCCAGCACATAACCAGAATAAGCATGGCATCACATAACTCTTCTGTAAGGCTCTGAGAGGAGCATGCCCCTTGTGGCAGGACTGCCAAGGGTAGCTTACTTCCTACTTTTCCCTACAAGGTCAGGCTTCCATGTGGGAGACTTCTGCACCAGATAACTTATCAATTTTGATGGACTTTGGACACTGCATTACAGATACACTCTAGATTATCCTTCCTGCTGGATTAATCTGTGGCTTAATTAAGCACGACAAAGTTGCTATGGCAGAGTACCTGAAATAGTTCACACTCTCATCATGATGTTCTGGGCTTGGCACATCTACACCACCCACGCCAAAAACATGCTATTGATGACAAAACCTGAAAGTCACCACAAGCCTTTCATAATCTAAATTACAGAGACAGTGTCTGAGTAGCAATCACATGGCAAAGATTATCTCTGCATGTTCAAAACCTGTTAGCCTGTGCAATCAGGCAGAAAGGTCAGGAGATGGACAGGGTTATATCACCTGCAAATTCACTGGGTTTTAATCTTCTCATTAACATGGACTGAGGAGGTGGTATCCCATAATGTGAAATGGTTGTAGTGATACAATCACAGGCACATAAAGGTTTTCCCTCCAAACTACAAGCTCGTTGTCCTTTGCAAACCATCATAGGCTGGGATTCAAGCTGTATTATCACACTGATATCCACCAATAGTTGTGGTGGTTGGATTTGGTCTTAAATTTCTAACCTTAATGATTCCATGATTCTATGGCAAACTGACTGATCATTCTGCACCAGATTTACCTATTAATGTCCCATTAATAGGCCTTCCCATGACTCACATAATTCTTGGACTGTCCCGTGAGCCTGACATCACCTTGCACCAAATTTCCTTCCCTTTAAGCACCTTTCTCTTGCTTCCTGCCTGGTTGTTTGAAAATTACAGGCTGTTTCCCCCCTAGATTTTCTGGCAATTTGAAAAAAAAAAAATGAGAGGTCCCAAGGAGCATACCCAGTGTGTTCCCTTATACTCCTGTGTGTGAGTGCATATGTGTGTGTGTGTCCACAAGCTTCCCCTCGCTCTGTTTCCAGGGTGAGGTCTGTATGCCTCTTGTGATCAACAGTGTGCTTATTCTACCTGACATCACACCTGAGATGTGATTGCACTGTGAAAGATCTAATTGAGAGCAATCTGAAAAGAACAAATACAGCAAGAGTTGCTTACAGGACCCCAAGGATATGTGATCAGCTAAAGTAGCAGAGATGTTTGCTTAGTCACTAACGACTGAGTGAAAAGCAAGCAGGTAATGTCATTTCTTTAGATAAGGTGCTGGGGATCAAAAGAATTTGGACTTGTTTCCATTGAGCACATAGCTGTAAATGTGGTAACTTGTGAAAAGTGTTTGAGAAGGCAAAATTTTGAGAAGGCAATATTTTTTGTATCTTGAAGGTGGGGGTTAATGGGTCAGGTTTCTTTAGCTGGTTTAAATGATTCAGCAGCATGAATAATTCTGTCTTGATTTGAAAGGCAACTCCTAAATATTCACATCTACAAAAATGGAGACTACTCTAAGAGCTAAACTGTACATCTGGTCTCTACAGAATCAAAGTTCTCAGTAACTGTGCACCTCTATTTACTAGAAATTCAGTATCTGTTTCTTACAACTGTGGGTTGTGGTCCTCTCAAATAGAAATAGTTACTCTAACCATTTAGTTATAAGTTGACTTGCTTTGCAGTTATAGAATATCCTGATTTAACAGTGGAGCAAGAGTTGTTTTTCTTCTCTACTAGTGAAATTTTCTTTACATTCTCTGCCTTTTTTTAATGGGCAAGACAGAAAAAAAAGCAATGATGACAATTGTTGAGGGACTTGAGTAAGGAAAATCTGAAGCAGCAGTAGAGGAATTTTAATAATCATCTGTATCATCTGTAAACTTGGAATCTCTATTTAGAATAATTAATTATTACTGTGTGAAAGCATCAGAATTGTGTGAATTTATATAAAAAATAGTCCATTTTTTATTAATTTGCTTTCATTTGTTAGCAGCTCTCATTTATTTCTTACAAAACTGCAAAACAGAATAGTTGCTCTGCTGTTTTGCTAGAAAATTTGGAACATTTTAAACCAAATGTAGTAAGCTTAATTTCATTTAAATGAGTTTTTCTCTTACTCACTTAATATTCACTAGGTTTTTAAGAAGAGAACTACTTTCCTCAGTGCCTGTGTCTATCTTCTACATATATTTATATCTTTAGTAGAAACTCCCAATTCAATACTAGTTTAAGTATAAAGGCATCTCATTACTTTTTAAACTTGAAAAGGTTGTAGATTAGCTTAAGTTCAGTTTAAAGTATTCAGGTTCTTTGATATGAACCGAAACAGTCTTCCAGAAAATGAAAAATATCTCTATGTAGCTGAATTGTAAAAATTCTTCGGACCACAGAGGTGGTAAATTCACCTTGGTTTTATCCCTGAACAAGAAACCCTTGATATTTGTAATGACTTGGAAAAAAAGACCCTAGCAAACCTTTTTTTTTTTTTTTAACCAATCTATCCATTGTCTTTCCTCACGCATTTTAAAGCAAGTCAGGCACACACAGGAGACAATGCTGCAAAACACATGGGCTGCACGTGTGAGGGCACTGGGCCGTGAGAGGCAGTGACTTAGAGTGCTGCCCCTGGCCAAAGCCTCCTCTTGGCAAAGAATGGGAATGGATCCTGCAGGTCTCTTCCTTCTGGGGATGGCTGGGATTGGAGACGCTTTGGTTTCTACCAGCGGCAGCAGCAGAGTCGTTGCTCGCAACACGGCGGTGACGCGTGCACGGCTAGGGCCAGTTTCACTCTGAGTTTTCAGGTTCACACAATACTGAAACCCAAAGCACAAATAGTGGGGGGGATGTCCCAAAGCGAGCACGCCAGGTCCATTTTCCAAAGCCTATGTAAATTGCAGTTGGTGGGTTTTGCACAGCCTTACCTTATAAATCGTGCTACAAAGCCTGCTAGCACATTTTACACTTGTGAGCTCAGGATTCCAACAGGGTTGCAACAAATGCCACAAAAACACCACCTTGCACTCCTCTGACGCAGGAGGCAGCTCTAATAACATCCACAATAAACACTTCAGAGAGCCCTCAGCAGAGGTTTAGGCTGCCTGAAGGCCATGCATAACTCATTAAAAATGCAACAGGATTTAGGTGATGTGAAGTTTTTGTACTGGTTAAAGTCATGGGATGAATTTCACTGAGGAGCAATCTAAAATGACCACACAACAGGCTTCATCTACAATGGTGTGCAAATTGCAACCCTGCTACCAGCATGGATTTAGATGTCAGCATCTTTTGTGAGGCTGGTTTAATTGTGTCATGGCCACTATTTGCAAACAGAGCAGTCAAAATATTCAAGGGAAAAGATTTCCTGAAAAAATCTGAAATTCTTCAACATGCTGCTGAAATGTCACTTTTTTTTTTCAGTGCTTCTAAAGGACAAATGTAAAAACTACCTGCTAGTGCAGGTTGAGATTGAGAAATGCCCAACTCGTGATACTGACACTTAAAAAATTGACTTCTGTTTCAATTGTACATACTGTCATTTTTCACACTGGAAAGAACTGTTCCTTGGAAATTTTCACAGAGGGGAACTTATTGGACTTAATATTGACTTGAATTATCACTTGAAAAGGAAACTTATGAAAATACCTTTTCACAGAGAATCATTTCTCCATTTATGACCATGAGATAGAACAAGATTTAATGAATCACTGACTTGTGATTCTATTCCACCAAAAATTGTGTATTTTCCTTCCTCTTCTCCTCTTCTCATGGAAAGAGCAACATATCATGTGAGGCTTTTCAATTGCATGGAGAATCTGGTTTTGACCACTATAAGTTTGCAGGTCAATGGCATATTACTGGCAAGCATTCACTGTCAAATCATATTACAGCAGCTACATTAAGTAGTGCCAAAGCACTAATCTGAAGTAAATTAACAATTGCTACTAAGGGATATTTCATTCTAATCCTTAAATAATTCACCTGCCTTTAATGTAAATAAAGTGGCTTGGAGAAGTAGCGGGCTTAGGGAAGTAGCATTTGATGGAAAAAAACCTCAGGTGCCAGTAAATCATGAAAAGCGCCTGCTTAAAGCAGTTAACAGCTGCAAAGCTAAGTGAAACAATAAAATGTATTAGTTTAAGAGATGTATGTATATTTAAGTGGACTTAGATTTTATTACTAAAATGTATAATGCGATACACTGCAAAATTTAAGTGGTAGGGCTTTTTATTACCTTCTCAAGTGTTCAGAAAGAACACAGTGGAGAATGAGGGATAATACGCTGCATTTTTGTGGGCAGCACCCACACGTTCACATTTCCCAATGTTTTTTTCTTTATGGGAAAAAAAGAATGCACTGGGCAACAACTTGTTTTGTTCCCATGTAAAAATCATGTGCCAGTGATTCACTAATTCCTATTTTTTCTCGTGCTCATAGATGGGCAGAGGAATGACTGTCAATGAAATTATTAAAGGATGGAGAATACCTCAGAGAGTCAACATTCCATGATATATTTAAGATAAGACAGATTCAAACAGGTCACTGGCTTGCAGTTGCACAACTGTCTGAATTTTTTGGATGTAGTTCATTTCATTGCAGTCTCCTGAAATTCTGACTTATGCACTGTTAGGAGCAAAATAGTTTGATGAGCTGACATTACAGTCACTCCTAAATGTTAAAAAAGCATGAGTCAGGGAAACCTAGTAAATGGCTTCAAGAAAACCTTATGCTCTTTTATTTGTTTTCTGATTCCTGAGCCATTAGGGTGCACTCCCTCCACACTTTCTGGTTTTTCACTGCACCAACGAAAGATAGAAAGATAAATTGATTAAAAACACAGACCGAGAGCCCCATACAACAATATGGCTTTGAGATTTGGATTTACAATAAAACTAGCAGTGTGTCCTGTATAACCATATGGAAAAACCTGGTTCCTCCACCTGTATTTTTACATCTTGTCTTCCCTTCAAACATTTGAGTGGTCAAATTTTATTTCTGTGTATCTTCACAGCAAGTCAGTGGTGAGTTTATACTCTGGGGTATTAATCAGGGGAAATTACAGATTCATCATCTCAGAGAGGAGGAAGGCTGCTAGGTGTTTCAAGAAATAATCAAGGTCATTCCCAGCACTAAAGTAGCCACAATATCAGAGCTATGAATAATAAATTTACTCAGTGAATAATTCTTTCAAAACCAATTTTTTTTCGAATTTCTAATCCGTGTGGTGAAAAATGTCAAGATTAAAAAGAAGTGAAAATATTAAGTTCATTTTTTCCCCTAAAAATAAAACCTTTTCTCCTTTATTTAACAGAAATTTTCTTAGGCCTGATTACAATGATTTTTTTTTTGTTTGCTTTGTTTGGTTTATAACAGTAGTACTAAGTCAGTGTGGGAACAGAAAGGAATAAAGGAATCCCTGTCATTTATAGATCTAGTTCCAGTTAAGCCAGATAAAACTTAAAATATCAATATTGAATTGTGCACTTCTATACCTGTCCACCCAAGTAAATCTACTTGAAAAGCTTTAACAACAACAACCAAAATAAGACAAAGTCAACAAAAGTAATGAATTCCACAAAATAATCACTTCTGTTCAAATTAGATGCAAAATCCTCAAACAAAAAGCAGCCAAGATCATACACTTGCTTAAGGCATGTTTTTAGGTGTTTCCTATGGCTTATGCCGTGTACGGAAACAGCTCACATGAGACACAGTTGAACCTCAGAGTTGGTTCTTCTGCATCAGCCCAATTCTGCATCCGTATCTCTGACCTGATGAAGATTTTCTAATGGAGGATGGGAGCATTTTCCTCACTATATGATGTTTAAGAATAATCATATTTACTGGGAATCTCCTTCACCTGTAATCTTTTCTCTTTCCTATGCAGCTCTTTAGGAAAACCACTAAATAAAGTTCCATTAATTGACTTCTGTGTGATGAAGATCGAACCTAGAACATTTTTCAAACTACTATTTTGATTCAATAATTAATTCAAGAGAGTGCTGATATTGAGTGGCAGTGCTCTACTAGTTTCTACTAGCAATTTGCTGAGTGACAGCAGCAGAAAATGAAGGGGTAAGACATTATAAAGTGATCCACTAAGAATAATTTAGACTTTTGGAAAAATATGAACCACAGGCTTTTATTAGAACAGAGTCTTGCAGGGACTGTGATAAATGTGAACACACTTTGGTGGTCTGCTCCTCCTTTCACGTAAAGAACAGCGTAATAAGGAAAAAACTTATGTGAAATGGGCTTTAGTAAAGAACAGCTGTTATGATATTTGGGAGGGTTCTTGGATGCAGAGAAAGAAATGGTACAGTCAGTTAAATGAGAACATACTGAGTGATGGAAAGAGGAATACAGAGATTTAACAAGAGAGCAAGAATGGATGTTGTGAAGGCTTTGGTTAAGCTGTTATATTTCCCACCAGGCAAGAAGTCAAGCACTGAACATACTCCCAAGCCTGTCACAGATGTACTTTGTGAATTTGTGAGGGTCAGATAACCTCTGTGTCTTTCTGGTTCTCCACCTGTCAGTTGGGAATAAAGTACTCCTGTTAACAGGTTACTACAGGATTCTCATTCCTGGGAGATGTTCAAATACCATGGTGTTGATAATCCTGCCTCTATCAGTAGGTCAAAAATACCGTGTAAGACAAAATGTAGGTCAAAAAAAGTCTAAATATGTTTTCAAAGTTTTCAGACTCTGTATTCTATTTCTATGTGATATCATCACTATGATATCAGACCACCTTCTAATAGTTATGCAAGCAAGATGACTAATACCTGTCATGTTAAGTCCTTTCTCCTCCCAGGGGGAAATTATGGGGGTTTAAAATATGTATTTATGTCTTCTTCAGTGTGATTTTACTACTAACAGCTGGGTCAAAGAAGATTGCTTGCACTAAGAACAGAGGTATGAATATCTTGGGGAGCCAAAATTCTGCAACAGGTGGTCCCACAAGCTTGGACTAAGGCACTGAGAAAGACCTGTCTCAGCATAGCCTGTTGGCATAATCAGTATTTACCCTTGTTAAAGCAGCCAGCATTTCTTTTTCTGATCTGCTATAGGTTTCTACTAACAACACTCTCTAGCATGAATGAAGATCACACTTTCTGTGTTACACAATATTTGCTGCTATGGAGAAATATTTCCAGGCAGTATTAAAGGTACTGACCTTCATCCATGGACACTACCTTGATTATGTAGGAGTTAGATAGGACAAAACTGATGGATACTGTATAAGCACTTAATAACCATCACATCTGAGAGAGTAAAAAGGAAAATAACAAGATTTACAGGGATTTTTTTCATGTAATTGCTCATTTTTTATTTGGTTTGACTGGATTGACAGCTTTGTTATAAATCACTGTACACTTGTCACTGGAAAAGCTTCACCCAAAATGTGGCCCAAAGAACATTTGCAAAGTTTAACAATTATCTCTGGGCATAAGGAGGCTGCCTGCCACCAAGATTATTAATAATATATCATCTGAAAAGATAGGGTAATAAAGTGACTTTCAGGTTGTACAGTAATTTGTAGGTAACTGAAGTATCCATGATGAAGGGCAGGAAGGCAGGCAAGAAAGGACATGCTCAGAGGGCAAGGTTGGCTGCTACCCTCCCATCTCTGCATTCTGTTTCTAATGTGATCCAGTCCCCAGTTAAAATGCTGTGCTTGTTCCAAGCCAGTTTTTATTAAGAAAACAAAACCACCAAAGAGGAGGTTGTGCAAACTGTCTGGAGCTCCAGCAAAGCAATGACTTACACACATACGTAGTGGACAAGCGCAGAGGTTTTACTCACCCATCTTCTGGCACGTCCCAGGGCACGCTAACTTTCCCTTGGGGAATTGTCATTTACCATTGGC
This sequence comes from Chaetops frenatus, assembly GCA_013400775.1. NCBI lineage: Eukaryota > Metazoa > Chordata > Aves > Passeriformes > Picathartidae > Chaetops > Chaetops frenatus. The sequence continues at coordinate 691,284 of VZTR01004087.1, forward strand.
AAAGTTGGGGTTGAGAAAACAAAACAACATTTACAGAAAATGACATGCCAGCACGTCATACAATTTTTTGGGGGCTTTCTTGCAAGATTTTTAAGAGACTAAAATATCGAGAATGTGTTTTAATAGGTAATTGTCGCTGATTAAGGTTTTTTATTCTTTCTGTAGCCTGGGTTAGTGAATGTTCAAACTGATTTATTGTTCCCCTTCTTGCTATTGTTTTTACTGAAGTTAATACGCTGATCTTAGAAAACACACTACTTTACAAAATTTCAAGTCCAAAAATAAAAGACAGTAATAAAGCTCATTATTTTTATAAACTAGCCAGAGCAACCCTCTTTCATTGTGTATCATGCATTTAATTGGCTGAGATCCTGGCCTAATACAAAGGAAAAGGAGAAGTGAGATTTCCTTCTGAATCCTCGTTCATTGTACCATGTTTTCCAGAGGACAGGGCTGGCTTTCCTCTGCAGCACGTGAGCTGGAGCCATACACTGTCTGAAGTCATCTCTGTCCAGAGGGGTTTTTTGGAGGGGGGTTTTTTGGTTTGGTTTGGTTTTTGTTTGTTTGTTTGTTTGTTCAGTGTGTTTTTTTGGTTTTTTTGGTTGTTGTTGTTGTTGTTGTTGGGTTTTGTTTTGTTTGGTTGGTTTTCTTTTTTACAAGGGCAGGCTCATCTCAGCTTAGATTTCTTTACCACAGAGAAGGAAGGTTGTAAGACTCCTTTTCAGGATTTTGCAGCTGCATGCCTTTCTCTCAGAGTAACCTTACATCAGTATTTTAAGACTGATATGAGCATAACCATCAAATGCCTACTTTTTAAAACCAGTGGGTTCTTTGAGAAGGTAGGTAGCCATTTCAACACCTTCTGTAAAAGAGTGTTGACGTTGAATGAATACTAACAGCAAAATAGGAGCGAGATCTACCTGCGTGCTTACTGGCTCTTACATGCTGGATTCAGACCTCACCAATACTCTCGTGTTTCTAAATGAAGGTGAATTTATTCTTTTATTCTTCAGAGCAAAATCTGTTCTAGGTTGGTGCAGACAAAAGAACCCTTGGCAGCCAAATACTTGTTATTCTGTCCAAAACTGAGCTACCTCTCACTTCAGTGAACAAAACTTATGGCTTTTTCAAACTGAAAAGGGAAAAATGTCATTATCTCTTACAACCTCCCACATCAAACATTTCTACTTGAATTTTTATACATGAGCTATACATAGACTTTATTCATTGCAGAGCTGGTCACTCAAAGGGATTGCAAAATTAAGCTTCTGAGGTGACTGCCCCCAGCTACCTTTTAACTTTGTATAGGAGACATCGGCATATCCTTGTGTAAGCAGTCTCTACAGATGCTCTTCCCTGTGTTGCATAGACCAGTAAGATCCATTTCTGCATGATGAAGGAGAAAACAGTTGTTTAGCAGTAGTTTACTATCCAATCCTAGATATCAATTCCGAAAGCAGTAAAATGACAAACGCTGTAGCATGGTTCTATCAGGTACTCCAAACACCCCTTTGCTGTTGACCATTCAGGTCACATATTTTAGGCAAGAGGTTTTTCATACTGCATCATTAATGTTGTGTTACTGTATGTTCTCTGCCTGTCTACTTACTGCTGAGTGTAAATCAGCCTGATTCACAAAGCAGAACATGTCACCTATATGAGTTCTTATCATAAAAGTCAGGAACACTTACTCCAAAGATATTCTGTTAATCACATGTACACTTGCAAGTTTGTAAAGAGTGAACAAAGAGTCTTTAGTGGCTTGTTTTAGCTAGTGAAGCTGATTTCTTGCTAAAAAGCCATATAGTGTTAGTTTTATGACTGAAACCAAGCTTCTAAAACCCAAGACTATTGAGATATCCTGTTACTGCTTTCCATGGAAAACCTTTGTCCTCCACTGGCTCTATGTGTGAGATGATTAGTATGCTTTGTATCACAGTTTCAACAGAGAAAAGCAGAACTATGTATATAGAAGTCTATTAAGTTAGTGTGGAAATGAGGGTTGGATTAGATGGATCTTTGTAGGTCCCTTCCAACCCAAGCTCTTCTGCACTCTGTGCTGTGAGGGGTGCACACCTAACTGGCACCAACTCACAGGTAACACCTGTGTTGTGGTTTAAAGGACGACAATTTTTTTTTTTCTC
>VZTR01004087.1:694101-715655 GCA_013400775.1 Chaetops frenatus
GTGAGACAAGAGAGACTCTTCTTCCAATTGGACTGATGAAAGCCTATTTCAAGAGTGGTAAATTGACCAAGGGTTTTCTAAGTTTGTTTCTCTGTGCTGTTGGTGAGAAGGATGGTGGTACAGGAAGATAAATGAGGTGGGAGAAAAGAACCATCATGGGTGGGGGGCTGGAAGGAGGAAGAAGAAACCACCTGGGGGTTGATTTTGATTCTGTTGTCTTTTGCTAATAAACTATTTTTATCTTTGAAGTTTAGGCCTGTTTTGCATTTCTCTTAATCCTTATTCTCATAAAACCACTACACTACACTCTCGCCTGGTGTGAGCAGGCGAGCAAGCGAATGTGAAACCGCTACACACCTGGCACAGCAATTCCTGCCACAGAATGGCACATTTGGAAGTGAGGGTGAGTGTGCTTGTTGCAGGTAGCAAGGCTTTACAGTGTGTTATGGACTGTCAGTGCTGCACGAATCCCAAAGTTGACCTGTGGGAACTTTCCTTGGGAAAGATCATCCAACCTGGCCGCCAGTTCTTCAGACAGATTGTAACTCTGACTAATCTCTGCAGTTCACTGAGTCCAAGTGAAATTGAATTCACATAGATTCTACTGAGCTAGTTTAGAGTAAATCTCCAGGTAGTTCAGAGAGGGAATGAAGTCAGTATTGTATATACAAGCTGCTGTGTGCAAACATTCTCCTTGCATTGGAAGGTTAGCTTGTGGCCAGTGTCTTTTATTTTTTTTTCTGAAAAGACATTATTTTAATGGACCATTAATAGATATTCCAACATGATTTTATGAGATTCTGTCACAGTTCAGGAGAAAAAAATAAGAAAAAGACCACTTTTTTTCCACCCAGAAGTTCAGAACACTTATTTGAAGCTGATTTTCCTGCCTTATAAATTTCCAAGGAACTAAAGTGTGTTAGAGGTGGAGATGATAAAATCTGCTGCAAACACCACTTTTATCCTGGTTCACCCTGTTTTGCTCCTCTATAATATGCTGCAAAAGGAACTGGGCTAGTAGCTACAAAATCTAGGGTAAGGCATCCATAACCTCTCCCCATAGACATTATAGCTTTGCACAGACACCTAGGTTTAGCAAGCTATAGAACTTGGTGCAAAGTAAAGGCAGGAAAAATTTAAATAAAATGTGAAATGTTCAAGTAATTTAGAAGAAATAAGAATAATTATTGTGGTCTGAATTGTCATACATCAGTGACATATACCACTTGTAACTTCTCTGAAGACCACGGGATCCAGACTTTAAAATACAGGATGGAATCCAGCTGCAAATAAAGCAAGATTAGGTTTTCCTCCTTTTCTTGCTTGCTTTCTTGCCTTGAGAAAAACACATGCTATTAATTTTGCCTTCCATTTGTACAAGAAGGTAGCAAGTATGCAGGCCATATCCCTGGACAGAAGTAAAAGAATACTGGGATCAGATGATTTCCAGTGAAAAAATACCGAGCAAGTGTCTGCTGCTTGTGAAATGGCCACCCAGGTGTGAAGTTTCTTGCCTGATTTAAAGGGTCAGAAACAAAAATACAGACAAGTAGTTCTGAGAAGGTTTAGTCCTAATGGGAGCTAGGAGAAGGAAAGGGAGTTTCTGTGCTGTATTTCCTGCTCTTGTATCAAAGGGGAAGAGCCCATCTGTAAGCTTGCCACCGTGGGTTTATAGCCAAATTTGGAAAAGTGTTGTGCTTGTCCAATGATGACTGCCATCACTGGTAGCTAAGGAGCACTCAGCAGCATACAGAATGCACTTAGTCATCTTTGCAGTTGTATACTATCTCGGAAAGTCTTTTGAGAAGCTGATGCACCAAATAACAGAACCAAATAAATGTGAGAACTGTTTTCCCTGACAGCATGAATCATGCTGATCATCCTAATTTCCAGTTAACTTCCTATAGCGTGACTGTCACCTTCATCAGGTGTGGTTCAGTCTTACAGAAAGTTGCAGACATCTGGCCACAGTCACAACCCATTGCAAACTACAATAACACGAAGGAAGTGTAATCTTGTGACTTTATTTCTCATGACATTTACCATCAACCTACAGAAACTCTGATAAAATCCGTAGATGTTAATTCATCTAAGGGCCTAGAGACCAACACACCACACTGCAACCATCTCAGTGACAACAGATAAATGGCAAAGAAATAACAACCAGTGCTGATAAAATAAGTGTACTTAGATGTAGTTGCAATTGTACAGGACAATGGGTATAAACACACACAGTTTCATAAGTGTGAGGAAATTCCATTGAAGTCAGAGAAAAGAGATGGCCAGAATCACCCATACTGCCTGGATGCTCTGTGTTCTCCAGCTCTGCTGGGAAAATTCCATTTTTTGGAGGATCTTGAATAGTTTGGAGTGAGTGAAGTGATTTCATAGGCTGTTGAAAATTCCCCCTACCATTCTGACACCTACCTGACACCAGGGCTTATTTAGACACTTAGGCTCAAAGATGACATACAAAATCCCACCAAGGTGTGATGTGTTATCTGGTGGGCAGAAATGCAATTCTGGGAGATATCAGAGAGTAGGGAGTTCCCTTATCAGCCTGGCAGTTCTTATGAGTTTGGTGGCATGGTGATTTGTAGATCTGCTTACATGGCTGTGCTGCTGCTGGGATGAGATCCTTCACTACTCCTGGCTTGCCCTATTACCTCCTCTTCCCCAGGGATGATAAAATGCCTTTGACATCCTTAGAATTTTCTTCCATTGCAATAATTGTGAGAACAATATTTATACTGCAGGCTGTAGAGGCACAAAATCTTATACAAAATCTTCCTCATACCTCTCAAAACATTTGCACTGAGATATCCGGGTACTTTTTTTGGACTTCCCATCCAGATAGTCTTATTACCTTCTATAGTAAGAAACAGAAGATGCAAAAGAAATACTCCAGAGCTGGTTGACTCTGGTGCTGAGTGAGTAGCTGGGAGTAGCATGCTCAAATCCCTCATGCAGAATGGAAAATCAGGGTAGAATCAGGTAGAGCAGGAAGCTGTGCCTGGGTCTGCCACATGCCTGTCTTGTCCCTGAACCACCCAGCTATTAAAGTGACGCATTCATCCCAGCAGTACACACAACTGATAGAACATTCCTGATTTAATTTCTACAAAGAACAAAAACAAATCCTTAAACCTCAAAGCGGTCATGTAGCAGAACTGCTGTCCCCTAGTCAGCTAATGTTTACTGGCATTGTTCCTGGCCTCAGTTACTTTAGTTACTTCTTGCCATAATTGTCCTTGCTCATTACACATAGGAAAGGAAAAAGTAAAAGGAAAAACTATGCTGAGGGTGTTCCCACTTCCAGCAGCAAGTGCATGCTTGTAAGCAAGTCCTTTGTCTCAGGTACCATAATTTTCTGGTAATTTTCTGATGAGTTTCTGGCAAGCCAGTATTGAAGAAGGATCTCCATCAAAGCACTGCTGGAATCTATTTAATGATGTTTCAGAGGCACACTCCTGCGTCTTCACCACATCCTCTCTTGGCTAGCAACATCTTGCTATATCCTCACGTTTGATTTGCCCATAGCCATGTCTATCTGTTGCCATTGGACCCTGGAAGGCAGACAAACACTGCACAGCTCCTTGCTCACCACCACCCCTCCACCCCCAGCAGGATGGGGCTGAGAATCAGAAGGGTAAAGTAGGAAACTCAGGAGTTGGCATAAAGGCTGTTAAACAGGTAAAACAAAAGCCATACACACAAGCAAAGCAAAATATAGAATCTATTCACTACTTCCCATGGGCAGAAAGGTATTCACCTTGAAATGGGTTTTAATCATTACTCAGGAGTGAAGGACTTAAACATATCATTTAAACATTTCACTCTCCTTAAGTGCAATAGTTTTTAAAATTATAAAATTGATGTGACAACTTGGAAGAAAAAAATCACCTTGCAGAAAGCAGGGTAAGGATATGGGATTAGGGTTTGCAAACTTTAATCACTTTTAACTGAGAATCATAGCCCTTGTTTCCAATTACATGTGACTCAGATTGTTTATTTGTTCCTGTTTATCAAGGACATTTCTCTGATCCTCAGGAAAGAAATTCTGTGGATTCTTAAATGTGAACCATGACAGGGGAGAACCTCTGAAACTTTTCACATGTCAACACACAGGAAAAGAACTATGTAACTTTTCTCTTGTTCTTTCTAACATGTGGTATGATAAATAATAGCCAAATAATAAGTAAGAAAAATAGTGACTTCTTGTAAACAAGTAAGAACTAATTCCTTCCACATCAGGAATTATTATGTCAAATTCTACAGTTTATTTGGGATTAGGTGATAGCTTGTGCTGTGACTGAATCTACCAGTAAATTTTATTGCAATGTGGGCTTGGTCATAAGTTTACTTATTAAAATGTGAAGAAGACAGGTATCACTTGAATAACTGTCTCCACATCTTCACAGTGATGAGTCAAATTAGTTGCACACATTTAGTACCAGAAATATAAACGTTCCAATAATATTTGCAAGTTTCATGTAAGGGTCAGTAAATAATATTTGTCATGGAGTTGCCTCAGTAAGGACCTAAGCTGTACCAAGACTGTCATAATAATGCCAAAAAGAGACCATAGGAGTGATGAGACAGCAGAATGTCTCCAGTTCCTTTCCTTAATCCCTGGGTTACATAGCAGAGAACACAAAAGCCCAGCTGTACCTTCTCTTGTACTCCAGACAAGGTGATCCAATTGTGTGTGACTTCAGACCCAGAAATCTTACCATAATGCTTGTGAATCGTTAATTCAGAGGGAGATTTGTCTGACCATCTGCAGATGTCTGCAGTATGGACTTCTACATGTGAATTACTTGTCCAGGAGTCCTTATTAGTTAGGGGATAGGCAGGCTTACAGTGCAGCTTCTCTCATCTTGTAGTAAGTAGCTAAAATAGATCAGATGAGGAGTGCTCATCTGAGAGTGAAGGTACTTTTTCAGAATTCCCATACTTGCCCTTTGTAGGCAAGTCTTAAGGTCTTTTTTCTCTCTGAATAAGCCAGCTAAGGCATGTGTAATAATGATAATCAGTAGGATCATAGAGGGTGGCAGAAGTAGTAACTCATCTGCCTGTTCCCTCACAGACAAATTTTAAGACATGTTTTTCAAATTTGGGCTCTAGTGAAGACCTACTGCAGTTCTGTGAGAAAGGATTGTAATGAACTCCAGAATTATGAAAGTAAAAGAAAATTACTTCTTATTATTTTGTAAAATAACCCTTTCTCTGGCCTAACTGTTTTAGTATTTTTTTATGTTGGTAATATGCTGTTAGTTTTAATGTAAAAATGAATAATGGTTAAAACCAACCAAAGATGAGAAGAGATTTAAGTTATCACTTAGCCATCAAATGAGTGCTTATGCAGCATAACATAATATTGTGAAAGGCAGTGTCATAAAATATATTTTCTTTTGTATTTCTTTTTACAGAAAAAAAACACATGTAGTGGCTTGAACAATTGTGTATGGTTTGCCACAGTGATTGTCATAGAATTAAACAAGTGGTTTGTTTTCTTGCAGAGCACATCTTCATATGCATTCACACATGGCTTTGTAACCTGGCTAAGTAACTAATTGCTTAAGATGTTCATCTCTAAATATACCTGATTTGAATACTCACTTAGAATAGAATCAAAACCCTATCTAGGTCCAAAAAGGACTATTAATAATAAGGTGGGCTCACAGGGAACTTGTGCCCTTTGTAAAATGACATAGAATCTAGCTGATTCATGACTACTTGCAATCCACATATTAAGATAAAAATCTTCCTATTATGCAAATCTCGCATAATGGATGGTGGGTCACTTTCTCTTGAACACACTTCACTGCTTTATTTTTATCTCTAATCAAAACTGCCACATCTGTGTCAGATTTCTGAAGGAAAAAAACAAGTAAAACACAAGATATTCTCTGTAAAAACAATAGATACAAAGAGAATAAACATACAGTTCTTAAAATATGCAAGAAAGCAAATGAAGCCTACATGACAAAATGGTTCTAAAACACCTATCACTTCTATTAAAGTTGAACTACTAGAAGAGTAGTTTAGCATGCCACAGCAAAGAGGAGAAAAATTGTACATCAACCTGTCTATAATTCATACAACCCTTAGCTACTGCCATCAAAAGACAGCTTTCCGTGACAGCACAGCAGGCAGATTGCCACTTTCTTACCCTTCTGCCAGGCAGATTTGCTTAGCTTTGTAATTTTGCATATGTATAGGTTTCTGCTTGATGCACTATAGTAAAAACTCAGCTAGTACATCTATTCTGTATCTCTGCCTTTCTGAGTGAGGTTTTGTTGCTAACCTTAAAGAGATTATGAGTGTGTTTCTGGAAATATGCATGAACAGAATATTGAATTACATTAGCTTGAAAGTAAACATGTCTGTATGAGCAAACCCAAAAGAGATTATTTCTAGACATTCTCACCTCCACAACTGCTGCTGTAATGGAAAGTCCAAACTGCAATTTTTTGGTTCTTGTAAGTCACTGTGGCTGTTTCTGTTACAGTTCTCCCACAGATAAAAATTGATTTGGAGGTACAGGAGCTGTTGTTGAACTCATCTGCTTTTTAGCATTTTTTATTGCATTGCGATATTAGTAAGGCAGTTGTAGAAGCTGAAAATGTCCTTGAAACTACTGAGTCATAGGTGAAAACGCTTGCAGAAATATCTTGAGGGCTTAATTTATATGTGATAATTTTATGCTAAAGCAGAAATTGCTTATAGACAATTTGTCTTCTTTCTTGGGAGTTTTGGGCTGTGCTCTGGAAGATGATGTTGACAAAGAAAATAATGGTAATTGAATTTTTTCAAAAGAGGGGTTGGATTGAGTTTTGGCTTGAGGTTAGGATATGTTTTTAGTTTAGCAGAGCTACTTCAAACATTGCTAATTAAAGAAGCATTAACATAAGAACAACATTTCAAATTCATTGATGTCATCTTGCTAACAGATTTGGATACATGGGCTATAATCCCACTGAAAATCAAGAGCTGTTTTTTCCAGAATGGGGAAGGCCCACATGTCCAGATCCAATGTCTGTTTTCATGGTTGGAGAAAATGGGGGAGATGGGAGGGGTGAGATCAATTCTTAATGATCATTTTTCTTCCCAGGAGTCATCAGCAATAATGAACTACACAGAACGTGTTTGGATCAAGCATCAGACTGGTTTTGGTTTGTGACTCACTCATTGTTCAGAAACAGAGCTCAGTATAAAATCTCAACAGTTTTCATGGGCCACATGACACTGATATCACTGATATTGTCCCAGAAGGAGTGGTTACAGCGACCCAAAGAAAAAACAGGGTCCACCCTTACATTTAGAAGATTTTAAGCATACCTCTCCAGTTTTTGGCCAGGAGTCAATTTTACTGTGTGCTACATTTTTGTCATATGAATACACATCAAAATGCTTTTTTTCTTCTTGAGTCAGTGCCCTCAGTATTAATTTGCTTGGGCGGGTAAGAGTGTTTCAGGAACGATAGGGTATTTTCACTTGCTTTACTTCAGATGTATAACATACCTAATGCCTGCACAGCAAATGTCACATTGGCAAGACTGAAAGAACATGAGGCATCAAGATGGTTTATTACCAACTCATATGATCCCAGCCCTCCAGCAAGCCAGTACCTAGTAAAATTATTAATACCTAATAAAAAGACTTATTGCAGCTCTGAAGCTAGTGATTGTTTTTTAATTACATATTTCTTTTGATTTAATAAGGTAGTAAATATTTTCTTCATCTCTCCTTAAAGAGAAATATGCATTTTATGTATTGGTACCCTTTATGTAGGTTATTTATATTCCATGCATAATCATCACCATATTTACCCTGGGTCACATCAACCTTTTAGCCACCTTTTTGCATTATTTTTGCTATCTTTACAGAAGATCAGTTAGTTTACAAGTCGTAAAAAGAGTTCCTTAAAGGATGAAAGATACATAAGTTCTTCCTTGATGTGGATAGACTGCAGAGTAAGGAGGACCCTTACACAAGTCACGGCACATTTGTGATCATTCCAGCTCACCCCTGTGAAAAGGAAGCGATGGGGTCTGAGGCTGCATGTGAGCTCAAATTTAAGATAGTACTGTAGTTTTCACAGGCTGAAGGCATGCCTAAAGATCAACAGCACTGAAATGCTCATAGCCTGGGATTTGACACAAACCTGCCTCTACTCCCAGCATCTGAACCGCTCAGCTCCTCTCTTCTCACTGCCACACATGCTCAAGGTAGCTGCCTTGCCTTTAGCTAAGTCACTCCATAAACCAGGCATATATAGGCATATGTAGCCTCACACACTCAGCCCAGTCACAGCCCCACGTGAGGAGGTGTCCATGCCCATGCTGGTCCAGCACCTTGCTTCATCCCTTTGCTTTATCCAGGACCAAGCTTTCTTCTGCCCTCTATGTTCCCTACACATCGAGTGTTACACCCACACAGCAAAACTGAGAGTTTTCTGAAATGCACAGTTGAGAGAGTGGCTGCCTTGGAAGCCCATGTACTTCCCAGTCACATTAATTGGCTGAATGCCAGGATGATGTCAAATGAAAAGTGTTAATTTTGTGGTTATGTAGAAACAAATTTAGCATCCCAAAATGTGCCATGGGTCACGCTTCTCTCTCGTCCATCTTGATACTCTCAGTAAGAACATGGACCTCCACTGGAATTTTGGCTTATTCAGGCTCTTTATATCCAGAGGTATTTCCTGTATGGACTGCACAAACCCATGGGAATACATTGCTAGGATTCCCTCCACAGCATCAGCCCCCAGTAAGTTGCATCAGCACTTTCATTGCCAGATGGCAACAGGAAGACAGCCAAGAGGAGCATGGAGGCAGGGACAAACAGGTAAGGTAGGAGAAAAGTGTGAGAAATTCCTTTTATGAACAGAATGCTAAAGAAATTGTTCATGCAACTGCACCCTGAAAATAGTCAAGAATTCTTGGTAGTTTGGTGACTTGACACCGGTTAATATTTTTTTGCTCACATAACCTGAGAATCTACTATAACCCGTTCTGGTTTGAGTAAACCTGCAGCTTTGAATTGAGCCTTCCCAGTTACAAACCTCCTTAAAAGAAAGAAACCTGATAAACAGCAAACTGTGCAGTGTGTTACTGCAAAGAAAGAGCTGTAATTGCAGCCTGTCCCTAGGGATCGTTTGAGAAACCTAGCATGCACTAAGTAGATATTCTGCCATGCTATAGACTGTAAACACAGTCCTTGTGTTATCCTCTTCACATTTTCTTAGGAGAGCAAAAGCTGTGTGGCAAAATTGCTTATTTATTGTGGCACACACAAGACATGGTGTGGTGGGTTGGCCATGGCTGGACACCAGGTGCCCACCCAAGCTGCTCTGTCACTGCCCTCCTCAGCTGTACAGGGGAGAAAGAATGTAACTAAGGGCTCATGAGGAGAGATAAGGGCAAGCAAAGATCAGTCACCAGTAATTGCCATGGGCAAAACAGGCTCAGCTTGAGGAAATTGATGTAATTTATTGCCAACCAAATCAGAGTAGGGTAATGAGACATGAGGTCACAAGCCTTCCTGGTAAATCTGCTCCAGTGTGGGCTCCTTTCTCCATAGGTTCACAGGTTTGACCCTTTTCCAGAACAGGCTTCCCACGGAGCCACAGCATCCCTCAGGCATGGGATCCTCCAGGAACTGCAGGTGGATCACTGCTCCAGAGTGTACTCCCATGGGCTGCAGGGAGGCATCCTGCCTTACCATGCTCTACACCAGAGGCTACAGGGGAAACTCTGCTCTGGCACCTGGAGCACCTCCTTCCCTCCCTTGCTATCTACAGGACTGTTTCTCTCACATGTTCTCACTCCTCTCTCTGGCTGCAGTTGTGCAGGTGTTTTTGCCCTTTGTTAAATCTGTTATCCCACCGATGGGATCAGCCTTGGCCAGCAGTGGGTCCATTTTTGGAAACGGTTGGTGTTGGATTTTTCAGACAACAGGGGAAGCTTCCAGCAGGTTCCACAGAAGCCAGCCCTGTAGTCCCTCCACTACCTGATCCTTGCACAAAAAACCCCATAAGCAAGGATGTGTACCAGAGCATAAAATACATAAACAACATCACAAAATATGTGATTGGAACATCTAACTTAGTTTCTACTAGTATATAGTATCTTTGGGGTTTTTTGCTTTGTTACTCTACTTAATGGTCACATTACTGTCTGTATATGCTGAGATGTAATCAATTTAGATGGGATTAACTTGGTATGTCTAAGGCCACCTTGAAACTGAGGGCTGCAAACTCAAAAGCACATCCTGTCTGTAAATGTCATTCCCAGCTCAAAGCTCCAAGTCTCTGGTCCTGCCTTCTCTTTACTCCATGAGACTGCTTTAGACGTATCTTATCTTTACTCTAGGCCCACACAGCTGAAATGTTTACTATGACTGAAAGTAGTCTCTTTCTCCCTGCTTTTCCTGTACCAAGCTGTGTGGCTGGAGAGTGGGCAGAGTAATAGGTCATGGTGAAGTGATGTGGTGCAGTGCTGCTTGCTGGAGAAACCAAAATAACAGACCTCAGTCTTTATTTGAAAGAAACACGAGAAAAAAAACCTTTATCTTGAAGCCTCAATAAACTTAGAGGATTTAATCCTATGTTAATAGGGAAAAAAGAATGTACATACAGTGGAAAAAAAATCAGTAATGAAGCCAAATACCATGTTTTTCTGGATTCTTTATTTAAATGCAAAACTCTTCTCTGGTGCCCCATGTCCAAAGGAAGAACCTATCTCTGGTATGAAGGGCAGTCCTCAAATGGCTCACAGGGCAGTGTAGTTCTCTCAGCTACAGTGATACCAGGCAAGCCACAGACTTTGCTCCATCCCTTAGGAAGTCTTTGGAAGTTTCCCCTCTGCTCTTTGATGCAGACACAGCACATGAAGAGAGAACAGCCTTATGGTTTAGGCACAGCTGTGGCCATCAGCAGTGCTGGCTCTTCATGGTCAGCTGCAGATCTGCTGCCTAGAGCTGTTGTACAACTGCAATCCCTGCTTTTTGCTGCTCACTACCTGAAGGGTACAAACCCCTCTCAGTAGAAGTTTTGAAGCTATGTTATTAAGGGGATGCAAAGAATTTTAAAAATCCCTCTTAAAATTCCTAGCTAGTGCCAATGCATTATAAGAGGCTTTCTTCAGGCCACTCTTTTACTGCTGTTTGGTCAATTAGGGTAAATGAAAAGACAATGCCTGTGATTTTCCACTCCATCCTTTTAGTTTCACATTAACGTAATAGAGCAATTAACACTTGAGGCTTCAGCCCCTGCACCTGCTAAGCTGGAGCGAGCAGTTGTGGCTGGGCCACTGGGAAGGCAGAGCTGAGGAGGCAGAGCTGTGAGCCAAGCTCCCGAATGCACAGCCTGGCCGGCGAGGCTCTTTGATGTGCACCGAGTTGCAAACAAAAGGTTGAACCTCAGTAATAAATAGCAACACTACACAGTAATAGCCGGGAATTGCTAAGTGCTTCACTCTTATATAATGCCAGTCATTTTGCAAATGCTAACCTCTGCTATTAAGTGTGCGTGCTGTGAGCTTGTTAATTAGTTTATTTTTTCCCCGCTTTTCTTTTTTTAACCTGGAGCTGTTTCTCAGCGTAGCTCACAACATAACCCCACACCTATTTACATGAACGTAGTACCTAGATTTTGATGGTGCTGATAACGGAGGTAGGGAAAGGGAGCTTTTTGCACCAGTGCAGTCCTTGAAGCCACAGGTTTAGGCAAAATTACATTTAATTCCTTGCTCCTATATTTAATTCCTAACTCGAGCAATGCAGTTGTGATTAAGATTTTACTGCCTTTCATTACAGTCTTGCTCCCCAGAGTTGTAAGAACAATTAAAAGGCCTTTTTTCCATGCCCTTCACATGACCCTTTCAAAAGTAGGTTAGGGCTCACCTTTCGCCTTCTCCTGCCTCACTGCTATTAAAGACAGGATTGAATTTTACAGCCACTAGATCTACTTAGAGTTACATTATGATTCATAAATTCCCTGAGGCAGAGACTGGAGCAGATCTGTTGCTGGTATAAACTGGCACAGCTCCACTGATTTTGACAGTAATTTGCAGCACCTCACCTGTGCATGTTTCCCAAGGCACCAGGTTAGCACTGGAGCAGTAACAAAACGAATGGGTCGTTATCGTGAGCGCTGTACTTGTGTTGGCTACAGCAAAGATACACGAGGCATGGGTTTGACTCAGTATTTCTTTGGCTGATGGGGAAATCATGGTCCTACAGATAAACAATATGCTTTCTGTTTGTTCTTTTATCAATATCTGGATAGAACATATGGAGGAGGTTTTGAAAGCTTTCTTCCAAGCAAGGTTGTTTTCCACTTCTGAACCGCCAATTAACCATGAGAAATCCGTTCACTGGAATGACAGAACGAGCAAGATGTACAGCAGGAATAGTACGGTCTGTTGCAACAAATTACAGGTTTCTTTTTCATGTGCAGCAGTAGAGGCGGCACTGATGCAATTAGCTACAGCTGGTTATAGAAAGAAAACATGCATCTGTAGATGGCTCAGGCTGGAGGGAATCGAGATGTGTTCTCTGGGATTTATCACCGTAGAGAGACCAGCGGGGGAAAAACCAGCAATTTTCATTCCTGGCTACAACAAACTTTAATAACCTTTATTTCCCCCCTGTTAAACTAACTTAACCTAATAAACACATTTAGTCCATTACATAGCAATTAGCAAATGCATCTAGGTCATCACAGATGCTCCAAAGGAAGGATATGAAGGGTCCATTTTCTGGAATAAAGGATTTGAAATAATTGTTTTCTGAAGTAAAGAGCTGAAGTGTGCCATATGCTGTATGCCCTTTTACCTCCAGCCTTCAAACATCCCATTTAATTTTGTTGTAAGAAAGGCTTGGGACTAATTTGCCAGCAAAGCTCTTGCTGAAGTCTGTTCAGAGTTTGCATGTTCCCAGATATCACAGTTTCCAGAAACATGGGTACAGAGGATGTGGCATACATACATGATTTTCAGCACCAGACTCAGGGCAGAGCTTCTCTTCACAAATGTCCTGCTTACAGATTTATTTTGTCTCTGCCTGTTTTACCTGCCCCTTTTTTAAAAAATCTCTGTTCAGTCACTGTTTACTACCGCATTCCTCCAACAAAACATGTGATTATCTTTTTTACTTTGAGAAACATGGGGTCTTTTTTACTTTTAGAGACAACACGTTTCCTCAAATAAAGCTGCACCTGAATGTTTTCCTTTGCCCAGTAAATTTGATCTAAAAAATATTAAAAGGATGTGTTTTTCTGTGTCTGACTGAGGTTTGCTTTCCCTTTTCAATTTCCCTTTCCCCCATTTTTTTAAATTTTCATACTTCTATGAAAAATAAAATGAAACAAAACTTTTCCTCTGAAGTTTTCTGTGGCAAGGTTTCTCCTTGGTCTCCTGGTTTGTTTGCCTCTCTCTTTGCACTGGCCCTCATCCTTTATGTGGTATTATCTGCCAAGGTCACGTCTGACAGAAAAAGTGAGAGATCTGCCAGACCAATTCACTCTGCTGTTGCTTGCAAGTGACTTTGAGCAAGACCTGGTTGCAATCAGCATGTTTTCTTAAAATCTAAGTACTTCTACCACTACACCCCAGTTTCTCATTATCTGGCAGACCTAGAGCTCATCTACTCCCACAGAAACACCTTTAGTAGGTGCTTCACCTTCTGTGCTTTGCAATGTAATTAAATTAGTGGGTTGGATCTTTTCCATTTCTGTTATGCATGAAACACTATATAGTCTGGGGAGTATAAGAGAATGATAGCCATGAACATTAGTATTTCCCAACAAGGCATAATGTTTTCATCCTTCCGTTCTACTAGAATCTTTCCATGTGTTTGAGTGGTAGAATGTGTTTCATGGCTTCAGCATCATAAAAGCTGCTTACTCAGTTATTTTTGCTATTGCTCTGGTTTAAAATACCACGGCAATGGCTAATTTTTCCTTTCTCAGAGTAAACTTAGAACCTGGGTTTGAAACATCTCAGCATGGGAAAGGAGAGGTGACCCTGAACATTGGTATTTAAGCCCAAAATTCAAAAGGTACTTCTGGACATTTATCCCATGCTTAATCTATTTCTAATCTGACAGTCCTGCAAAAAAACACAAAGGAGATTACACCAATGCAGCATGATCACTGATATGCCATTTATTTTTAAAGCTGTGTTTAAAAGTAAAATGCCACTTCTTAGGCTTCCTCCCTTGTTACACAGCCTGCTTTAATGTTCCATCAAAACAAAAAACCAACTGTTCCCACATTAGGCATACGTTAGCTATGGAGGGAAAAAGGGAAAACATTTTATTATTACATGCTTGGAAAAGGAAAAGAACCAGGGTGTGTGCCTAGACAACAAATTTCTATAATCTCCACACCTATAATTTACTTCAGAAATGTGTGGTTACCTTGAAGAAAAGAGGGATCTTCCCTGCTTGCCAGTATAATGAATGATTCAGGTGTGAATGGAAACACATGAAGGGAAAAATAAAGATCTAAGGAAGACTGAATTTTAAAGCTCTAAGGCTAAACAGGTCTCCTCAGACCTCACCCACTCAAATTCCTGCCCCACAACTCAGCAAAAGGAGACAAGCTGTCTTGATACTGGCACCCTACTGCATTCAAATAATAATAATTTTTTAAAAGGCAAATATTGAAACCCACAGGACAGATGGCCAAGCAGGCATTTCTAGCTCTCAGAACATCCTGTAAGTTGAAAACAGATTTTGACAAGCTTCAAGCTATTGAAAACGGATCCAAGGAAGACTTGAGGCTGTTGCCAATTACTGTCTCCTTAATTACAATCAATTTCTGTTGTGTGCTTACTAGAAGGAAAAAAAACACCCCAACTTTTGTATTGGAGATGGGAAGTACAACCTGCACTCATACATTTCGTGATACTGAATGCAGAAGATGTTCAGAACACAGGGGAACTGTGCCTACTTAATTTTCTCATGAACAGACTACTTTATACCAACTGCTCCCAAAAAGGATAATGAGAAAGTCTATTTTCCTCATTACTCGCTTTGGAAACAATCTTTACAAATCCCACCACTAATGGAAGACTAAAGTGAGTCCAAATAGATCACTTAAAGTGAAAAAAAACCCAACCCCACAAACATTTTCCAAATCAGAGATTAGGAGTGCATGCTGATGTACTTGGTTTGGATCCTGTCTCCAGTGCTTGTCCAAGAACCTGGAAACAAGTAAGAATAAATCCATAAAGCCAGGTATAGAGAGTTCCCAGCAGTCTGACACATTTGTTTAGCATTGCAGGGGACCCTGCTTCAGCTGGCTTCAGCTGTCTGTGAGCTGGTTGTCTCAGGCTGAGCTAATCACCTGAGGCTTCTTCATCAGGAGCAGCATTTCAGGAGATGGTTTGGGGCACCTTTCTCAGACATACTTTAGGATGAAAACAGCTCTCCAGAAACGCATGTGTCTCTCTGCTGAACGTGGAGGCAGTTTGGGCTGACAAGGTTAGCCTGAGGCTGCAATTCAAACATACAGTAAATACTGCCTCAGGGCTCCAGCCTAAATGTGGTCACAGGTTTTGATGGCTCAATTTTTTATGAGTGGATCTTGTGCCAGACCTGGCATTACACACGCTCTTGCAGATGGAGAAAGCAAACAGAAAAAAGCATAAACATTGAGTGTGGGCTCTGGCTAACTTGATGGAAAAGCAGAGGTGCACCTGTATGGGATAAGGCTCAGTTTTGGGCATCCTGTAAGCAATAGGGATGGTGAAACACATCCTGGGGCACTGGCATATCAGCTGTCAGGGAGCCAAAGGCCCTTTAGGGAGTACCACAGAGAGCCTCAGGGGAAATGGGTCTGTGGCCTTCCTGTCCCTCTAGGCTCGGGTGGCACAGAGCCTGTCTGTGCATCTTTGGGAGAGGGAGTGCAGTACTCAGGCTGGACTGTCACCAGTGGGAGATGGCTGCTCTCTCACCAGGCAGTAAGACCAGACCTCCCCTCCCTGCCTCCTGCAGCTGGGTTCATGCCTGAGTTTCTGCCTTCTCCACGTGAGAGAAGGGTGGGGGGGAAAGGAGCAATCAGCTCTGTAAGATTTTGGGCCCACGAGCAATTGACTCATGTCATCCATCCCTTTGATGTACCAGGGCTGTTTGTGGAGGCAGAGGATCATAGCTCGGCCCTGGACAAGCTGATTGTTTCAATCAAAGATTTAAATGAGTGCCACATGCAAATACAAGGAACTAAAGCTGAGCTCCAGAGCGGGCTCCACCCTCCTGGGACCCCTTGAGCACGCTGTGGCATGGAGGTGCCAACGCTCTCCAGCCATTGGGGATAATTCCTTATTCAGCTCAGGCCATCCATCTGCCCTGAAGACAGTCAATACTTTTAAGAAACTCAGGAGCCCAGGGTTTATGTTTTAAAGCAAATTTTATAAGTTTCTTTGTCAGCTTGGGGCCCCATCTCTTCTGCAGGATGTTGTCAGGACAGAGTTACAGATCCATCCTTTGCCCAAGTGTTTCCTAAGGGGCGGCTCTCAGGTGCTTCCTGCTTGGAATGCAGGTGGGTTTCAAGCTTACTGTAAGGCACCTCTGCCTGCCTCATGCTGGGTGCCTGAGGGTCTGGAACACACCTCAAGTAGCATCTCAACTCCAGTCTTGCAGGTCTCAGTTCTCAGAGTCTACAGCAGTGGGAGTCATGAACACAAGGGACAGAAATACAGTTCTTAGAGTAAGACATCTGTGGAAGAGCCATGAGATAGCTTGGTAGTGAGGAGAGGAAATGCCACTTGTACATCCAGGACTCTTGTTAACTTACTAAGAACAATATAATAATGTGTTCATTCATTTTGCATGACTGCATAGCCCAGAACTGCAGATTTTGTTCCACACCACCGTTCAGTTCTAAGAGAAGCTTGATAGTACTTGCAGTACTTGTGTATAATTGTTTTTGTGTCCTTCTTATTGAACCCAAGTATTTGCTATCTATTTGAACATCATGACAGAGTCCAAATAGCAAATACAAAGAGAATTGAAAACAGGTTGCTTGTTTGTCCAGAAGTAGGCAGCTCTGCCTGGTGGGAGTTTGTCTTTTGTGCTTCCAGTAAATTAAATGGGCTTGAGAGATATCTGTGCTGCTACCAAATTGCTACTCCTCACCTAAGCTCTCCAGAGATGATTCACCTTTTAAAACATGTTTTTGTGTTCATGATATCCAAAGAGAAGTTGCCAGCTAATTTGGGTGGAAAGTTTTTCACTGCTTTTAGGAATGTGAAGTTAAGTCTTTTAATCCTGGTCTGGCCTTTGTAAACTTGGAGAAGGAAAAAACACACATGGCAAGAATAGCATCATACAAATCCCATATTAGTTTACTCCAGTATATACCAAACATCAGGCATTCACTCTGTAAAAAATATGAAGCACCAGAGGCATAAGAATAGGTGGAGATAGGGGAAAAGGTGCAGGAGGCTTCAGATATACCTACATGAAAACATGTAAATTTTAATGCAATATAGCAAGGACATGATTGATTTTATGTGAAGGGGAATCTACTTCTGAATTTAATCAAGCTGCTCTTGTTCAGGGCTCAAGTTCTGAAACCACCCAATTACATCAGGCCCAGGCTTGTGTTTGAGTGCTTTTCTACCTTTTACTGCTCAATAAAACACTTTGGGGATGTGAAGTGGCTATAGTGTAGATGTAGATATGCCTCTCTGAGTCAGCAGATAGCCTAAAACAACCATTCCAGAGCTGCAGCTCTTTCCTTCCATCTCTAGGAGTTTTTTACTAAAAGTTTTTCTGTACTGAGATGCTGCTGACACAACCTACCCTGGGAACACTGTGCAAGACAGAGGAAGAAAGACAATACAGTGTCAATCCTTCCTAAGCAAGTAGATCCTTACCTGCTGCTGGCAAGGCAAGGGATGCTGCCAGACTAACATTTTTAAGAGGAAAGACAATTAAAGCTTCTGGCAAAGGAGGAGTATCCTACACCATGGATTCTGTTCCTCAAAAAAAAAAAAAAAAAACCCAAAAAAACCACAAAGCCACTATCACACCATCTTTTTGAAGTCCTGGTGTGCTGTTCCATGGATTGCTAAATACAGCTCTCTGGGACAGAGAACAACAAACAAACATTTGTGAAGTCGCAATCAGAGCTGTAAGCTCACCCTTGCTGTGCCACTTTTGTAGGACTTCCAGCTGGCATCATGTTTTACCCCAGTACAGGGGTCTGCCCATCTTGAAGAGCCCAGAGTTGGGGCTTACTTACGACAATAACATTTGCAAAATAATGTTCCACAGTTTCTCCAGCACCTCTGCTCACAGTGTAACAATTTCACAACAGCGTGCATGTAAATAAACATCAGAGCTGACCTGAGCTGTCTGAGCAAACCTCCAGTCAGAAACACCACACTTTATTCGAGGGAGCCACTTAGGCTGTCATGCTAATGATATGAAAACAAACAGTATTGTGAGGCTTAATATTGGCAAACACTTGTTTTTACTCTGCTGAGCATGTGTGGGTCTCATATGAAAAAATAACAGCTAATGGATTCTTTCTAATCATATTTCTTTCTTATGTTTTCCTCTCACACTCCAGTTTTACCCTTCTCACTCCTGAAAGTTAATATTGAAACACTGGCATGTTTTCATTTCCTTCACTCCACCTTCTCTGACTTCTCAGTGCATAAACCATCTCTTGCAGGGACTGTGTGCGGACAAACTTCACACTCTTCAGAAATACCTTATGACAACCATATCTGCTCTGGCTCCTGAGGGAGTGCAGGGTTCCTGTGGTGTGAGGCAAGGAGTACAAAATGCAAGTACTCTGCATAGAAGGGTGGCATAAGCAGCATGCTAATGCTAAGGTGACATGAAGCTGTGAATTTAAGTGAAAAAGGAGACAACCTTATGAGTGTGGCCTCATGGCCTGTGGAGGGAGAAGACATAGATCCAAATGTTGTATGCACACACGTGACTGAACTTTAAAGCTATGTCAGCAGCAGAGGAGTTGCTCCATCTTCCTGCTTTGCAAAAGCACACCTACATGGAGATCCATATCCACAGCTCAAGTCTTCAGGGAAGATGAGTTCCAGGCCCCATGCATGCATAGAAATTCAGGATGTTGATGCACAGCTTTTGAGATTCACAGTGGCTATAAGCTGGCAGTGTTGTTGGAAGCAAAGGCAGATAGTAGCATGGGATTTCTCAGGATAATTGGTCTTTGCACAAAGAGGAGGATTCACTTCATTCAACTTCAGATACTTGCATTGCAGCAAGTTCTCCACAATGAAGAGTAAATAGATACTTCTGGGGCAAGGTTAGTCTCGTCCTCACGTAGATATCTAAAATAGGTCAGATGAATCATCTCCTGTGAGTATTTCTTTCCACTGACTATAAAGAGAGCAAGGCTTCAGATGTAGACCTCTGTATTACAAATGTCTAGAGTGAGGTCTGCAGAGTTCATCAGAAGAATATTCACTCCGGATGAGCATGCAGAAGCAGGCTCTAAATTTAAACGTCAATATTTAATGCACAGCAAAGAAGTGTAAATATATCTTCAGGGTTGAACAATGGTTATTAATAAATTTTGATTACAATCTCTAAGAGAACAAATACCTAGAAAATGAGCAGTGTGTTTCCTTATCCTTGGGTCAATGTCCTTCCAGAGTGTTGCCACACTTTCCAGCTGAGCAGCAGAGGAAGCAGAGGAAAGGGTTATAGCTGTGTGCCTCTCCAGGACTGTGAGTGTCAGTGGGAGCACACCCCTCTCTTGCCAGGGGATAACCTCTGCTTCCATGCCCAGGGCTCCCCCAGCTCACACCAAGGGCTGGATGTGTCACCAGCCACCAACATTCCACCTGCTGTGAGATGGCCGCAGCATCACCAGGGCTAATGCCAGGAGTTGGTGGCTGCCTGTTGTGATATGGCCATGACACCAACAGGACTGGTTCATCCCTGTGACATGGCAATTCCACCTTTCCAGCAAGAAGAAACTAAGCAACCAAAACCCCAACAACTGATAAGGCTGAAGAGGGAAATTAATGCAAATGTTGCAGCAATTCTAGATTTAAAAAGGATCAAAGCAGTGGGTCCTTCCTGCTGCCCAATTTTAAAGATTTGTGTGGTACTTGCAGCCCATATTTGTATGTTTGAAGGCTGAATTCTAGATGAAAAGTCCTTGTCGAACTGACTGAAGGTAATATTTCACATCTTTGTAATTAAAGGCCTCTCCAGGACTAAACCCTGCACCCAGGAGTGGCTGAAAGTGATGAGGAGTAGCAGCAAACAGCAAGACCATCCTCGTAAGTCTTTCAGGTGAGACTCTTCTTACCTAAGAGTCCAAGTTGCAAAGTGGATCTTACTTGCTTACTTTGAGAGAGGCAGCTGGAGGCCATTCTGCCTGAGGAAAGACAGGGAGAATTCCCTTCATTTTATCAAATAAAGAGAACTAAAAATTGTAAACCTCCATGAGAGATAGAGTGTTAATCCTCCTGACTTTATCAGGTCCCCTACTAGTTCCTCCTTGTTTGAACTTATGTCTACCACCTCCTAGTCCCTTCCAGACACTGCCAATTCCTCTGAGTGGTATGACCACATTTTTCTACTATGAAAATCCCAGAGTCTGGCTCCCAAGGGATCTTGCTATTGAAAATGCAGTGTTGGTCTTCTTGGGTTTGGATTTCTTGTTGTTTGCCTCTGTGAGCTGTTTATTAAGTAATCAAATAACAGCATAGTAAATAAATAATGTCTTGCCTCATAAGGGCTGAAATATGCAAGTAGTAAGTAAGCCTTCTTAGATTTTAGAAATATTTAGTAAGTCAAAAGTAATACAAAATGCCTGGCGACGAACCCTTGGGTGAAAACACTTCGGGATAAAGCACACTGGAAATTGGAATGGCTTGCTTCCTGTTGTGTACAAAATGGCTGCAAAGGAGCTATTAAAGTCTCTCAAACAAATACAGCTCTTTGTGTGTTTGTTTGTTTCCAGTTAGAGGTATCCAGTCTCTCAAAAGACCATGTGCTGTATAGCCTCCGCAGGGTTTGCTTTGTAGTACAGATAGTGCCTAACCACTACTTTCCTCTCGCTTGATCACTAACAAAAACAGACCATATAGAGATGAAAGTGTTCTAAATCAGTGTTCTGTGTCATTTCCCACTTACTTTGCACTTTTCTGACAGCTGAAAGGCTGCAATAAATTGAGTGCATGCACACCCACAGAGAATGACAGTACAACCATAACCTAGCATCTCAGGACATGTATTTTCTTCCCTAAGGAACTGTATTGAAAAATTATCAAAGCGGGGGGTATCTTGGAGTTTTCTACTATGATTTTAATGTTTTTGATCAACATAATTTCTTTGAGAATGGAGTTTTCCTGCTACTTTCAAAAAACCCCAGAACAACATTTTTAACTAGAGTAATTGAAAACAAATCTGATACTATAGCTAAATATTACTTTTAAACTGGCACACATAAAAATAAAAATAAAAATAAAAATAAAAATAAAAAAAAAATAAAAATAAAAATAAAAATAAAAATAAAAATAAAAATAAAAATAAAA
>VZTR01004087.1:715755-810359 GCA_013400775.1 Chaetops frenatus
TCTTTCTCCATCTCCTTCCTTCTGTCCTGTCCTTCCTTCTACCCTCCTGCTCTGCCTCCTTCCCTTCCTGCTCCTTTTTCATTCTCCTCTTCTTTCTGCCTTTTTTTTTCCTCCTCCTGTTCTAATTTTGTTTTGTAGGTAGTTGGAGATCTGTTTTATTTTAAAACAATGAAGAAGGCAGAATCCCCTGAGGTAAATTCATTGAGTACTGGGAGGTCTTGGTAACACAATTGAACTGGCACCAAATCAATAAAAACAGAACAGAAGAAAAAACAATAATTAAAACATTCTGTCAAAAAAATGGAGCAGTAATTAAAAGATGCAAACTATTGTTTTGCTACACTAATTACATTTTAATTTTCAATGGCTTGCTGAATAGTATAAAAGCCCATGCCTATAAAATGTCCCAGTGACAGTGTTCTTTCTGCAACTAGCGTGATAACAGTGTTTATGTGCTGTAACAGAGTGGTATGTGCTTTCAACTCTGTGTGGGTGAAGCTAGCTTCCTTATAAGATAGCATGACAACAAAGTTTCAATTTTTATTTTCTTTTCTGCTGCGGAAAATGATTGCTCAACACACACACACACACACACACACACACACACACACACACACAGACACACACACGCAGACAGGCACACACAGAGACACACACACAGACATGTGTGCACACCTACACACACACAAAAGCAGCCTCAGTCCAAGGGAGACGCGGCTCAGGGCACTTCCATCGACCTCACTGGGAATTCTGCGTGTGGTGCTGGCCTGCGTGAATACTCTACTTAGGTTTAGACCATGTTGTTTCCTTCACATGTTATTGAAGGATGAAGAGACAAACAAATTGAATTTTCCTATTAATACACGCCATTTGCAAACCTAACACATGCAACTCCTTAGGCAGGGTCCTGAGGACTTTTCTCACAGAACAGCTCTTACAGATTTCACTGGTAGATACCCACACATAAAAGCAACATAATAAAGCCCATATTCTGTACAGTTATGAATCATAATAGTCCTGAAAATAATTACGTAATTCATTTAGCCGCTTTTGAGAAGAGTTTGCTTTTGAGAAATTTCCATAGGCAGATTTACAAAACACTCCAAATCAAGCATACGTGTAAAAGAGTTTGTTGTTATTGTTGTTTGCAGCAGCTCAACACAAAGTCAAGTTATCCAGATGACTCCTGGTAAAATCTGGATCCATTAGCTACAATCTGTTTCTCCACAGCTGTAGTTTACACACTCTGCCTTTCATATCATCTCATTTGAATGATAGAATTCTTCCAGAAACAACATGCCATGTGTTCAGGCATGCCCCAAAAACAATAGATCCCTTCCATCAAAGTGGGAGCGGTGGGGAAATAATTTCCCAGTAACTAATCCCTGGATTTCAGATGTATGAAATCAATGAAATGCCTCAGTCTATGAAAATGGTCAGCACTGCCAAACAACGTTTCACAGCTGCATAACTTTTCTGCATTACAAATTTAATTTGAAATTATTTCAAAATAATGTAAATATATTACTTTTACAATATGAAAAATAAAGAAAAGACTGCACCAAATGATGTAATAAAAACAAAATATTTTATATCACCACAGCCAGAAGCACAAATTCAGAGGGTAAAGTCTTTTAAAGAGAAAACACTGAGCAAACATTATCTATATTTTCACCAGTTTACAGCTCCTTTCATATCCTCCTAAATTAACCTCTCTGTTATATGTATTCATTTCCATTCAGCTGATAAGGATTAAAAGGCGTAAAGCATCAGCCTACTGTCTGGAAATAGGCAAAAATTAAATTCTAACGGGAAGCGAGGGTAACAACATTACCAAAGCCAGAGTCACTTACAGTGTATACAAAATCTCTAGGTTTTTTAGGGAGTGGTAAAGTGATACTGATCGCACCAACAGCATTGGTACCTTTCGAAGATGGAAGCTAACCAGGAGATTAGGACAGCTAACTACTCTCAATAGTACCATTTACGTTGAGTGGAAAACTGCAATTACATACTTGCACACACCAAAGTTGCAAAACCAAAACAGATACAAAGCCCAGAGCAAAATCTAGGAAAAAAATTAAAAATTAAAATTACAATGATCTACTCTGAAAAAACTAGTCCCTTATCTTCTGGGAAGAGCCCAAATTGAAGGGGTTTTTATGATGATGCAAGAATAAATTGCTTCAATAATTATTTCGTGGACACAGAGTATTCCCCAAATCCCTATTATTATAATGCTAGTGAAATGTCCCGATTTACTGAAATTAAACAAAGACAGATATTTATTTAGAATTCCTGTAACTGCTACAACCAGTAAATGTATTTCATCACTGTGATTGCAAAAACAAATGCCTACCAGAGAAATGCAGTTCACAACAACACAGAACTGAATGGAAATAGAAATGTTAATGTTACACTAGTGCTCATGGCAGAAGTATTTGACTGAAAGAAAAATAAACCAAAATAACTGACTGAGGCTGAGCCATGGATGATTCTCAGCGACCAGTGAGCTGGGCAGACCCCGTGCAGTAGCATGATCATCAGAACAGCTGCCAGGGCACAAGGAGGTGCTGAACAGCTCAGAAGGGGAAGGAGGGATTGCTGGGGGACACTAAAAGTGGGACTGTGTGCCTGGGGCCACTGCAAGGGAGAGGACAAGAATGTTCTTATGGCCTCTGGTAGGATGCAAAAGACTCAGGAAGCCAGAGTCATGCCACCTCCTCTGCACCATCTGGACAGAGCCAGCAGCATATCCTGCCAGTATTTTGCCTGTCCCACTCTGCCAGTCTCTGGAAGTGTCTGACTGTTGTAGATACAGCCTTTTTCCTTTGTCTTCAATATACACCTTTTCTAGGGGACAATGTTGCAGCAGCACCAAAGTTGTAATTCTCTTACCACTCCTATGTGCTGGGGTTGCTGCAGGACAGAAGGGAAAACAAGATATTTCCTCAAAACAGATAGAGCATATGTGGTTGACTTTATACAGACATGAGTGGAAATCATGCAATGACTGGTACTTGTGGTAAAATGCTCACACTCCCAAGTTGCACTGTCTGTTCTGGATAGGTCACTGAATCCACCCTTTCTCGAATTCTTGGGCACTTATTTCACTTCCTGAGACGACAGGAGCAAAAGCAACATCAAGGCGCAAATCTGTATTTACATACTCCTCTTGCACTTGGTTTTTTTTGAGCATAAAAAGGCTGTGGTTTCACAGCTTGGTGGAATAGGGATATAACCATTTTAACTTGACAAGCACCCTAGAGGTAGAGATAGGCTGCTCTGTAGCTGAAACCTGGTCCCAAGCAGATTAACTTCTCTACATTACCAATAAATCTCAGTGTCAGGTATTGCCCTCTCAGCTGGGATGGGAATGCCATGGGCAGCAGGAGAGAACAGATATGCTGATGAGCCAAGGTAGGGTCGCTCTCATGTTATGTGCAAGTGAGCTGCTAGAGTTGTGTGATCAAGAGTCCATGTGTTTTAAAATTAGGTTTCTTTCAGATCCTCTGAGTTACTTTTTGAGTTGGAGATGATGATGTGACATAACCACAAACAGCTACTCACAGTGTGTTTTGGATTGTATTTCCTCCTGCTGCAGATCTTTCTGTTAAAGGAGATAATCAAGGCAAGTGTAAATACATGGATGAAACTCAGACATTATTGCGCCTTGGAAGCGTAGTAATGATAGCCCCCTGCCTTCATTTGGGTGGTTGTCTAATGCTGAAGCCATCAGTTGGGTTTTATACAGTAAGCACACAATTCTGTCAGTTCTGTACTGGTTGTAAGAATAAACATCGGCTGAAGGAATCAGTGTCTCCCAGTTGGAAATCTAACATTCTGAATGGACAGCACAAAACTAATTCAGCTAGGTGCAAAAGCTAAAAAGTGCAGCTTTTTTTTCTCTATGAAAAGATGTTAAAGAAAAGACTAGAATTCCCATACATTTTTCATACCCTCCCTAAGCATACCTAACTTTTAATAATTTCTCTACTTTTATCACACAGTCCTGTGGCAACTCAGGAGGCCCTCTTTAAAGAATAAGTCAGTGTAGCATGTGTAAGGTTACACTATACTGCACATTTATTTTCCCACAGAATCCTCTCTTCAGTGTCTCTAGTAGAATTATTATATATCTCTATAGCAGATGTAAGTCTGTACTCAGCAAAATGATTTCTTGAAATACTTTCTGAAATGCTGCATGCCTCAGGCAGAGGCCTCCAGAGAAAGAGAAACCTCCCAAGACCGTCATTATCCTAGGAAACAGCCTATTCCTGGAAAATAAAAAAACCTTGCACCCCTTGCCCCTCTGGTAAAGAAGAAATCCCTCTCTATCTCCAAACAGTGAGAAATATCAACAAACCTGCTCTCCCAGCTACTACCAACAGCAAGTTGTTGATGCTGCAGTAAAGAATAGGCTTCTCTTTCCTCTTCTCTAAGCTCCAAAATATATCCAGACTATTTTCACACTGAGAAAAATGTTTTTATCCTCACACTGTTGTCTGTAACTCTGAATTCTGTGATTTGATCTTCACTGTCATTGCCAAATCAGATGTTGAGACTGTCTCTGATAATTTTCATCCCTCTCTGGCTCATGATGGCAGAGTGGTGAACTCAGGGACTGATCAATTTAGGGATTAATGGACTCAAATTCTGTGCAGGACAGTAATACCTATGGCCTTGACTTGGCATGGAAATTAAATTAAAATGAGACATTTTGATTTTTCTTGCTTAGACAATTACAAAGCAGGTGGGAAGTGGAGAGTGCTCTAATTCTATCTGTATTTTTATCTTACCACATTTTTTAGTCTGTCCTGTAATTCGTTGCAAGAGCAAAATTAACAATGAAGTCCAACATTTAGCAGTATCTAGATGATACAGTGGGCAGCTTCATAGGAAGTAAGTGAAGGCTAATTGGACAGAATTGAGAGAAGTGTAGCAAGAGTAGCAAAAATAATCCTACGGTACAAGGTCTGTGCTCAGCACAGAAAAAAAGGAGGCAGAAGATCTGCATGCTGACACATGAAGTAATGCTCAAGTGTAGAGCTCAAGTAACAGGTTTCAGTATTTGCAATGAAACAACTAGGTTAAATAAATGTTAGGACCATTACAGAGGATAAATTCCATGGTACAGTGGATAAACTCCTATTTATTCAATCCTTAATTTCTTTCAAAATGAGCATTTCAGACCCTGCTGTACACCCTCCTTCCTCTGAGTGCGCTGACAGTGGAAGTGACCAGTAAATACAGACTTAGAAAGCGGAATAGTGGCTTTGCTGAAGGGTATATCTTTCTCTGCTGTGTGGTCAAGGGCACTACAAGGTGTCCCTTGAAATGACTGGTCTTTTGGCTTTGTGAAGTGAACACAGTGTTCCCTGTTGAAGAATTTCTGGCCTGACCAGGAATAATAGAAATACTTAGAAAATACGATGTTTTCTTTGAAAGCGTACAGCACATTTCTCCTGAAGAAGAATTAAAGTATTAATTTGCACTGTGGTTAACATTTATCACCTCTGTGACAACAATAGCAACATCCTCCTTTTCACTTCTACAGCCTTACAACCAAAATGTCATTAACAGTGAGCTAACATCTTTTGAGGCTTTCAAATGGCAGAAGACAGCAAAAATAGGTGAGGTCACAGGCTTATAAAAAGGGGCAACCCTGCCATGCAGAAAGTGCAGGCTGTCTGTTTTGCCAGCAGCCCGTGTCAATTCACACAGTTTAACAATAACTACCATTGAGACTCATTTAACAGCAAAAGAAAATTAACTCTGCACAGGGGATCCTCCTGTGGCATTCACTGCAACTAATAACATTAGAGTCACTCTATTGTTTTATCTTCATCATTTCTGTAGTTGTAACTGTTACATTCACAGAGACACCATCCTGCACGCACTGCCAAGGCTCTACCACAGTACATTTAAGAATAACAAGACAAAGAAACTAATTTCTCCATTTTATATTCTACACAACTCCAGACTAGAAACATACATAGCAGGTCACATTTAAATACACTTAAATGTCATTCCCGGTGCATTTATGAGTGTTCAAAGCTGCTGACTCCTGCTTTATGTACCAAGAAGGCCCAGCAGAGGGAAAAGGCCCTTTTTCCTTTCTGGGATGTTTTATATCTGTCCAAAATAAAAAACCCTCACATTTTTTCAGCCCATTTTCCAGCCTTTCTCTAGATACAAATCATTATTATTTAGTTTAATACTGACTTTTCCAATAATTTTTTCCCATTAGAAAATGTAATGGCAACAGTGGGCAGCCTACAGGTAGCAATGACCTTTAGTGACTACAAAGTAAATCATACACAGAGGAGAAATAATGTGCTTTGGTTTTCAGTTTCTGTCACGAGTCCTGTCTTGCCTTCTTTTTTTTTTCTTTCATTATTTTGGGTGACAATCCTACTTTCTTATTTAGCATTACTGATTGACACTGACACAAATCTGGAAAACATATTAGGTTTTGTAGATTGCAAGGTAACACAAACTAAGATAACATTCAATGGATGAATTTATTGTTATAATCCAAAGGGAAAGGTGCCAGCTTTTTTTTTATTATTCTAATTTTAAAAGCTTGACAACAATCATGCTTTAGGATTAAGATTCTGAGATCTGCCTTTTAAAATATATAAATTTATATAAAATATATGTGCGTAAGTAGTGCAGAATAAAAACCTGAGTAAGAGTGGATCAGACACAAAAAGCAGGTATTATTTTTCTCAGTGCAAACATGACTTATTCAAACATGTACCCTGTCAAAACTTGAGGGTAGAACAAATAAAACAGAAAACTTATGCACCACTTACCAGATCCAATAGTCTATGGTATTTCTTATTCCATCATTAAAAGGTTATGTTGATTTCACCATCATTAAAAGCTTATCTTGATTACACCCAAATTTTATTTGGGAGTTCATCCAGTATGAAGAGTCTTTCTCGGTTATGATGTACTTCTCTTTTCCTCTAAGAAAATATATTTCCTCCTGAAATATGTGTATGTGCTTTCTAACTTTATGTAATCTGCCTGATTACATAAGCAGCCTGCCTGTACCTTCACTCTTGAACATTTCAACACATCCTTTGCGGTAAGGAAGCCAAAGGCAGTGATTTATTTGACCTGTTCTATCCCCAAATGTTTTAATTCAGGAGTAAATGCTATCACTACAGTTTACGGTCTTGAAGATTATTTTCTTTAGCTCGTTCAGAAAGTTCTTGAGTTTTGCAGTGTTTTATCATCTGTCTTGTCCTTATGGCTTCCATTTCCTAGAACTTGATTAACACAGCAGCTCGGAGGTGAGGGCACTGAGCCCTTTTCTACATTTCTAATGCAACTGCACTGCTTACAGAGGTAAGAGGTAACTGGATCCAGCCCAGCCCTGGCTGCTGGCCACCATCCTCCCTCCCTCACCCTTTTTCCTGTCAACCTCTTCAAAAGCTCTTACGTGCACTCCTTTAAATGTTTCAATGAAAATAGCCTGGGTCAACAAAGAATTGCTATTTAAGATAATGCAGCTCAGTATTGTTGATATTCATAGGAAAGTCTTTGCATCTGTAGCTGGCTTTGGGAAGGCAGCAATGTTTGCTGGCAGGGAGAAGGGTGCTGCAGAGCTTCTGGGTGTGGGTTCCCAGAAACAGAGGAAGGCAGCATGGCTGAGGGTGGAAGACATATCTAGAGCTCATTTGGTCCAACCCTTTGATCAAGCAGGGTCACTTAGAACAAGGTTGCCCAGGACCAAACGTACCGATGGTTTTTGAATATTGCCAAAGAGGGCTACTCCACAGACTCTCTGGACCACTTGGGCCAGTACTCAGTTACCCTGACAACAAAAAAGTGTTTCCTGATGTTCAGACAGAACCTTCTGTGTTTCAGTTTGTGACTTTTGCAGGTGTTCTGTCAATAGAGTGAGCCTGCCTCTGCCCTCTTTGTACCCTCGTTTCAGGGAATTAAATACATTGATAAGATCCACCTGAGTCTCCTCTTCTCCAGCCTGAAGTCATAACTTTCTCAGCCTTCCCTTACAGGAGTGCTGCTCTAGTCCCCACTTTTGCTTAGAGAAGGCTTTAGCAGCAGGAAAATTGTGTTGTTTGTGCCTCTGTCATTTCTTGCTCCCTTAACCATCGTAGTGGCTCTTAGCTAGCCTCTCTCTAGTGCATCCATCTCTCTGTGCTGAGGATGCCAGAACTGGAGACAGTACTCTGGCTACAGCTTCAGCAGTGCTGAATGGAGAGGGAGGATCACCTCCTTTGGTCTGTTAGAAACACTTCTCCTAATGCAGCCCAGGACAGAGTTCACTGTCTTTTCTGTAGTGTGAGATTGCTGGGCTCATGTCAACTTGGTGTCCACCAGGACCTCCAGATCCTGCTTTAAAAGTTGTTTTCCAGCTGGTCAGCTCCCATCATGTGGTGGGGCATTAGAATAATGTGGATTATTCCTTCCCAGGTGTAGGACTTCACACTTACCCTTGCTGAACTTCACGAGGTTCCTGTCAGCCCATTTCTCCAGCCTGTAGGAGTTGCTCTGGATGGTAGCAAAGTCCACTGGCACATCAGAGGTTCAGGGCAGTCAGTTCTTTAGCTGGCATTGCTGGAGCCAGAAGACATGCATCTGCAATGTGCAATCTGCAGTTCCTGTGCCCTTCCTGGTGCTATCATTTATTCTCTGGTAGGTCAGTTAATTCTGCATCCTTTGCCTGGTCTGTCTCTGTACTACACACTCTGTGATAGAGTCTAACAGGTATTTAAATGCATGCTGGTTTGCATGAGACATTCGGGCAGTTAGAGTATTCTTATATCAGGTAATATACCTGGCCCATTATTAAAGCAGCCAGAGGTGAAAATAGAATCTTTTTTTCCTCATTAATTCATTTTTTGCTGGTTGGAGTTGATGAGACGAGGTGGGAGAAAGACTTAGGGGGCTGAAAGGCAGCAAAGAAGTGTTGAACCTGGTGACCTGAACCAAGACTTCCACCCTACAGTCTCACCAAATGTCATCAGTGGCACAAACCACAGCTTCTCCTGAACAAGTTTAATAGGACCTGGCACTTGCAGGCAGGGAGGTGTAGTGAGTTTCACTAATCTCTATGTCCACTCCTTTGAGCAAAACTCAGGCAGAACAGAGAGCTATACTCCCAGGATATAAAACAAAGCCATGTCACTTCTTGTGGCACTGCCCTGAACCAATCCTTCATGCAGTGACTTTTACATTTTCCTTCCAGGCCACCAGCTGTCAGATGGTAACAATTTCCATCCACTTGCTGACGTGAGCTGGTTTTGAACTTTAATCCAGTCCATGTCTTAACTGTGGTGGCAAACACTTTTTAACTAAAAAGAGCCTTCAAAACAATTAAAAAAAAATAAAACCAACAGCCCTTGCTAGCAGCACAGCTTTTATAAAAGGCTTGACAGATGTAAACAGGCTGAGCCGTCACATGAAAGAAGGAAGCAGCCGTTGCGTGACTGCAGGAGCTCGTGGTTGCTGTGATCAGGGCACCTGGATATTGCTGCACACCCCCACCATGCCAAAAGCCAGTGCTTGCCCCAGAGAGCTTCCAGCCTGCACCCACCATGGGGCACAAGATAGATGCCGACTGATGGAGGAGCACAAGGAAACAATGAAACAGTGATGATCAGCATGAGAAGCAGTAGTCTCATCATTAAATCATCTCCATTTACTTTCCTAATATGCTAACATTTTCTGCCACACACAGATCTCTTCCTCCCAGGCAGTATTGAGTGCCTTCAACTCCCAGGGAAGTCTATAAGTATGGAGAGACGTCAGCATCATGCATGAGGTGCTTAGCATTGTGCATGGCAAAGCCTGGAGAGTCAAATCTTGGCTAATGTACATACTCTGGCTTGGAGCAACAGTCACCTCTATAATGGAAAATTATTGTAATACAATAATACAGCTGGGAAGAATTGGCCATGTTTCTTGGACACAAACAATAGTAGTTCCTTAGTCAAATATATATGGGTAACAGTTAAAACATTGCTCTTGCTACACTTCTGAAGATAATTTCTTTCTCAAATGTTAGACCTTCACAGTAGAAAGAATAATACTGCCATTTTCTATATGAATCTTTTCTGCTTGGGAGGTGGACATGTCATTGCAATCTCTGGTATTTGGGTTTGCTCTTTGCATGTCTTCTGTGCAACTAATTCCTTAAATTTTCTTTTCCTGAGTGGTGCTCACTGAAGGGACTCAACATGTCAGTCACTTTTCTGTGTTCTCCCTGCTGCCTGGTGACACTCTAACATTGCAGATAAGCTGTCTTCACCTTCTACTCATGATCTGGATAGTCTCATTTCCTTGCTGGATAAATTTGGAGTGTTGAACTGTCTGACAAGTCTCAAAATCTGTAATAAATTGATTCTACTTAATACCTAGTCTTTTTCTATAGTTGTTGCCATTGTCTGTGCCTTTGGTGGATTTATTAATAGTAGGGTTTTATCAAGCATATTAACTGTGGATTCAAAACTAAATGGTTACAAATTAATTTGAATTACAAAGATTAGCCTTAGGAAGGAAAAATGTGGCAAACACCACAGTCTTCTGAGCTAACCGCACCTTTTGGAAATTCCCAGAGGAGCTGATTCACTGGTATGACAATTACCCCCCTGATTCTCCCCCCACAAAGCACATTGTTTTACAGGAAACCTAATAAAACTCAGTTTGTTAACAACAGTCATTAGAACTTTACTGAGATTGCTCATGCTGATGATAATCTTTGAAAAGTAATTTTTTTTTCATTCCAACAGGATTTCTCTGCTTATTCACACCTGCCGATTGGTACGGGAACCTGCCCTGAGGAAGGGCTATGAACCAATTTGTACATCACTGATGTCACTGGGAATTTTCCTGTTGGATTCAGTAGAAGCAAAGTTTATAATATCCTGAAAACTAATCGTAACAGATTAGACACTCATTCTCTTGTTCCTTGCATATTCAGTTTCTAGCAACAATAGTTTTAATTCCGAGTTGCTAGGATTTTTTTTTTTAATTGCGTATTATGAGTCAAAGGATGTTGAATCCAACACTGAGGAAACAATGGGGACAGATCCTTCACCCTGGCTAAGTGCCTTTTGTGTCCTTCTGTGTGGCTACTTTAATTTGTACCAGAGGTTAGCCATACACACATGCAAACACATCTATACACATGAGACCAAGCAAGCCTGAAAATCAAGGGGAAAAAAGAAAAATGTTTTGCTTAATCTCTTAGCTTCCACTACCTAGCTTGAGCTTTAACATACACACAGCATGGAAAAGGGAAAATTTTAATAGCTAAACAGAAAAGGAAAATAATCACCATTAAATTTTTAGTGTAATAGGTTTCTTGGGGATACCACAAAGAAAGTAAAAGGAAAGAAAGTATTTACGATGGCAACAGAGAATGATCAACACTGTAGTGCATTGCCTGACCGACTTAGTCAATCACAATTCATGCACAGACATTTTTGACTGCAATGGCCCTCTCCTTTTCATTAATTTCCACTCTTGAGCTACTTTCTTTCCTGTGTTTATATTCTGGCTCTGCTAAACTGATTAGTTTTCCTGGCTGTAAAGCTGCAATACAATACCTTATAACCTAGTACTGTGCCCCATATATTTGCCACAAGTATGTAAAATATAATAGGAAAGCTATATTTTCTACAGGGAATAAGAGTAACATTGTTAGCTCTCTGATAAAATCATATTTACATACAGTCACAGTTTATCATTAGTGTTAGTCAAATGTCCTTCCTATCTTTCAATTGGGAAAGCAAAGGCCTTTGCCCATTTTAGGGAGAAAGTTTGAATTTTAAAGCTGGAAAAGGCTGGCAAAAACCATAGCTCAGTTCAAACCACTTTTGGTAATTCCCAGAATGCTGAATCACTGGGGTGGGCAATTGCCAGCCTCTTCAGCTGAACAATCAGAGATTCTAAAGAGAAGAAATGTATGCATGCTTAAAGAAAGGAAATGCAGCTTTACTGGACTGTTTGTTTTGAGAGTAATTCCTGAGAAATCATTTTCTGTTCACAATGCTTTTCTTTTCCTCTTAATCTCACACTCACCAGGAACAGAACTAACCACAGAGATTTCTAAAAGTTTATCAGTGACCCCATATTTTCCCCCACCAAAACACTTTCTGCAAGGATTTTCAGCCCTGGGACCCAGCTGCTGGGCAGGTTTTCTTATGTCATCTAACTCCCCTATCATGTAATCCCTTAAGCATATGCATTATTGCATTACCTGAGGAGGTCGAATAAATCCTGACATCCCAATGAAGCCAACTACTTGAAAGCCAGCAACTTTGGGGCCCCATCTTCTGGAATTATTTAAAACTATATCATGCAGAAAATCTAATATATTTTTCATATGCATCTACCACACTCCTTAAAGCAACAAAAATGGCAGTGATTTCTTTGATAGGATGCTTCCCCATGACAGTGTTCCTCTAGTGATGTCCTCAATGGTGGGACCAACTTACACCTATAGTTTGAGTCAACATGTCCCATGAGACAGCAAGTTCACATCCCTAACACAGTAGAAAAGGGCTGTATTTTGACATTTTTCCCAGGCCTCAAAAGTCCTAAGACTACTTTAGCTTCATTAGTCTGTCAGATGATACAATATTTAGTCCTCCTGTGATCCTCCAAACCCAAGTGATAAGGCCTTTCTGTAGAGATAGTGCTTTAACAAGCAGTGTTTTCCTCTTTCTCAATACACAGCCATTGCTTTGATGAAGGGATAATAAATCTCTCCAGTCCCCATCCTTACACACATTTGGAGATTTATTAAAATGGAGAGGAGCACAATGCAAAGTACCACATGGTACAAAACAGAAAGACAAATTTGGGAGAATTTCGCCTCTACGTTTTACAAACCAACAAAATGCAAGCATGGAAGATCAGGAAATTTAAGCAATATTATTTGGCCACCAATTCTTGCTTGTGTCTTACTCGGCGAGTTTCTTTCACAGCCTTCACTGTAAGTTCCTTACCCAATTCCCCTGTAATGTCCACACCTCCTAGATCAGAGACTGGGCGCTCAGCACTGCTCTGAAGCCCTTGCCCCACGGCACTTCCAGGGCGTTGGGACAGGGCCAGCAGCAGGCTGCTCACCGAGTGCCCGTGGGTGAGCTGTGCTGCCAGGAGCGTGTCTGCACTGCCTGTCCCGCCGGGGCACTCGCTCTCCTGCTGGCCAAACAGGGGAAGGGGAAGTCGCCTCTCACAGCGCCCTAGTTACTCACCGCTGCTCAACAGCTGACAAGAGGAGCGCCTCACAGATGTGCTCCCTGTCCTAAGGGGTTGCCAGGGTGGCACCAGCTGACTGGCACCAGAGCTGTGACCCGCAGTCCCTGTCTGTGACCAAGCCATCAGTCAGAATGCAAACCAGGCTCAGCTTCTGTCACTGAGCATGAGGTATAATTCCACAAACTTCAGCTGGCTGAACGGATCCGATGCAGAGCCTCTTGCCCTACAGCTGCGGAAGAGATTATGGTACCTTCAGAATGCAGTCCAACTCACCCTGCCTCAGAGAGGTGTCTCATGCAGGAAGGATTCATCTTTCTTCAGAGCTACTCATTTCCCCAAGTTTATTGGAGAGAGAGCCTGGACAACCTGTTTAGAAGGGTCCCACCTTTTTGGACTCGTGCTGCAGCTGTATTAGCATTGGTGTGTGCGCAGCTTACAATGAAAACAAAGGTGATGGTTAAGGGGGGTTTTTTCTAGTCGGCCTGGCTTTCTTTTGAAAGAATGGGTATTGCAGTAAGACACTTGTGTGTGTGGCAATGCAGTGATAGGCTCACACCCAGTCGACTGAAAGTAGCTGGCATTTAGCCCAGTGACTGGCAACATCCCTTAGGTGTGGTGATATCTCTCAGTATCGCCCCACCCTGACATGTCCAGCATTTCATTGGCACAGGCATCAAGGTCCAGTTCTACTACCCTTAACAGTGAGTAAGAGTGGCGGGATCTAGGTCTGAGCGAATGAATATTGCCATAATTGCAGCAGCATTTGTAACATTATAATGCCAGTGAAAACTCCAAATCCAGAGCTTTGAGAATAAGGAACTAATTGGCTTGAAACAGTTTCAGTCTAATGACCTCTTACCAGAAGCTCAACAGTGCATTAAGATTTATACCCAAGGTTGGTTAGATTAGTTTCAATTTCAGGTAGTGGGTATCTATCCAATTACTCTCCTCCTCCTCCGCCTCCTCCTCCTCTCGCTCGGGGTAGAGCACATGGCATTCCTTCTGCTACTTGATGTGCTAAGCGGCATGTGAGTTGGCAACTTGGGCTGAAAAGCAAATTAGCATTATGCAAACTGCAGGATTCTGGCACTCACATTAGGATCAGTGATCTGGCAAGAAATCCTGCCAAGCTACCAAGCTTTCCTGAGCCCAGAGAGAGCTGCAAACCCTAATCCAAGAGACCAGCTGACAATAACAAAGCAAAAAGAGATTGTGGGGGAGGGGGAACAAATTCTTAATTGTCTGGGAGGGTACTGGTTGGAGTCTGGAGGTGGATTTCCTGTGGAGACCTAACTCTTGTGTAGCAGTGAAGAAATACAGGCAGAAAGGTCAGAGACATAGAAATAAATGTAAGAGAGAAAAGGCAAGAAAGACAA
Source organism: Chaetops frenatus (assembly GCA_013400775.1). Lineage (NCBI taxonomy): Eukaryota > Metazoa > Chordata > Aves > Passeriformes > Picathartidae > Chaetops > Chaetops frenatus. Next base: position 730,377 of record VZTR01004087.1, read on the forward strand.
AGGAAGGTAAGGAAGAAAGAAAAAAGGGAAGAGAGGGAAGAAGGAAGGATAGGATAGGATAGGATAGGATAGGATAGGATAGGATAGGATAGGATAGGATAGGATAGGATAGGATAGGATAGGACAGGATAGGACAGACAATTATGACTGACCCACAACAGGCTATGTTGGCACCCCAGCTGTTTGTGGCTGCCTGTCTGCTGGCATAGCTGCCTGGCAGTGGGCCAGCAGAGCAAAAAGAGGTAAACCCGTTTTCTCACAAAGATACCGTCATTGAATGAGCTCATTTGTGAGGTGGACCAGCCGGGACCTTGGTCCTCATCCCCTTTTGCTGGCTCTCTGAACACAAGGGCAGCTGCTGCAGGAGCAGCAGACGACAGCAGGGCAGTAATACCTTAAAGCACTTCAGCCGGATTCATCAGAATTCATCTGTCTTCAGGGGTTTTTTTGAGGCATTCACTGGTAAAGATTGTTTTTTTCAGGTGTTGAAATAAACTGTTCCTGGTGGTTTTGTCTGGTCTATGAAAGCAGGACAAGGTCATTAATCTTTACATCTTAGTTTGGATGGAAGGGAGAGGGAAACTAGAAGAAAGTGTAGAGCAGTACCTAAGCCTCAGTGAAAACCAAAGGGAGTTGTGCATCTGTATGTGACTGTGTGCCTTAGAAATTATTTCTGTATTTCAGCTTTAATGGGTATGTTTCTTTACAGCCTTAGCCACAGCCAGCACCCACCCCTGTCTGTACTAACACTGTACACCTTCAGCAAGAAGACTGCGTGTGGATCCTCAAAACCTTTTGCAGTTCTCAGATGGTAAAATATGCCTAACCACATGAGGGTCAGATAGCATTTAGTTACAGTTTTATGCCACCAGTTGCCTGAGATTGTTCTCTAATTACAAAAACACTTGTTGCACTATGAAAGAAATTCTGTTGTGTTTTTTTTTTTAATGGCAAGATCTAGCAGTAAAAGTAGTTCCGAAACACTTGGTAATGATTTCTCACTTTAATGGGGGGAAGTACAGTAGAATTTGTAGCTCTGTTGAGAGGAAATCATAGGCTGTGAAAGATATTCCTAAGGCACAATGTGATCAGATACAGCAGAGGAATAGAAATAGGAGCCTCTTTAATGGAGATTTTTATCAAGCTAGTGCACTATAGGGTTGTATATAACAACATTTAACATTTAAGAATCATTGGTTTCCACCTTGCTCATGGTTTTATCCATGGGAAGGCTGTAGAGGGAATGCAACGGGTTGAGTCCTCTGATCCCCTGCCTCTCAATGACCATCAAAGTTCAGTGTAGTTATCTCTACACTGAGCTCTACAAACTGTGCTTTTTCCTCTTGACCCGTTCAGAGTTTTTTATTTTCAGTATTTATTATTTGTTTCAGTGCAGTGCTTTAACTTCAGAACAAGAGACACAGATTTTCAGCCTGTTGTTATTATTACGAGGACCTGCCCCAGTGCTGTGAACTCAGTAGGCAGAATGTACCAACCCTTTGAGGGTTTTGTGTGGAAGTCATTAAACCAAGGCAGTGGAATTGTTTCATTTACTTCATTACATTTGTAATAGGTTTCATTAATTTCCTCTGGACTTTCATTACAATAGGAAGAAACTGAGTCAAGCTCTGGTTTTCCATTTCTTATGAAACAACTGTGCTTGCTTTTATTTCAGCTGGATACACAGTTTTGCTTCTGCTACTCCAGGCTCTCAAGTAAACTGACAGAGAAGGTCTACTTTAAGACAGACTTTTCTGCTCTGTTTCCTTTTTTCTGAGGACAGGGGTCCCAAAACATCATCCAGAAAACAGGAACTAGCCTTTGATTTCTGTGCCTTCAGTTTCTAATCAGAACTCCAAACTAGGATCACAGGAAATAAGGTGCACCATTCCACAGCTACATGGCTGCAGCAATACTGCTGGAAGAAAGTTGAAGAATTTATTACCCGTATCTAGGTCACAAGGTCAAAACTAATATGCTTATGTTGAGAGGGGAGGTAACCCAAGTGCCTCTGGATAATATGATTTCATGATGGCAGGCAATCTTCCAGATTTCATTTAGTTTCTTGAGAAATCCTGGTTGGCAATGAGGTACATGTTTCCTAACCTCCTCCTTACAGCAGAGCAAGTTGTATTTTAGGTTTTTGAAAAAATCTAATCCTTCTCATCCAGATAAAATGATGTAGCACATTTGGCTTCCTCTGTTACTAAAAAGGTACTAGAAGCCAGGCAGCACAAAGCAGGGTTTTGACCACCTCTGTCTCTGAGCGTTCAGGAGAGTACAGACAAGCTGATCCTCTACTCTGTTTCCTCTACCACACACTGGTTTCTCTATTTACATCACAACCTCTTTGTGCAGTGTAATTGTCTAGCACAATGGGGCCCTCAGTGGGAACCTCAAGGTATTTCCATCACAAGAATAACAAACAACAGCAAGGAAGAAGAACAAAAGGAGAAACACTGTGATTACAAGAATAGGTCCAAAATCCATCAGGCTGAAGCACTTCAGAATTTGGGACTTTTCAAAACTGGAAATAGAAGCAAATGAGATAGTCCAGCACTGCCCGAGCTGTGATGTGTATCACCAAAGAATCATGGCATGCCCTGTGTTCATTGCTTCTATTGTTAGAATATGTCAAGTGAGAGTAGAGTGAAGTTCTAGAAATTGTGGCGTGTCTAGTGTCATCACAACCGCACGCTACATTTTGCTTTGCACAGTCTTCTTCCCAATATTTGTGTTTTAAAAATGCAGCTAGGAGTTTTTACTCTTTTCCTACAGATGATTTATTTTGTTTCCTTGGAACAATAGGTCACATTGTTTTTCTCCTTCGGAGCTTTCACTTTGATGTGTTGGCTTTGACTGCTAGAGGAAATGTTGTGGACCAGAAAAGAAGCATTGCTGTGGTCCAACTTCACTGTAAACAGCAGGTGCAACAGCTGCTGCAGGAAAGCCACTCGTTTTCCTGCTCTTTTTCGGGGATGAAAGAGGGGGATGTAGCAACTTATTTTTCTGGAAAATCTGAGACATAGGAAACAAAAATAAAGACACAGTTTGAAGTATTTCCTTTATTTGTAAAAAGTCTCGACATGCAAAATAAAGAACATGTAAATACTGTACCTTAATATGTAAATACTGCATGCAAGTATGCAAATACTTCACCTGGATATGATAGGCTTGGTGGTATCTATAAATCTGAGTACACCAGGCCAAATGCTCAGCTGAGCTATAATTTGAACTGCCTCCTCAGCAGAGCCAAACTCATTTTCACCAGCAGTTAGGTGGCAGAACCTTACAGTGATGTGCAGATGTATGAGAGTAGTAATTTGTCTCCTATACAAACTTAAAGGGAAGGGTGTCGAGGAAACTGCTTACCCGTATCAGTGCTTCCCATGTTCAGAACATACAGTTCATTAATAAGCCCTTAATTGTATGTGTTTCTCACAAAGATGTCTGGGGCAGGCCATAAAATGTCTGTGCAATTCTGCATGTGTTCATACTGACCTTTGCTCTGGAGCTACAGGGAAAATTCCCCTAACCCTCTGGACAGCATTGGTTATGGCCTGTTATGCTTCTCACAAGTCCATAGCACTCCAGTTTCAAAGAGAATTTACTTAAATCATAAGGTTTTCAAGAATTTATAAGGCAGCATCAAACTTCTGAGTTGTCTCACAATTGCCAACATTTGCATTTATCACTGGGGTTGGTCTTTAAGAAATCAGTCAGTCACTGTCAGCAGAGGTACTTTGAGTCAAGGAAATTCAACTTCTTTACCCACTAACTATGGCAAACAGGATAAAATGTTGCGTAGGAGCTCATCCATGAATCCTGCTACAATTCTGGTCCCAGTAGATCTTGTTATTTCCTTCATGAAAACAAGCAGCATAACTGGGATTTACATGTGTCTATGGTGAATATCATCTCTCTCACTTATGCTACCGGAAGCAGAGCAATATTTCTGTAAATAACTCCACCCCTTGCTCTCACCTGTAGAAAATGTAGTAAAGAGGAGACAGGCAGTCACCTCTACAGTATCTAATGAGCATTTGGCAGGGCTGCTAAAGCTAAAGCTTTGGTGCTTCATTTTATCAGGTGAAGCACTGAAGCCACAGAGAACCAAGTGGGGATGGAAACACTATTTGACAAGCACACAGGTGCTCCTTCTTGCACTGTTTCTCCCTGCTCTGGACCGCCAAAATCCTGGCTTCACCAAACATATCAAGAGTACATTTTAAACAGGGATGTTAATCCTACTCAGAGCAGGATTAGCTGCCCCTGAAGCCTCTGAATGCCAACCAGATGTTGCTGTGCAGCTGGCAAAATGCCCAAAGCAGCTTTTAAATTCCTTTTTCTCTTTTAAGATGGAGGTCTCTTGTCCGAAACCAATATGCTCTGGGAATCTCAAAGGATTAAAGATCCATCACAGGAGATGGCTCATTTTCACCCACTTGTAGTCTCCTGATGCCAATGAAAAGACTCTCAGACTATACCTGTATTAATTAACCAGGAAAGCTTACTGGCACAAGACTGTCACACATATTTTTAGCATGCTTCAGAGTCTGGTCCCAGCTCTCCCTAACACCATCCAGGCAGAATTCAGGGATCAGATCCATGGGTTGTCATTCCCAGTGACAATTTGGTTCTGGTCACTCTGTTCTTCTGGAAAAATAGGAGAGCTGAGAAATATGGACATGAGCTGTACTATCAGAAGTTGACATCAGAGCCAGGGAATAGCCCTTGATTTATCTTGTTTACTGCAGTACACATGGCCCCATTGCCTTCAGTGAACATTGGATTGTACACAGAAAAAGATATACAATAGATTTTAAAAGTTAAGGAGACTCAGTCCAGAAACTTGGTTAAATTGGAGCTAATTAGATACCAACAAGAGCATGCTGTCCTCCATGCCCATACCAATTCATATATCATCTCTTGAAACCTTGTATCTCCAAAGGGATGCCTGCAGCATAACTAAATGAAGGTTCCTAAGCTGCAGACTGCTTTTCCCTACCTTACAGGCCTCTCCTTGTGGTAAAGGAGTTGCATCTCAAAAGCAGATTTTGAAATAGATCTTGGTGGCAGGCAGTTTCTTACCAGGTAGCTTTTCTTGTCAAATGACTTAGGCAGGACTTTGTAGTCATCTCAGTACTCCAGCTTCTTCTATACCAACTGTTGTACAGCACACTTCTGGCAGAACTTCTGCCATCTAAGCACAGGTTACATGTGCAGGCTTCCCCTATATAAACAAAGAGCCATATTTCTGAACTGACTGACACAGACCTCACCTTATTTTCCCAAGCTCACTCAATCACTCAACGTACCTTCTTCTATATTCTTTTTTTCTCTACCAATCACTCATTCATCCATGACTAGCAGTCTTTTCCATCTTTTCCAAATTGCTGCTTTTTGCTGACACAGCAGCCTACTTAGATAATGAAAATCAAATTGCTGTAATAAGATAATGCCATGCTTTTCACTAAGAACAAATAGAAGCAGAACTTAGAAGAAATCTGGAGGATTAGGAGCAGGGATGTTATTATTGGTTAACTCTAAATGCCTGAGACAATCTGCCAAATCTTCTGAGTATGTCTCACGTGGTTAAATTATCCTGAGATACTTTATGCTCCAAGAAGTTAACAGAGTAGCCTCAGGTAAAGAAGTGTCTTTCAGCACATACAGAAAAAGCCCTGAAGAGCCCTTGATGTAAGGAGAGTGTGTTGAAACACATAGCTGGAGCCAAAGAATGTACCTGTAAAACAGAAACAAATCTAATAATAATTCTATTACTAAGACACTTGGAGGAGTTTTTACAGCATTGTTTTTAGGTGTTTTCAAACACTGATTTGTAGTGAAAGATCATAAATATTTGGAGGGGCTATCTGAAGTCCTGCAGTAATCAAGTGCAGACTTTAGAAATCGTTAGCAGTTGTTCAAATTCCTTTGTAGGGTTGGATGGCAGCCCTTGATATGAAGTGGTGTTATCTTTGACTGCTTATGTACCTCTTGTCTATACTTAGAGTGTTCAAAACTGAAGGTGATGCTCCCTCTCAGACATGTTAAGAACCGTGGTGGTATTTGGGCTCTCGCATAGCTTTCAAAGAATTCAGTTCTCCTACCATTTCATTTGCAAAATTAGGTCTATGCTGCTGAGTTACAGAGGTGATTTCCCGTTCTGACTTGTCACAAACAAGACCGATGAGAAACATCTGTCCAGGATCACACTTCAGTACTCTCACTGATTTTGGACACATTATTCAAACTTGCACTGTTCTCTGCATTGCTGATGCTTTTGTGCCGGGGAATGAAGATCTGGTTGCTGACTAAAGTGCAGTATTGTACCTACTATTCCATTATACAGATGATTGTGTCTTTTCTAGACATGCAATCTTGTTCTCAGACCACTTACTATTTTTCATGTTGAGTAAAATTGAGCAATTCAGCACTTATATACAAGAAACTAATGAAGCATTCCTAACATAGAGTCTACTTAATTCTAGAGGTGTGTAATACAGTTCATAGAAATAAAACAAGGCTGTACTCAGTTTATTGAAGGAGTGTTATCTATCTTAACTCAGTTTAAATATCTCAAATGAGTTTCTTACTATAACAATAGTCATGTAATAGTCAATGGGAAAAGAGAGAAGACTCCAGAGGCCTAAACACACCCCAGTTATTTAGATATTGATCTTATGGTGGGATTACAAAGGCAGCCTGGATAATCACCTCTGAGTTAGATAGATCTGAAGTTGGACAGGTGATTCCTGAGAAGAAGCAGATATATAAGAGAGAGCACTTAAGCAGATATCTAGGAGATAGCTGGAATTATTCATCCTCCAGGTGGAAGCACTGACTCTGTGACAACTCTTCTCTGTTGACTGGACTGAAGAGGCATGCATATTATTTGTCACTTAACTTTAGACTCCATGGAGGCATGGCTGATATAGGGATTTTAGGGTAAATCATATTCTCACCCTCAACCATGGAGGGTTCCATCTACAATAAGGAAATGTAACCTGGAGAGGTAGCATAAGGATCCCTGTCCAAGCCTCCCTCAACAGCCCAGCAAACGGGGGGGCTCTCAAGGCTGTTCACACAAAGAGTTTGCAATGTGAGGAGCAGGTCAGAGTTGGAGCAAGGGCATTTTGCTGGTAAAGAAATGTATAACCTGGTGTCCCAGAAAACAGGCAAAGGAGTTTTGTGAGCAGTTATTTTCTTCCAGGTTTCATTCATGGATCTGGGGAAACCCTTCTCCAATAATTGCAGTAGGAAGCTCTGCCCAGATACTCTGATATGTCCATTATTCCAAGAATATTTTCCTTTCCATAAAGGGAATCCAAACAAGTCCTAAAGTGCAATCCTCTATGTGCTTCAAATGTGAGTGTAACTGTGAATAGGAGGCAGACAGTGTGAATTTTGTGCTGTATACTTTTTCTATTTCAAATAATTTCATCAATGTGGGGTCTGGCTTTCACTTTCTAATACAAATTTTTGGTAAGTTACAAACCTCACTGAAGTCTCTCTCTTCCCTCTACCAGATAAAAGGGTTGACTACATCAAATACACCTAATATAACTAATTGTTAACACGTGCTTATGGATTAAAACCAAATTGGAACCACAGAGAAACATACCTGGGTACTCCACAAGATCTGAATCCCTTTAAGAATAGGAGAGTAGCTTTGTGACAGGACTTCCCAGATGCTGGGAATGGAATACAGGCCATGGGACCAGCTAGGTTTGCAGGGGAGCAATGTAAATCTGGTAAAAGTAAAACTGAATGAGGGAAAATGCTCACAGAATTGTGAAGGAACTGCTGGAACAAAACGAGACCTCTCCTCTGACTCTGAGGTTGGCTCTCTTGGGTCTCTTTCCTCTGGATGACGCTGTTTCTTTTCACCAACAGAAAATTCTCACTATTCACTTTCTGTGTGCTGCTTTAAGTGTCTTACAAGGCAACAGAAATCAGAATAGGTCCCCACGGTACATTATGGATTTCAGAATTCTCACAGCTGTCACCAGCCAAAGACTGCTTTACAGATTAAGAAAGAAAAGTAAGCTGTTAAAAGCAAGGAATGTTTGTGTTAGGGTCAAAAGCATGAAATCAGTATCACCCACCTCTGTGGCCCTGACCCTGTGCAGAGGTACACAGATGCTTCTCTTTTCACACTATGGGTGCTCTCGATCACTGCCACACACACGAATCAGGGCTTGCAGGGTCACAGTCAATTGTTTGCAAAATTAAAGTTCTAGGGAAGTCTAGATAAAAAAACTTATGACTCATTTAACATATTCACTAAGTAAATATTACAAATGTAAATATAGTCAGTATTGGAGGCTGACACCATGAACTCTTATACAGATCCAAGCCTTTGCATACAATTTTTCAGCTTGTGGCTGCCGCTTGGAGCCTCTACATCCCATCTTTCCAAGCCAGAGTGTCAGCAATGGTTCTCTACTAAAAGTATAGTTCAGTGGAAACCAGGTATTCGTAGTACAGTTAAAAATCCACATTGTTTTTACTGTATTTCCCCGAGTGGAAATAGATGCTTAGCTTTAAAAACTGACATTCATTGTGGACCAGTGCACAGAGGTTTAGACATGCCTCATGTATTTAATTAAAATCCTCTAAATCTAGACATTTGTAGCTCAAAAGTAACACAATAGAAAGTCAGAAGGACAGGAAACTGACATGCCTCAGGTGAGCCCCATTGTGGATTAAGACTGTGTGTTTGAGAATATATGTGTATGGGTATAAGCAGCTCTGTGGTTAGAGACATTGTGGGTATTTTATACTATCACACTGATGCCAGCACAGACCTCAGACAAATCCCAACAAAGAGCAAGAATTCAAATCAAAACCTAAGAACATACTTGAAACTCGAATCCACTTCTCTTTTGCTCAAAATGTAATCATCTACTATGTTATTACTCTCTAAATAGAAAAGGGAAAAGGAAAAAGTTACAAAGGTTTACATCTTGAAAAGCTGATTAGTAACATTACTATATATGTAAGCAAGTTTTATGGTAGGCATCTTTATAAATTAAGTTTAAAAATATGTCTTTTACTTCAAAATAAGGAGATTTAAACATTCTGGGTAAGATCACGGCCTTCTGAAGACACAAGCAAAATTCACATTTATCACAGCAGGTACAGGATTTCATTCAACGTACTTTGTGTATGCCTAGATTTTAATTATATTTTTTTTCATTTTGCCAATAAGCAAAGACATAGAGATTTCATGTCAAATGGCTGGTTCATGCTAAAATGGTACCAAGCCACCAGAGCTGAAGAGCAGCCAAGAAGCTTCCACACAACAGTGTCTGCTGGAAAGTTCTGGTAAGTGTTTGATGGCTTCACCTATCTGTATCCTGGCAAAGTTTGGTGTGACCTAGCACTCCCAGCTCTGCTTCTCATCATCAGCTGGTATTTCTCTTCACAATAAGTTTAGAACAGTGTGTGGCATTAAAATTTGAACAAATGCCCCACAGTAAGTATTGAATTTATGAAACCATATGTCTTATTGTAATGAAGTCAACTGTCCACATCATGAAATCATTACCTGTCCTTGAAAAAGAGATTGGCTTTACATACACATCTATACATACATATTTGTCATAAATACATAGTGACTTATTTCTTAGCCTTACTTAATTTTTGCACATCCAGGATTCTCTCATGGACCTTTGCACTTATAAAACACATTTCTTTCATTTGTACTTCTTTTATAATAAAAGTTCAGTCTCTGCCCAGATTTTTTTGCTGGTGAGAATGTCAGTTGTCTAAGAAAAAGCTTTAAAACACAAAGAATGGGATTGTTGTTGCTCTCAGTCTAAGAAAAGCCACACTAAGACTTGCCTAAGGTTAAAAGTACAAGTTATGGCACTATAATAACATTAATGACAAGGGATAGACTTTTTCTAAAGGAATCAAACCTTATCAAATCATTCACGATTTTGTAATTCAGTGACAGAAAATACACAATAATTTCATAGGAAAATTATGCAAATATTAGTCATTAAGTAGATCATAAAATTATCAATGTAATAAGGAACAACTGGAAACTGTAAGTGATATTGAAAGCTAGGTTTTCCTTGAAGGTGAAGCTACAGAGCCTGTTAGACAGCAGAGTGGAGAAATGGAGAAGGGAAGTAGGCAAAGACACTATGACCATTTCATACACGAGGAACAGAGGAATCAGCTCTCAGCCAGGGACATGGGAGGAAGCTGAGACCTCTGGATTCTCCCACATGTAATTATAAAGCTACTCCTCTCCAGACCTCCTCTCTAGCACTTTCCTGAGAAAGCAGCTTACCAGCATGAAGGACAGCTGCAAGGATACAGGGAGGAGGCAGCCTGGGCTTCCCAGTCTGCAGCGCTGCATTTCCCAACACATTCACTGGAACTGTGTGCTGCAGCTCCCTCTCTGGAATGCAGCCAGCGGGGGACTGGCTTGATGTCTTGTCTGCAGTTGCTTTAGAACAACTAATTTAATAGTAATGATGATAACAGTATATCTGAACAGGACAGAGGTTAATTTAATTCTGTGAAGAGGTACATACCTTAGCATAATGAAACCATTATGAGAAGCAGTTTTTGCCCAAATCGAGATAAGGGCAGATAGGAATGAGAATCTTGCAGCCACATGGGTAGGGAAAATGGTCCACTAAAAATGTGGGATTAGAAGGTAACACACTCCTTTCATCTCCCACTCACTAATTATGCATGAATATAGGCCCAGGATAGTTTTCACTGCAGCCAATGGAAAGTATCCTATTAACTTCCGTGGCCTTGAAGTAGAACTCTCAGAACAAAGTAATCCATGTGACAGCTTGAATCTGCTGTGACTCTACCATTTACTAGGGTGAGTTTTAATATTTTGAGCCAGTATTTCAAACAAAGATTTTCAGTCAAATAGGAAAGCAGGTAGACTCAACTTTTTGCAGTTGGAAGTTATTCCTCACAAACAGAAGCAGTAAAAAGTGAGATTAAAGGCCACAATAGAAGAAGACAAAAGATTCAGATATTATACACCTGAGTCATGATTGCTTTGTGCTGGAACCCTTTTTAACATGTTGCAGAATTCTTTAAGAAGGATGCAAAGATGTGATAAAACAGATGAAGCAGATGCAGGAAATACAGCACTTCTCACAGGACAGACTTTTGGGGGTAATTCAGTTTATTAATGGCATGTATTATGGAATAATAAGTTGCAGATGATCATTAAAACTTATCCTTAACAGACATTCCTTGTGCATTCATCTTTTGTTGTTTCCATAGATGGGATGAGAAAAATTTGTGTAGCCTGAGACTTTTGAGTTCCCAGGGCTCACATTTGCATTTTTGACTTGTGATTTAAAAGTAAGGATTATTTTTAAGAACGGTTTAATTAAAAAAATAATAATGAAATAATTCTGTCTCAAGAAAAGCTTGTGATGTGATATATTCCAAGGCCAGATTTGGCTCCAGGAATCTCATCCTCTTGTTCCCCTCATTTTCCTAACAACTCTAGCAAAATGACAAATTTCCACTCCCATTAGAGATTAATTTCTTTCCTCAGAGCAAACACTGCAGCTTTTAATCTTTGCCTTCAAGTCCATCCAGCCTTACCATTGGCAATTTAAGAGGTGATCCAATGGCTCTCCTGGTGATTCCCTCAGGAAACTCCACAATACTTGCAGTCAAAGACAGACAAAAGGAAGATTAAAGCCTACCAGGAGAGCAGCAGTAGCTACAATGTGGTATGAAGATGCAATACTTTATTCCCAATCTATATGCAAAGCAGTCAGAGTCTGAAATTTGCCATGACCAAAGAAAGGACAAACAGGAATGTATGAGATCTACAAAGAGGGCAATAAAGGTTGTAAATTTGCAAGCAGAAGAACAGTCCTGGCCATGCTCTGAAGCAAGGACATAAATAACCACAAGAAGAATGTGAGTATATAATTTAAACTTTGTGACTCCAAACACCAGATTGGAGCCGAAATGACAGGGATGTTAGCAAATAAGTGAGGAATTTTGGGAAAGAGGGCAAGAGGTGGATCATTATATTTCTGTCAGACTTAGCAGCAGCAGAATCTGAAATCACATGCTGCGTCTCAAAGGACAAGTTGCATTTCCAACCGAAGTTTACACAAAACATTAACATGGGCAGAATGAAAATTATTGCAGAGGGGGATTTTGGATTTGCTGCAACTGAGAGCTTTTAAGAGTAGCTTAGACTTTTTAAAGACTAGATTAGACAAATATCTGTCCAGACTAGCTTATGTTGTGGGTGTACTTTGAGCAGGGGGCAAATTAAGCTACTAATGTGGTCTTCAGACCACTTGGGGTCTCTTGCAGGCCTGTCTTTCAATTACTCTGTGCCGTGCAAGTGCTGTGCAGGAGAAGATTATGTAGGTCCAGGAAGAACAGGGGAGGTGTCATTTGTGGACAGAACACGAATGCTGTGGGGTTGATACACCGGTTGAGTGCCATTTTCTTAGTGCCATGTGTGTGCCACCAAGCATGCTGCTGGTAACATTCAGTGCCAGGCACCCCGATGCTAACAAATGGAATGTGTGCGGCCAAGGAGGTGGCTTTGCAGACAGGGTAAACAACAACAACAAATGTGATCAAGGCAAAAATGTAAATATAACGGTAACCACTGTCAGTGCCACATTGCATATGTGACAGATGTGAAACACTATAAGTGCTAAATGTACCCAAAATAAAAAGACACAGATGTCCTAACAGCAGGCAATCTGTGTGTTTCTTCTCTGTGCCAATTCCATATAGCACTTTGTAGTCCCCAGCTGTGAGCCCACACATATAGCTCCAGACTCAAAAGTTAAAACTTAATCAGTCCCAAGCTTCTGTGCCCCAGCAGGCAGTAGTGACGTCACTCCAAATGCCAGTGCCCACTGGCATGCCATTCATGGGTTGCTGTGACTCGGGGCTGCTCGGCCCCAAAGAGAGGAAAGGACAAACGTGTGGAGCAATCTCAGTGAGCAATCAAAGGGCACGTTGCTGGCCATGCTTCAGCATGCGATGTTCAACTCATCTATCAGACAGGATCAGAGGAGGCCAGGCACTGCAAAAATGTACAGAATTCCTTATCAGCTCAGTCATTACCTGGCAAAACACCAGAGTAGAGATGGAGTACTATCTATTTATTAATGCTGTCAGGACCCTTCTCACTGTCTCGGGTACCTTTGCCAAAGAGATTCTTACTAATATCACCATGCACTACAGTGTCTGGCCCAGTTAAGTGGAAGCAGGATTCTAAACCTCATTTTCAATACCCACTAGAGGTAAATATTTGCCTTTCCAGATGAGAAGAAATAAAGCCGAGTACACAGCATTAACAGTGCATGCCATGACAAACAGTTATCTGCTTGCAAAGCAACAACCGAGGACATCAAAATAATCAGCACTTCTGCATAACCAGGAGGGAAGGAAGCCAAATCAAATTTGTGGTGACTACAGACTTCCTCAGGTTTGGCTATTGGCATCTTGGTGCAAAAGTGCAGCAGACAGGTTTCTGAGCTAAAGAAGATCATTAACTGCAGGCAAGTCCTCAGCCACCACGAGACCATTTGATCTCCAAAGATGCATTGGGGTGCTGCATATCCCATATTTACAACATGGTGTTTCCAAATGTAGTTGATTAGTATTACAGGCCACAGCACCATGTGTAATAAAAAAGGAGTTTGAAGCCTTCTGTGCCTTCAAAGGCAGAGGGGGCACAATCCAATTAATACCAGGTGACAAAGGCCTACACATAAACAGCATAAACATCCTGACAGACATTGGAAATGAACCATTGTCCCACAGAGACTGCACTGTTGGCACCCAGAGCCAGAAAAGTGCTGGCAAGGAAAAGTTGGTTTCCAAGTGTGAGAGTGCTCTCAGCAAAGTCCACTGCCCAGCACACACATGGAAACAACCAGGGCCCCAAGGAATACTCAAAAACGGGCAGCTGATAAAGAGATATGTGAAAAAGCTGTGTGAATATGGTGTTACTGTCACCCAATACAGCATGTAACCACTCTGGTATGTGGTTTATATAGCACTCACGCATAGTACTCATGTAATATTCCAAGTCCTATGCGTGCTGCTCCAGCAGTACCACACATGCACACAATACCACAATCAAAAACACATCTTCCTGGCAAATTTTGACAACCTATATACCATGTATTGCAACCACCCGCACACATATGACGTGATGATAACAGCTGCCATTGCATCACTAGCAAATACTTCAATGGGCCAGCACACATTTTCTCAGAGAGAGAGAATCTTCACACAGTCTCTGAACAACCTACAAGCAGATGGCAAACTGTGTGCATGAGGAAAAGCTTGATGAAGCACCCAACACAAAGGCAGGATGAGCAAATATGCTGATGATGAATCTGCCTAATTGAATGTTTCATGAAGTAAACACATCGGTAGAAGCTATCCCACCCATTAAAAACAGGCTGCATGTCAAAGAGGTTCAGAGCTCTTAATAGTTGATGGGCCACCAGTTGTGAACATCGCTGGTGGGCAGTCCAGTCCAGGACATGCTGTAAATATTGCTGCTAGGAGAAAACCATGGCCCAGCATAACACATAGCATGTAGCATTCTTCCTTCCTTCCTTACAGGCTTCTGCAATGTGACAGGGACAAGAAAAACTTCCCATATCACTAACAGATGTAGCTCAGAGGAAATCCTGATATTCTGGAAATGGATCCCATTATTGTGGCAAATACACTAATCCTAGGTATGATAATTTTGGTCGTAAGCTGTACAGGACTAAAGTTTCAGGTTTGTTGGGTGTTTTTTACCCATAAATCAATCAAGTGACTGAAATAAACCGAGAATATTTAGTGAGAGGTTTAAGAGAGTTAAAATAATTGCCTTATGATGGAAGGCTGGAGCTAGAAGCCAGCGGTAACTGCAAGGCAACTGGTGTAGATACGTGAATTTCCAGCTATTTCCATAACTACCCTTGGTGTTTGTGCTGGGGATGTTTGGTCTGTGTTTTGCTGCATGGCACTGTGTACATGCAGCCACAACCATGCCTCCACGGGCCAACCTGTGCTCACAGCAAGGCTTTCATCTCATCCCACAGTTGTTTCTGTTCTTACATGCCAGGCAGCAGAGCCACACACCTGTCTTTACTTAGCTGGCTGCATTCTTTCTCATTTCTCCAGAACTTGTCCTAATCTACAGAAGATTTAGTTTCTGAGTGTTGCTTGGACAGCAACACTCTGAGCATTTTCATGTTGTGCTTAGCATAGTAACTCCAGGAATCTGGCATTTCTGTGCCAGGTTGTGCTGTGTTGCATGCTGCAGTTGCTCACAGGGCCCATATCCCACCAGTGCGACACCAGGAGCCAGAGAGCTCCGTGAGCTCCCTTCCACCTCTATTGGAGTGGTCTTTCTCAAAAGCCTGAGTGAGCCTGGCCACTGGCACACCACCCCCCTGCAGCAGCGAGGGGCAGGGCAGCAGTGAGCAAGCTGCAGTGGGGTGCAAAGCTGTGCCCAGCAGCTCTGCCCTGCATGGTCCGGCATGGCCTGGTTCCCATTGGCGCAGTGTGCGGATGGCCGGGGGTGTTAATGAGCCTGGCTGTGCCATGTGTGCAGCTCTTCTGGCATTCTGTTCAGAAACACCATGAGAAACTCAGAGCATGTACTATTTATGCTGGTTATTAGAAGCAGATGCTAATGTTTCTCTGCTGCGATCCCCCAAGTATCCTGTCCTTTTATGATGTGTTGCATGTGTTTGCAGTATGTATGTCTCTATATCACATGCAAATAAAAGGTTACTTTCACCATTTGTGTTGTGTTCATTGATAATGAGGACCTTACAACCTCTTTCTGTGGGCTTGCCCCTGCAGATGTTGGCTGTGGAGCTGAGGTAAGCATCTGCAGTAATGTGCAGGGCTGCTGTATGGTGCACATGTGTGGATGTCTGGCATGAGCAATGGATGAAGTATGAGCCAGGGCAACGACAGTGCTCCGAGCTGCCTGCTGCCATTGGGTAGAAGAAGGGAAACCAGGATGTCTTACCTTGCAGTTCAGACCCAAAAGAGTGCAAAATTCACATTCTCTGTCTCTTTCTCTTATGTATTTGTATATACATACATAAATATATATATGCACAGATATATATATAGGTATATAAGTGTTGAGTTCTTTCCCATTAAACCTCCTACAAATAAGAGTGAGTCTACAAACAGTACTCTACACACAAAAGTTTATCTGGAAAATTATATACATATATACATGTATATATACACATACTGGAAAATAATGTATATACACATAGATGTGTAAAGAAAATATTGTTTGCCTGGGTATTTCTCAGTACAGTTTAAGTAGCAGCATAGCTGTATTCACTCAATTATTCAATAACTAGAAGATTTGTTCACATAACTCAAGTGTCCCTTAGTAACAGAATAGCAATAATTCAATGCCTTTATCAGACAGAAGGGGCCAAAAGTGATCCTGCCATAAATTCAAGTCTTATCAAGATTTCTTAATCCTGTTTTCCTGGGGTGACTAGACCCTGTTGTAATGGAGCCACATGCCCGAAGTTTCTATTTTTAATTTCATGTTTTCAAGCCTTATTTTTACATAGAGAAATGGGTCATGTGTAGAAGATTTCTCAGGCTTCTTAGGCACAGAACAATCATTGCCATCTCTTGCTATTGTTCTTTGTGTTTGTTTTCTGCTTTTTCCATCTTCTCCATCCTTTCTGCTTTTTCCATCTTCTCCATCCAGGAGCCACAGTTTCCTTCCATTCTCAAGTCCTTGTCATGGCAAGACCTTATCACTGAGCTCTTATCTGGCAGTCCATGTCCCAGTGCTTGCAGGTATTCCTATCACAGTTACCATCCCAGCCAAGCTGGACTCAGGATAGATCCTGAAGAGTCAAACACAAAGGAAAACAAAAAGATATCCAAGTTAGTCCCACATACACCCCATTACCACCACCAGAAGTGCTAGTAGTTTCTGTCACTGCATACTTTGATATATACTAAATCCTAATCTAGATTGATTTCCCCTTCTTTTCACATCTGACCAGCTATCTCCCAATAGCTTGGTGTTGGTACAGAAGTAGCATTGTTGCACTTACAGTCTCTTCAAAGTGATCTGATTATTATTTTTGAAGAGAGCCAGACTGACCTTGTTCCTGATCACATCTACGTCTTCCTACTCCAAACTCTTGACTCAATGACACTTTCAATGGGAAAAATGTCATTTAAGGTGTTAGAGTTCCACAGAGGTGATGATATTTGAAAGAATTTAGACCACACATGTGCAATGTTGCAATTTTTAAATGTTGAACGGGATGTGTTCCAAAGTTCAGCTCTCTAAAATGCTCAATATAGCAAACCAGCACCTTCATGTACTTCTCAAACTTAAAGAACTGGATATAAATGATTATTCAATGTCTTCAGAATTATTCTTATTAGATGCAAATAACAACATCTAAAGCTATATTTTCAGTCACTGGGCACACTGGTTTATGTAAAACTACACAATTATTCATCTATCCTCAAATTTTAAAATGCCAGAGCTATGAGAATCAATTTTAACCAAGTCCTGAGAGCACTGAAATATACATCTGATATTCCTAAGACTTTTTAAAAGATGACATAAAGGCTACTTTTTTATTGCATGTACTAACTTTTATTTGGTATTGATTACAGCTTGAAAATGAAATATTTATGTAGCTTTTTCCCGCTTTATAGAGTAGATGGTCAGATATTCTGTCTGCAGGACAGGACTTCTCTCCTGAAGTCCCTACTGGAAATGACTGAAGCCATGGCTTTAACAGAAACTAGAAAAGCCAACCACATAATATTGGGTGAATCTCCATAGCAGCAATGTGTTCCTTCAAAGCTCTGCCTACCCTTTATTTGCCAAACAAAGGCCATTCGTTGCACCTTAAGCCAGGGTGGAGTAATTAGGGGAAGGAATGGCAATTATGGCCTAAGCTGACAGGGGAAAATAAAGAGGATGAGCAAGGTGCAACATGTAATGATCATTGTTGATTGTATGAAGCAGGACACGAAATGAGGAATGGGGCAGGCACTTTCTGTGATTTGACTACTACAACTGAGAGTCATGTCTCTTTTTAACATCCTGGAGTGCTGGGACAAAAACCAAAAAAATCTTCTTTAACATCTCTTAACACCAGTACCACAAGGGAAACCATGGGACTATGGATCAGGTGAAACCTGCCTTCTACTACCTCCCTGAGCTGTGACAACAAAATGAAAAATCAAACACATTCTTTCCAGCCACTTCTGAGTCCTGCCCCATTTTGGAGGCTGAGGGAGTCTGTCAGCGTGGATGCAGCCTGCTCTGTGCCAGCTTGCCACCATGCCCAGGAACATGCTTCTGCAGATATGGCATCTGTGCTGTTATTGCAGCCTCTGGCAGTATGACTCTGACACCTGACTTTCTGAATCTGCTGGGAAAACCACCCAAGGACTCACAGTGAAGCCAGAGGGAGTCACACTGGGAGGAAGGCAAAAGGGCTTCTGAGTTCCATTGTCTGGTGGTTCACAGTATGGTTGGTGCACACGAGGTGTCATCCTTACCTGAGTGGATAGTGAGCTCCTGGCCTGAAGGAAAGCTCTTGCTCATGGGGCCAGCTTCCAGCACAGGAGCCAGTCTAGCCTGGCACAGCCACCTGCCTTCCTGGCAAGGTGGACTCTTCAGAGGCTGGGGAGGACAAAGCAACAACAAAAGTACTTTCATTCAGGTGCTGGTGACTCAGGCCGCGTTCAGCGGCCAAGGGCTGTTGACGAGCGGGCTGGGCACTCGTAATGACACCCTGCTCCTGCTGCAGCGGGTGGAGCCGCCCTTCCCCAGCTCATGCTGCGCCATCGGCATCTCCCTCCAAGGCCATGGTGCCACAAGAGTCCTGACCACAGGCAAGGTGGTGGGAAGGTCAGCAGGGCTGGGTTTGTCCACTGATAAACCACCTCCTTGCAGTGGCAGACACCGCAACACCCCTGGTCCATTTGTGCAGAGATGAGCAGGAGAGATCATGACAGAACTTGGGAAGGGACAGGTTGGGTGCCATCCAACAGCACACTCACTCTGTTCCTGGGTTGTGTAATGCACCTTTTAATCACCAGACGAGGATCTGGATGCAAATGTGACCCTTGTGCAATGTGTGAGTAAGATTCTGTGCTGCCTGCAGCCTCTTTTCCAGGCTGTGTGGTTGCCTTTGCTGCATGATGAACCTGAATGTCAAATATTAATAACAAAACAAATTATCTCCACCCTATCATCAAGGTGTGTCGCAGCTGATTCCTGTTTAACATTAAGGTTTCTACTGCTCAAGAATCCTACTGCAATCCTGTGTTCTCGCTCTATCAGTTCTGTGAGTGATTAAGGAATGACAAAAATCCTGAAAAACTTCTTGGTGTCTGAGCTGATCTTGATCCTCTTCCATGGTTTGCTGGGATGGGAGGGAAAAAAAATGGAGCTCCAAAGATAGAACGGCTGGAGTAATTCTTGCAAAACTAGCCTAACCCAACCATCAAAGCACTTCCTTTAGGTAAGGATTCAACCCCACCAAGCTCACAGTGCATAAATGAAACTGTTTTTCTGTCTCATACAATAGGATTTGGTATACATCATAAATGACACTCCCACTGTTCTAGCCACAAGCTCTTTTGTGCATTCAAGTATTTAATCTGATCAAAAACTTTTTTGCAATGCAGGATTCAAAGACCGGAACAAACCATCCGAAGTGGTTGTAATCTCCTCTGATATACTCAGGAGGACAGGACCCTAAACAACCTGACCTAATGTCAAAGTTGGAGCTCTTCCTAATGGGGGTGGAGCAGATCAGGTGCCCTCCAGAGATGCCTTCCATATTGCATTATTCAATTAATCTGTGATTCTATGGGAAGGGCTGATAGTTATTGATGGTGACAGTCTGTTATTTCATTGCTATCTATTAGAATACTCAATAAAAAGGAGAAATGTACTAAAAGTGTCAAAATAGGATTCTATGAAAGACAGAAAAATGTGTGAAAGAGAAAGGAGAAGGAAATAAATGAGGCAAAAAAAATCACCATGAAGGAACACAGAAATAAATAAAATAAACTGGAGCAAATCCTCATTCCTGCCAGAATACACTGAAAGCACAGGCCAAGCAGAGGAGAGGCAGATAGGTACACTTACTTCAAAGTACTTTAGTTCATATTAGCCCGGAAAAAGGGCAAATCTGTCTCACTGTAAAGGCAAATTCTGCCTACTTTTTCTAAGGATTGAAGCTTCTCTCAAAAAAGTATCCTCACTTCCATTTGACTAATGGATTTATATGTAAAAAGTAGACTTTCTAAAATATTCCATGGAAATAGTAATTAGTACACTAGCAATAATAATTCCTGAACACTTCAGAAATTTAACCATAGGTTGTGTAGTGGTTCATCTTACCACCAGTTCACAATTCTGCCTCAAGAGATAATTCAAATTCAAAATTCATGGAGGGGTCTTTCTTTTTCTGCAAATTATCCACATGCAGAACATATTCTCTTTCCAACTTCTGAAAGTTTCTGAGCTCTTTCTGAACTACCTACAGGCAAGTGTTTCTCTGAGCAAGCAGGTTTGAGGACTTTCATGTCAGATTTCTGTTCCTGGTTACCTGGCCACTCTGTGTCAATTTTCCTTTCTGATGGTGAGGTGAACAAGGTAGTTGTGGGAAATGTTGCACAGAAATGCCATAAGCCAAATGAAAAACAACCATCTGGAAAGGTAAATCAGTGACTGAATGAAATGGGAAGCCACTAATCATTTTCCCTCCCTTCTCCTATCCTTAATGATAAGTATGAATAGAAGCTTTGTCATACAATGCTTGCATGATGCCCTCTTTGAATTGGGTTGGATGGTATTCATATTACAAAAAATACCACAAGAACTGGAAATAATTGGTACTTCTTATAACATATGCAGATCCTGTGTGGAACACAATGTCTCAGAGCAGTCTTTGATGTTTTTCAGTTATATAAACCCCAGGGAAGAGGATGTTATTGTTTGCAGAGCACATTCTCTCTATTTCCTATATTTAAAAAATTTTTTTTTAAATAAAATCAAATCAAATTTTAAAAGCATTGAGATCTTCACTAAAAAGCACCTAGAAATCAAACACTTCTGTGATTGCTCTTTCTGTGTTATCTCATTCACTTCCCAATCAGAAAATAGAGCACAGTAAATCTGAGTCCAGCTGTTGTGTTGTTCCTAGAAGACTAATCTGTTACAGTCACAGAAGTCAATGGAAACTCATGCCTGATGGAGAGGTGGGAATTCTTGCTATTTTACATCCATAGAGATTAGAGACACCACAAAGTAAAATGGGATGTCTCGGTGGTGAATGAGAAGTTTCTTTCTTGGAAAAATTCCACAATAGAGATGCTTTTAATTATGAGATACTTTACCTCCAGACCAGAGTTCAATGACCAAAGTTCAATGAGGAAAGCAACAGCGTTAGTTACTAGAAGACAAAAAAGTGTAGAGGGCTTTGGGTACATTCACAGTTTGTCAGACAGAGCCCAAAGCGGAAGTGACTGTTTTGTAATTTTTTCTCTGCTCTCTCATAAGGAGGGAGCACATTGATACCTTGTGACTCTGGTTAACCAGCATAAAAGTACTACAGTAGATTAAATGTATTTGCAAAAGTGAAACCAGCAGCTAATCATCTTGTTCATACACGTTGATTTTTCCCCCTGACTAATTTCTCTTGTAGTGGGAGTAATTAACTTTATTAGTAACACTGACTACTCTGGTACCTTCAGGCAAGCACTGGTGGAGCTGCTTATTAGCAATCACATAGTTTCACTTACACTGAGCCTGAGCATTTACTGCATGGTGGAGTGCCTGTTGAATGTAAAGGGGGACAGGTTAGCCTACTCCTTTAAAATAAACGTGATCTATAATGTTGGAAACAGGGGGAGGGAAGAGGAAGAAATCCTACATTGTTTGTTTGCTCTGATTCATTATCAGTTTCAGTTCACCTAGTGCCTTTGCAAGAGGGAAGATGATAGGAGTTGCAGTCTCTATCTCCCCATTGTGTCTCCCCAGGTGGGTTCTCAGTGACAAGTGTGCCCAGACTGGCCTCAGCTCAGGACACTCCCCATGTGTCTGGGAAGTCTCCTACACAGCATTATACAAGAGACCGCAGACAAGATTTCCATCCAGAGGTGCAGAGGTGGCAGTGGATTACCCAAGCAGCAGGCAAATCTGTGGCACTTGCAGCACGGATGAGCTGGCACTTTGCTGGAGGACAGGAGCCAGCCTGGTACAATTCTCTGGAAACACTTGCTGGTGCCAGCTTTCCTGCTTAGAATAGCCCACAAGGCGAGGTGAAGAACACTGTACCTGTTCTGCCTCGCTGTTCCCAGGAATACTTTCTCCAAAACTGGCAGGCAACCTAGCAGAGAGCTGCACTGCTCAGGGATTGTGAAACAGCTGTAGCGCTGAAAGGAAAGAAGGTCACGTACCCACTCATTAACTGGGCATTGCAGCATGGAGCGTGCAAAGAGGCACTGGCAGCCAGTCTGAGTGTTGTTTTAGAGGTGGGGCAACTGGTAGAAAACTGTGCTTAAATAAATATGAATGGTCTGAAGGCAAGGTCACAGGAAGAAAAACATCCAAGGAGAGGGAGAAGAAAGAATCCTCCTGCTCTGTCAGATCAGTCATTGATGTTTTTCTAGTATGACCTCAGCTGTCCATCCCCATAGTGTATAGGCTTCACTTACAATGACTTACTGGGATTAGGACATAGCCCTTTTTCCCCATACCAGGCATAGTCCCTTAAAATTCCCTTTGTATCTTGGAGGAAAGTCAAAAAACCCCATCTGGTTTACCTATTTGAATCTATTTTGTCCATTCTGTCCCTGGTGCATGGATAATTCAGGAGACATTGCTTAGAAGAGTTTCAGTGACAAACACATATACAGGTACTAGAAATCACAGCCTGTGGTTTACTAAAGAGAGTGGTGTACCACTGAATCTGAAACCACTGAAACCTGTATTGTATAGACCAGATAGGCTGGTCTTTTTATTCTTGCTATTTATTGAAGGAAAGGGAAGAAACCCTCAGGAAGACAGGTTGCTGCACTTGCTGGCTCAGGTTGTGGCTCCTGCTGTGTTTGAATTTTGCTGCGAACATCTGCTCCCCGGCTCTGGTGTAGTAGAGGGGCACATGTGTGGAGAGAGCATGGCTGAACCATCCCTACAGTCTGCAGCTGCCAACCCTGGGCTGGCAGACTGGCCTGGACGTTGTGGATGGTTGGCAGCAGCTGGAGCAGAGCTGGAATGTCACTCACAGGCTCTGGCTGGCCCCAGGCCCGTGGCAGTTCTGGCAAAGACATTTTGCAGAGTGCTGTGTGCCAAGGACAAGTGAAACAAACCTAGCACTATTATGCACTATTATGCAAAAAAAGGAGAAAGGAAGAGGTGGAATATCTGTGTGGGTGGAGTTTATATCACAGAAATAATTGGGAAATTATGAATTTACATGACTGAGTTCTTTTTTTCACTGACCTGTTATTTTACAGGTGAAATTCATATACAAGCAAACATAAAATACCACTTGTCAGATAATAATCATTCCCATGCTGAGCAGCTGGCTCTGGCTCTTTCTGTAGCACACTTCATTCACTGACACACTGAATGCCCAAGAGTCTTAAGAAACACCCCTGGCTCTATCAAGCTTAAGAAAACAGGACTTCATTTTAGAAAAAAAATGTTGACATTTCCCAAACAGATCCCTTCCTAATTTGTCCTTCTCTGTCATGTGCATAAAACTCAGTATACATTTCTCTCCTGGTTTCAGCCAGGACAGGGTTAATTTTTGCAGCAACCAGGAGGGGCACAGCCAGGACCCTGGGGTTTTTGTACTCATGCCATGTGCCATGGGGATGGAAGGGGTGGTGTTCTTTCAAGTGTTGCTGGGGCTGGGGGCATGTGGGTTTGGGCAGCACAGGGTTCTGTGTGGTGAGCACTCACATGTGTACTGTTCATCTGTACACTCTGTTATTAGTATTGCTGTTCTTACTGCTTCATTTTTGTACTTCAGCACAGTTTCTAGTAAATTGTCCTTATCTCAACCTGTGATCTTTACTGTTTTGTGCCTCCAGTTCTCCTCTCCAGCCCAACACAGAGGGAGAGTAGAGGAATGAGTGAGCGACGCCTGGGCTGGGACGTTTCAGTAGGAACACTAAATTGGGGAATAGCATTCCTAAACCATGACAATATCTCAGAGAAGGAGATTAAAGAGCTGCTTGTACTAACCAAATACATCCAGAGAGATGTTGGTGCCTTTGCACGTAAGGAATGATATACAGAACCCAAAGAACAGAGCCATGTCACCAGAGCTGCCTGGGACTCTGTGTACAGCACCCTACTGTCATCAGAAGCCAGTATGACACCATATCTGTGAGAGTATTAAGGTCCAAGTTTAAAATGAGATGCAGTTTTGCACCTACAACTCCATTTGGAAACTTGGTTCAAAATCTCACTCTCCTGATGTACTTCATCCAGAATCTATCTGTTCTGATTTTTAAACCGAAAGATTGACACCTCCCTCTGCATTTTAATCTTTAAAACTACTCCTTCCCCTGTATTTACCTCCAGCTATAATAACAGAGAACAATCACACCCTCTGTCAGTCCTGAGTGTAAAGGAGCTAAGGTTTGGCTCAGGTACAAGTGTGAACACAACCCATCATTCAGTGGTTAATAAAGATCCAGTCCACCTACATTCACTTATTGCATTTACAGGAGATAGGGTGAATAGGTATTTTCAGCCTATAAAATTTTAATTATGAAACTAAAAGTACAAGCTATATAATCAGCTTTCAACATCATCTGACATTCCGGTTCTGCTTACATTAGTGTTCATCTTCCAGTCATTAAAGGACAGAATTGCTCTTTAGTAAACAGAGCAAACAACCTTGCAAATTAAAGTAATATCTGACCTGCCCTCAAGTATATTTAAAGTGGGACAGATGTAATGGGATGTTCTCACCACTGCCTCACTGAAACATATTTGATCTTGGCATTTAGGACAAACCTTTCTTACAGTGATTAAATATACACTGCAGTCAAAGAAAGAACATTTGTTTTGGATTCAGAAACTAATCTCAGGCCCAACCGAAGTCCATAGCACAGCCATACCACCCAGGAGACAATTGTGGGTAGCTAAATCTCGTTCACCATACCAGGGAGTAAATCCCACTAGCACCAGTGGTAACAACATTTCAACATAGGGAACAAACCTCAGGGCTGCTCTGGCAGGTGTTTCTCTTTGACTCTGGCAGTTGCCCTTTCTGTCATGCAATAGAAATCTGGCAAGAAGACCCCATAGTTGTTGAACCCAACAGCCAAAGCAGCTGCCAAGCCAGGCTTTGCTCTTTGTGCTGCTAATAGCTTCTTTCCCTCCACCCTGTTCCCCTCGACGCCTCCCCAGACAACAGTCTTCTGGGATCTCTCTTACTGTGAGGGTGGCAGGTGCCAGTTTAGGACAAAAAAACCCTCTCCATCATATGTTCAGAAGCCAAAATGCTGAAATGAAAGTGTTTTACTTCCAGAAACAAGGGAAATAAACAACCTATAGTCATTTTCCTAAAACGCTTGCAACGTGAGTCAGTAAGTTTAAGAATCAAAAATTCTAGGAATGGGCAGCTTTCAACTTCTGACCTCAGACATTATGCCAATGCATTGCCTCTCATCCTGCCCTATTTGACAGAAGGGCAGGATGAAAGTGTTGTGGCATAATACAGCATTCAGTTGACTTTCCTGGTCCCACCCATTGATGTTTTCCAGTTTCAGTCTCTAAGTCTCACCAATTTCCTGGAGAAGATGCATTAAAAAAATATCTTCCTTCCTCTGGCTCATTATGCACACAAAAATAATTCTAGTGTAAGTGGGAAGGAGTAATGAAAAGAATAGGGAATTTATTGCATGCAATGTTGCAAAAATGACCCCTTGCTCTTTGATGTGTTAGCCACTTGAAAGCTGATTAAAATCTGAATTTTTTAAAATATTGCAAAAATACATTGAAGCTTTTAGTTCCCTAGCTTTCACAAACATTTTATTTTTTAATGGCTGACAGAACCAGAGATTGCATAAATCCTCCCTTAAATAAAGATTTCTTCTTTCCTGTGGGGCTGGCTAGAATGTGCAATATTTAAACGGAACCATTTTTCCGATTTGTCGGGGGGAAAAAGTCAGTTTTGACCAAAACAGTATCAAGCTACTCCTATAAAGCACCCCTTCCACTTCCACAGATAAGACCACTTATCTGTCATCATCAAATACTTACCAAAACAAGGTACATCAGAACAATTTCTTTAACATACATTACCAAAAAAAAATGTATTCAGTCATTAATGTCAGAGAGCTGCCTCAGTGCATATTCTAATGTCTCTGGTATGTGAGCCCTAGACCTGCCCCGCCCCACCTCAGCCACCTCGTGGAGGTACCCAGCAGACACAGAGCTCTGCTGAAGCCTTGCCCAACTTCACACCTCCCCCATGGACTCCCTCTAGCCAGGTGAGTGGCTGCAATGGTGGGATGGTGCCAGATGGTCATCCAGCTCACAGGGGCAGGCTTTGAAACTTGCCCAGGCCTCCCCAAGACCCCCCAAATGTGACAAACATTATATTCATGCAGGAGCTCTCAGGAGAAATTCTCAGAGAGTTGGAGACATCGGGCCAGCAAACAGATTCCTGCTGAGAAGAGCTTTGTTGTATGTTATTAAACGACTGTAAAATTAGCCAGACAAGCTCAGAAAAAGTTTATTGAGTAGTTGTGCTATAGAGAGAGTAAGGGTGGGTGTATGCCTTACTGCCTCTGGTACCTCAGTTCAGAGTCTAAACTTAGGGTGGGAAGTAAGTAATGCTGATGCATGCTATGTTAAATAAATTCATCTGCATCGATGTATAGCTCCTGCTCCTCTTTTTTTCTGCCATGGCAGTATGCTTTGGTAAGTATGTACAACAGTAACCTTTCATTAGATCCTTACTCTGCCTACACAAACCTAAAAGCTCCTTAAGCTTCAAGAAAAAGAGATCAGTTTAGGTGCATCTTATTGTCAAAATATAGTAGTAAGGCTTGTCTACAAAGAAAAACAGCCTGAAATAATTATTCTGCAATAACTATTCCACACACAACATTCCACCATTGCTATTTTATAATAGTACCCCTAGGGACACATGGCTGAACTAAACCACAAAAAGGCACTCTTCAGGCAGAGTAAAATTGTCCCCCCCACAGCGAGTGTGGACTTGCTAACTCTGGCGAGCTCTTGGTTCACTCCCTAGTACACTTCCCATTTGCATGCACAGCTGACTGATTTTTTTATTGTCTTCTGGATTTTTAATCTGAAAAAAATGATATCAAATAGAACACTAGAAATTAGAATAAGACTTCCAGTAGCTGGCCATTCCAGTCACGGCCCTGCCAATTATTCTCTGCCATACAGAAATTTAAATATTTGCCTGGTTGAATTTTTGTGCTTGCAAAACAGGAAGTTTTGACCCTGCCCTTCAGAGTATAATCTACAGCACAATAGAAATCATTATAAGGAAATTTGCCTGATAATCGTTCATAATTTGCCTCTGCTTAGTTTTGTCCCACTCCTTGGAGTCTGTTTCCCTTGGGGAAGGATGCCTTTGCTATTTTTGCAGCATATTGTTGACAATGAGAGTTTCGTGGCTACACCTTTGAAAAAAAAAAAAAGCAGCATATGGTCATAGTGGTGCCAAGGAGTTCTATCACCACCAAAATTTCATGAGAGATGTTTTGGATATCTGAAAAAAGCAGCCACTGGAACCACTTGAAGGTGACAAACCCTTACAGGCCCTCAGCTGGAACCCTGAATCAGATGTGTTCATTAATGTAAGACAAGTGAAGTCAGGTTACCCAAACTGCCCTGTTGCTAAACAAAGGACACGTAAATAGCCCGTTGTTCCCTTGCCAATACAATATACTACCTCCTCCCCCACCTCTCCTTACATAACCTTGTTAAATAAAGACTGAAGAACCCTGAACAGCACAAGTAAAAACAGGCCATGGATTTAAAAGAGGGGTGTGTGAATTGCTTCTGACAAACAGCCTTCCTTTGCTGGAAGGGGACCCAGGGATTTCATTAACAGAAAAAACCCAACACTTTTCTTTCTGATTGTTTCAGAACTACATTGCTGTAACACACATTTTCATCTGTAAAATGAAAAATCCCAATAGAGAAACTAAATTTAAAAGGCTAGCAACAATCACACAAGACATCCTGCAGCGTTTTTCAATGCTAGATGTATTCTCTTTGGTTCTGAGAACATTGCATAAGCCTTGTAATACTACAGCATATTGCATTGCCTCGTCATACTGTGTGAACTTGTGCTGTGACACGTCCACCTGCAGATGCATCAGACACGCTGGCAACACCTATGACACAATAAACCCAAACTATGTTAATTCAAGCTTGATGGGACATGTGGCATTCCCACCTGCAGGACTGGAACCCTTCTGCTGTACCTACCCAGTGGCCAGGCAGCCTCGGACTGCACTGTATTGCACACTGGGGATCTGGGTGCCAGTGCAAAGACAAATTCAGCGAGGAGTCTCCACTGTTTGATGGAGTTGAAGGAGGAGTGAAAGGTCTTTGTTCCAGTTCCTAAACTGCATTATTTTCAGCCTTTGTTTTGCACAGCAGAACCCAAGCTACACAAAACCCCAACTGTGCCCTCAAAAATTCATTCGTTTTCCCACTATTAGTCACCCGTTTCTAAAGGAGGCTTTTGCATCTCCAGGACATTAGAATAACTTGAAGCATTTGTGACCAATGCATTGACATGAAGAAAAGTTGAGAACTGTTACCTTGGGGCTGAAAAAGGACTTCACAGTCATTATCGGCTCTAAAGTGCCAGTCTGAATGAAGCTGCAAAATGCTAAAAAAGAGGGCCAAAAGAGGTTTCCCTGCCTTTTCAGTCATCCCAGTTTTCCTGTTCTTGCCAGCTCTGTCACTTTCTTGACAACAACCCTTCTTGTTTTGTCATTTTTTTCTGCCCTTCACTCCAATTCGGTTGATAGGATCTAATACATTTTAATAGGGTTCAAAGCACAGCCACATTAATTCTGTAAATGACCTTAATAGCTTTCAAATGTTCCTATCAATGCTTTTACATCTTTAGTAATAAGAATGTGGAAGTATTTGTAGTCTGTAAAATAACAGGGAAAATTGACTTCAGACATAAGTTTTACTGCCAATAAAACTGTATATAACCATTTGCCTATTTTTTAAGGCAGATGAATTAGCAACATGAATTCTAAAAATAGTCTGATAAAAGCTTAGTTTTGTCCTCTTGCCACCTTTGTCTCAAAATAAGGTGAGGCTGAGAAATACAGTATCTTCTAGTCCACTCATTCTCACTTTTCTGCTATGCCTCCCTGACAGGGAAGAATCACATTCTTCCATTCTTTTCACCACTGCTTCTCAGCAAATCAGTTCCAAGCCATCTAACATGATTATAAAAGCAGGAGGGCAATGGCTTTGAGTTTACTTTCCTTTCTAATTTCAGGAGATAATAGGATTTTTTAGTAAGCAGATTCAAATTTTCATCGTGACATTGCAACCTGATGGATTTTGTTTCTCTTCCTCTCAGAATTATGAAAACTGAAGTCTGATGACAGTGATTCAGAAGTGCTCATTCAATGCTCCCTCTCTGCATATGTTTTAAAATATAGGATGAAAAAAAAGCCTAGCCTGAATACCTGATATGTTTGAGTCAGGGTTGGTGTTATTGTGAATGGTCAAATAAATCACTTGGAATTGTTTCTCTTGTCTGATAGGAGAAGAAGACAAATACTTCCAGCACAATCTTTGTTGTGTACAAACATAGCAATTTGATTTTAAGATTATCCTTACTAGTGACTTTTGGCAGATATCAGTCCTAGCAGTCAATTGTTTCAGTGTACATGTCATACTTACTGAAAAAATCTTTTAGAACCTGATGTCTATCTCTACAAAACCTACATGGGCACTTTTACAAGAGGCTAAGAGGTCTTATCAATAAGGTAGTAGAAACGAAAATGTGAATAACCAAAAGATTCACCTCTACAAAGTGAAACGGTGTGGTTTCCAAAAGGACCAAACATCTTTGCACTGATTTAATAAATTCCATTAAATGGGTATTCTACATGTCTGTGTAAATTCCAGCCCCAGAATGTAAGTGCTTCCCACTGACTCAATACAATAGAAGATCAACATTGCTGAATTGAATCCATACAAAGATTCAAATAAATATATAGGAAATTATTTTATGATTCTTTTCATTCAGCTCTTATTTAGAAATGTAGAAATTTCATGCTTCTCTTTGAAAATAGAATAGCATTAGGGATAGGTCCAAATGCCTACTTTTGAGTCACAATCCAAATCTGATTTTTCCTAGCAAGTTTATTTTGGCTCCAATACATTGATTAAGGTTCTTCCAGATGAAGAGAAAAAGAAAATTGTTTCACAATGCACTAAAACAGGAATCCAAGGCAATATTTTCTCATTTATCTGGTCATGGAAAATATTGACACTGGCTATCTCTAGCCAAGAAACATGCAAGCCTTTAGAAAAGCATGTTATTATTAGTGACACTCTCTTTTGAGAAGATGAGATCCCCTGGTTAGAGAAGAGGAGTCCAGGACTCTTTTGAAAAGAGGACATATCCACTGAGTGGATCTAATGAAACCTCCTTGGCATATGAATTTCGTCATATGGTTTTCTCATTTGCCAGAACAGCAAATCCACAGAAATTACTTTTCACTGAGATTAAACAAAATCCAAATGACAGCTCTATCCCATTTTATGTAAATAATATGTAAACATTGAAGTAAAACCACTCATGGGATGTGTGCCACTTTGCTGCTTCTTCCCAAATGAGCCTTTGGACAACATGGTTATTAGAAGTATGAAGACAAGCAACATCTGCTTCCAAAGGATGAAGCCAGATCATCTGCATGATCATGTATTATACAAATCAAGGCATAATATTGGAAAACTGAAAACCAATTCTGTTTGTTAAAGGGTTGGAGAGTTTTGATATATTTAGGCTAGTTGTTGTCTATATATTTCCCATTGTTCATTTATTTTTTTTTTTTTAAAGTGAGAGCTGCAGTGTCCTTTCTTTCTCATCTTTCTTAGAAAATAAATTTTTCTCATTTGAACAAGAGAATTCACCATTGCTCCTCTAGCAGTACACCTGGAAATGTTCCTCTCTCTGTGGGAGTGGGAGGGCTGCAGAGGCAGAGAAAGCTCCAGGAAGAGGCTAAAGGGGGAAATTCACAAGAAGAATTTCCATTTTGTTTCCTCTAACCAAGGCAAGTAAACCTGTTAACCTCTTTTGTTGCTGGAGCTAAAAATCTCCCCCAACCTTAACATCTCTGACCTGGCAGTAGGTCTGCTTTGCTGTTTCCCTTTCATTCTTATTTGTTCAAGAACAAACACATCCCAGATTAGGGCAGGCCATCTTCAACTCCAGTGAAATCAAGTTGAGAGTGCGAAGTGTCTGTTACCAATCACAGCAAATAGTAAAGGTCTGCTCTGGAAAATGGGTGGTGGAAGATATAGTCTACCTTGCTGTACACAAAGCAATTTTAAAGAGAGGTTTTACCTGAGAGCTGCGTTGTCAGATCCTCGTTTCTTTCATGAGAAGTCTCAGGGTTGTATCTCTTTTCCCCTAGGAATGACTGTACATGTTAGATGTAAACTTTATCTTAAACTTCCTTGTACAGGCATACAGACCTGGGAATCTTACTATTCTCCAAAGTCTGATTTGTTTAAAACTAATTGTGAGACAATAGTATTTCTCTCTTGACATTTGTTTTACTGTTAAAGATAATGTTGGAACCCGTGACATGACCACATCCAGCTACACCAGACACATCAAAATCAGTGACAGGATGAAACCAAATTACTAGGCCTTTTTGTGGCTGGGGCACCATGTGATGCATCACAATGCAAGATGACAATTGAAACATTTTAAACTGTAGTTCAAACCACAGCAAAGAAAACCTCAGGACTCAAGATCAGAGAGAGAGAGAAAGAGAGAGGTGTTTGCAAACTGTGAAAGAGGAAGGGATTTAGCTCTTTGCTCCTTCACAGGTTCACCATCTCTGACTTGCTGCCAATTGCCCAAAGGGCCTTGACATCTGAAGGACATTATACAAATCTACAGCATTCAGGAATAACGGAGGGAGAAGGGAAGCATTTGGGTCATATGTGGAAAAGATCTAAGCATTCCTATCTCCCTCTCTGCTGCATCCACGGGCAGAAATAATCAAGCACTGAATGGGCCATAAGGCTGGCAGGACCAGGAGAGGATGAGGCAATTATCACAGATGCGTGAGGGAGAGAAGCTGTGCAAGGTTTTATCACAACAGTCACCCATAAAGCAACTAGAAGAGCAAATTTTCACAGTAGGATGTCTCTTTAACGTAGATGTATGTAGAATATCAGAGATGGAAACTGCTCTGTGCTTTGGGATAGTAAACTCAGTACAACTGTAGACAAAATAGTTGAATAGCAAATGGTTTGCTAGGATATGCTTTTCTGATAATCCAGTGTGATGAGGCAATCCCTTTCTCAGGTTGTAACTTGTTTTTTAAAAAAAAATTAAATATTTTTCTTTTCATAGTGCAGATCTAAAATTTTAATTCTTTATCGAAAATTGACACAGTCAGAAAAATGCCATTGTGCTTTCTCCATCTTTTTGATTGGCGAGAGTAGTCACAGTCAATTGATATTTACAAAGTTGGGGGTTTTTAGGCGTCAATGCTGCAAAAAACTCACTGCTCTGAAAGTCAAACCCACGTTATTTCAAGTTGGAGAGTTATTGCCACCACCAAAGACTCCATGGGAAGATTCTTGCAGATTTTATGGCACATTCCAATTTTTTGTCCTTGTTTTCAAAATACACCATTGCTTAGCTGAATATTACCCTTGACTTAATCTTTTCTATTAAATGCTTTTTCTTCCATGTCAGTTCAATGGTATCACCTTGACATATAAGGTCATCACTAAACATCCCTTAGGTTTCCCCCTTCACATCATATATATTCTCTCATCATTTTTTCCTGTCTATGCAAAGAAAATGCCTAGAAGTCTACCCCATCTTTGAGTTCTACAAAGTATTCAATATTTATTTTCCCATTCTACCTTCAGTTACAATTACTTAGATATTTTATATTTTAGGCATAGTCTAAATTTAATTTCAGTCTATTTATTGTATAACTGTGATGGGTTTGGTACCTGGATTTTAAAGTTAGGCCTGGATCAGGTGGAGTTACTCCAATGCTGTAGAAGTCAGGATATCTTTCCTACCAACCATTTGCAGTTACGTGGCCCAAATGAAGGTGACGGGAGGAAAAGTTAAAGTCTGGCAGAAATCACTCAATAGTGAAGAATGTCTGCAAAGTATAGAGGTGGAGAAATAGAGTTTTATGGTAGTTGCATTTCAGCCATCATTTTAAAATTAGTTCTAATTTTGCAACCACCTGTTTTAACTATTCAGATCTCTATGAACTATTATACAATTCCTCTGGAAAAAAATATCCATTCAACATGTTCATTTCAGAGTTGCTTGCACAGGACTTTGCTTCTTTACACCTCCTAGACAATGAATGATTGGTTCTACAGGTACAGGAGTCTGGGAGCTCTGTGCATACAACATTTGCTGTGTAAAATAATAATTTTCCCCCTTTTGCTCATCCTTAGAATGCATATCAGAAGTATTACCTCTTTGTGCAAGATGACTGCAAGCAGTTTAAGCTGAAGAGGAGAAAGTGAGTCTTCCCACTCATTATGTGTAATTTTCTTTTGATTTGTTTTGATTCGTCTTAATGGGGATGGAACACCATGTAGGTGTGGGCGTAGATGACGGGGTGGGTAAATTTTATGGGGAATGAGCTGAGCAAACAAGTTTGAAACTACCTCTCAAAATGACTCTACATACAAACTCAGGGAGGCACTCAGGGAGACACTTGTTTTAGAATCCTTTGACAAATCCCCGTGCTCTGCTCAACAAAACTGTGAAAGCAAAGGATTGTGGAGCCAAAATTAAATGGCCATGTCAGCTCCTTCTGCACAGCGTTTTGTTTTGTTACTAGGAAGTCTGTTGTCAATAAAATGATGTGCCCAGAAGACCATATGCATGGTGTGTTTCTGCTCACATCTAATGCTATTGACCCACATCAATGAGGCAACCACAGTTACCCTAGGCTGGCACAGAGCTCTTGAGGTTGAGGGATAAGTACAGAAAGGAAGGATAAATATTGTAGAGCAAGTCTATGGATGGAAGAGGGTTTTCATCCATCCCATCTGTTCATGGTACCATAAGGAACTCAGCTAAAAGTCAACAAGCAGCTCTAACTCTTCCACAGTTCACAGCGTGACAACCCAGAAGAGAAAAGGAGTTCAGGAAGGAGATTTACAAGTAAATGCTTGGGCAAAACATCTCTGTTGAAATCACACAGTCACAAAGCTGAAGGGACTGGAAGAATGAAAGGAGGGGGAAAAATTTCCTATATGTAAGTAGGTGTCTGAAAGTTCCTGAGTGTATCAACAGGTTGTCACAAGTCCTACAATCCCACCGAAGCAGCAGAAGAAACCTGTAAAAATTCTGCAGGGGGAACTCAAGAGCTTCTTTCAGTGGAAGGAAACTATCTGGCCTATAATTAAGTTTTCATCTCCTATTATTTATCCAACATCATAGCATCTCATCCAACATCTACCTTGCCGACGCTGTTTATTTAGTTAGTTCATTGTATTTCTCTATAATTTGTTGCAGTTGAGCTGAACAGAATGGCTTAGAAAAACTCCATTCCAAACACTTTCATCATCACAACTTTCTAGATGTCCCAGCCCTGCTTGTTGCAAAGCAGAGAAAGAAGCATTGCCATTTCTGTCACACATGACCGTCATCCTTAGCCCCTAAAATTCCACCCACATTTTCTCTTCTATTCGTTCATCTTTCATTAGTCTTCAGACAAGATGAATATGGAGGGCAAAGGAAGACTTAAGGAAATTCATAAATGTGAAATGTAAAACAGAAAGAGATGAGTGACAGAAAGATAGTGACCGGCATCTGACACACCCTGCTTTTCCAGATTGTAGTTTCACATTATTCTTTGTAAGCAGTACGTTGTTTTTTGACTGGGACTGTGACCATGTTTTGTGTGATGTGGTAATACAGCTTCAGTTACAACAGGTATGGGGCCATTAAGCAAGACTGCAAAGGGTCTCTGATCAGTTACAATCAACAGAACTTGAACGAGTCTTGATTTACTGTGGATGAAACTGTGCCAGGACCTGCATCATGTATGTGCATCAGTAAGGCATGCACAGACCTGTGACAGGCTTCTACACAGCAGTAAATACCATCCATAACAAATAAAACCAGGGAGACCTGGTCGTTCAGGTCCTATGTGCTATGTAGATGATTGGAGACAGCCATCCTGGTATGAAAAACAACAAAATAATGAGGATCAGCAGGTCTGATTCTGATTTCAATTATATTTATGTAACCCAGGAGTGACTCCACCAAGATGTGGAGCAGTAATGCTGGACACGCAGTGGCAGGCCAAGATTCTGTCTCAGGTAAATAGGCTTCATCCATAGCACTGCCAAGGCACTGTAGACGGTTCAGTAATCGGAGATGTGACGGCAGCGGGCCATGTTCTAGCCAGCTTCCAGACTATGGCAGCTGTGCAGGCTGTGGAAGGAGCTCCATATGTGTTTTGGAAGGAAGGAGTGAGAGCTTAAACCACCATGTCTTCCCGGCTCTTGTCAGTGCTAGATGAAAGCAGGTTTCAATACATCTCGTGTGCTGCAATCCCAGCTCTGAGCACAGTGTGGGCATAGTGCTGGAGGCTGGCAGACATAAGCTGCACCTACTGTAAATCTTAGCAAAGAAATGCACTTCTTCAAGGCACACTCCAGGTAATTCCCAAGAAGTTTGAGGTATTGCAGAAGAGAAATCTTTCCACAGACACAGAAATACTTCTTTTTCTTCTTTTTTCCCTTTTCTCTGGCAATCAGATGAACCGAGGGATGGTTTTGATTCAGAATCTGGAGCAGATATGGGGAGGATTGATTCATGGTCCTTTTCCTTTTTTTTCACTTTTAATGGGCTGACAGACTCTGCTTCAGGCCTGTGTTCCAAAGGCCTGATCCAAAACCCACTAAAGTCAATTCTTGTAGTAGAGTGCAGTGTGCTGTGAATTTGGCTGTAAAGTAGTACTCAACTACCATTCTGCAAAAAAACATGGAATAACAATTTTTCTTTTAATTACTACAACTATTGGACAATCTCTAAAAAAACCACCATGCCTTCTTCCTGCCAAATCTTCCTGTCCCCTGTTCTGTACCTTACTTTTCAGCAGTTTGGCACTCCCCACTCGCAGATAACCTGGCATCTGTCCTTGCCCTGTGGCAGGAATACTTGCCTGGTCCCATGCTGTGCTTTGTCTCCTTTTTTTTCCTTTAGCACTGTTCCCAGACACGCTCACGTGAGCCACTGAAATGAAAAGATTGCACTGCGTAACAGAAAAGAATAATGTAAGCAACCAAGATGTTCCTGTGGCAGGAACATTTTCTCTCATCTTCTCCTGTTGCAAAAATCTTTGGCATTTATATGCACATATACACACACCCTGCCCGTGCTTTACTGTCCTCTTTGCTATAATGACTGCATAATATTGAAAACTCCTGAGGGCAGGGTCCTGCTGCATGGCTTACCCTCAAAAGCGTCGTGCATGCCCGGACTGCTGTTTTAATGATCAAGGTAAGGCTACCAGTCAACATACCACCCTGAATAGGCATCTGGTCTATAGTCAGAGCTCCCAAAAGTCCTTTTGAAAATCCCACTTCATTAGAGCAGTAAAGGTGTTTGTGCTATTTAAACTTGTAGCCCTAGAACTGTGAAAATAACAAGCTCTGTTGAGCTTCTGAACTGAATAATTTTGGGGTAGAAACATGGCAGTTAGAATTTAAAAAAATAGAATTAAAATAACCTGATTGGTCTTTCTGGAAGGAAAACCTGTAAAATGTCATTTCATTCAACACGAAATGTTGCATTTGACTGAAAATTATACATTTCACTTTAGGAAATGTTGAAAGATTCAATGGAACTGAAGAGGCAGATCACAGAATCCTGGAACGGTTGAGGTTGGAAAAAACCTCTGGAGTTCATCTGGTTCACCCCATCCCTGCTCAAGCAGAGCTGTCGACAGCCAGTTGCCCAAGACCGTGTCTAGGCAGCTTTTGAATATCTCCAATGATGGAAATTCAGCAACCTCTTTGGGAGACTTTTGCCAGTGGTCAGTCACCATCACCTAAAAAATATTTCCTTATGTTGAGATTCATAAACATTTTACAGATAGGTGTTTTATTATCCTTCTCCCTTAAAACACCAAGGCAAGAACTAAGAGACAGGTTTTAATGGCCATCTCCCTCTCACTCTCTCTCAGCAGTGATTAATCAAGCAGTCTGAGGATATCCTGAGATATCCTGGGATACTGCAGTCTCTTTAACTTGCAGTGTGTCTTGGCCTTCACCAGAGCAACACTGAAGGCCATTTTCCATTTCCCAGCAGGCTGGCTTCATTGTCATGGCTCTTAAGCCATTTCACTCCCTTGCTACATGACTCTATAAGTACTCTAACATAAACAGAACAGCTCCTACAGGAGAGACACACCTCTACGTATTTATAACCTCCTGGCTAACAGTGACTTGAGAGGTGGAATGTGTTAGTGCAGGTCTAAAGTCTCCACTGGTTCAAGGCAGAGATTTGCATGTAAGAATTTTAACCCAGAAGGTGTTTTGTAGGTATTTTGTGGAAGAGGCTGCTCTGTCTCCTCCTTTAGGAGCTATCCCATCTCTTATAAAACATCCAGACAGTCACCGAGGAAGAGTGTGAAGAATGACTCCTAGCATGCTAGTTAAAACATTCTCCTGCAAGGTGTGACATGCAGGACACTCAACCCTGCTCCAATTAATGCTTAATTATTTACACAAAGAGGACAAGGTAAACAAGAATAAAAGCCTGGCCCTCAGCTCCTGTCTCCTACATTAACTGAGAGGTCACAGGTGAAGAGAAGGAGAAGCTGGATGATCAGCTCCCCCAGCCCACACCACCATCTCCCACTAATTAAATTTCTTCCTGCAACTTGGCTAACCAGGGACCTCTTCCCCCACCAGCTCTGTGACCCCAACCCTCTACTCCTGACACTATTCATGGCAGTCAACCTCAACCCACAAATAGTTTCACGCTGAAAAAGTGTTGCCCAATATACTGAGTCTTCACCAGAAAAAATTCACCAGCTCTGCAGGACCATTCGCAGCTGAAGAGCCACCCACACACCTCCATCTCTCAGAGTTCCCTTCAGACTGCTGGAGCAGGCCAGGTAGCTTTATCTCCACGTAGCTTTATCTCCACACTCCTTTAAGGCACTGTTGTCAGATCGCCAGGCATTTTAAGGTGCTCTGACTGCAGTGTCTGATTTACCTGCTAAGTGTTTGCACAATGCCAAGAACAATGGGGTCCTGACTCTGGCAGGGGTGCCCAGACACTGCTATCATTAACTATAATTATGGCTGATTACCCAAATCACAGTTCACGTCATGGGGCAGGCTCTTCCCGGCGCTCAGAGGCCTCAGGGCTCCACCTGAGCGCCCAGGCAGGGCACCACACCCCGGGCCGCCAGCCCTGCTCCCCACGGAGGGAGGCTGGTGGGCAGCTGGCAAGGTGGCCCCGGCTTCGGAGGGAGGAAGAAGAGGCTCATGCCTTATCCTCTGCCTGGGGCCCTTGCATGTTCAATGGTGGTTCTGCCAAAATATTATGGCAGTCTTTCCCTCAGGGCTCCTTGGTAGCCAGCAGAAGTCAAGTTGTTTGCCAGGGCCTGTGCAATTAGTTGCCCTGTGGCAACCAAGAGGCTGATGCCAATGTCTGCCAGTGTTGTCATGTCTTCCCCAGTCAGAGGGCATCAGGGATTCGGGGGCTGTATATGCATCACCTCTCAGGACAGGCTTATTAAAACAAAGAGAAAACTATGAAATGCTGGCTGCTTCCATCTACGAGGCCTTAATTTTGGCATATGCAAATTAGTAAGCGCTGCATATTGGAGAAAGTATAGAGACGAAAATGATAGCTGCAAGTTTTCACATACTTAATTAAATTGACTCTGATAATTACCACTCTGTATGTTTTAACTCTGTAACAGCAACACATAGCCTGTGCATATAAGGTAGCAAATATTTCAGAGACTGAGTCAGAAGGTGTACACCTTCTACATATATTTATCAGGACTTTGAAACATGGTGTTTTTCAAGGCACTCCATGCACGTCACTGGTATGTATTTGTCCAATGTCATACTCTTGTCCTTCTTGGCCTAGTCTTTCCCACTGCATTAACAAGAAACAAAATCAAATAGAAAATGTTGTCTGAAGTGAAGCCTAGGCTAGCAGATGTAACTCTCAAAGTCATAGATGTTTTAGGCTGCAATGATGCTCTAAGCAGCACTCAAATTACTTTACAAAGAAACTCAAACTTTACCTTCCAAGGGGAGAAACAGTGGCAGATGGCAGATCTGGGAGCAGGACACAGACTCTACAAGGTTTAGCATGGTGGATGAGTTTGGGAGAATCACTAACACTTTATCTTTTTTTGGTCAATGAAGGTTCATCCCTCAAATTCCACTGTGTCATTACTGTTATTCTCATCTATCAAGTGTAAATATTTCAAAAGCCCTCAGTAATATTTTCCATTATATTGTCTAAGACTTTGCTAACATTTTATCTCTTTTCAAAGTTCATTTATTGAAATTTATTTAAAATGGTGCAGTATAATATTTTGGGCAGCAAACTGTGAAAACTGCAGCAAACCAAAGCTACAAGTCTGTTATTTCAAATCTGGTAGTGGAATGACGTATTTTGCCCTTGGACAAGCCCTGGTTCATTACGGTTGCTGTGCCACTGGGATGTACCCAGCACTTCTTCCAACTGAGACTAGAGTGTTGTTTTTAAAATAAAGATTGCAGAAAAGCACAACAGCACTGAAGATGTGAAATTTTAGAGTTCAGCAAAAACATTTTGACCTCCTTCCATGAGATTTTTCCATCTCCTTTTCCCAATCTAAAATATTTTGCTGATGTTGTGGATTTAGAATAACTCACTTCCAAATATGTGCCGTGAGGCTGTTTTACACTTGCCTCACAGCCCTTCAGCTTACCACAAAAGCAGGTCATTGGGCTCTTTTTGTTTTATGTATC
This sequence comes from Chaetops frenatus, assembly GCA_013400775.1. Classification (NCBI taxonomy): domain Eukaryota; kingdom Metazoa; phylum Chordata; class Aves; order Passeriformes; family Picathartidae; genus Chaetops; species Chaetops frenatus. The sequence continues at coordinate 770,683 of VZTR01004087.1, forward strand.
CATCTAAGCAACCCTTTAAGTCATACCAAGGTTGTTCACAAATACTTGCAAGACTTTATACACTTACTTTGTATACAGATAGCACTGAACAGGCAATTTCCCTTTAATAGGTTTTGGATACTTTTTAATCAGAAAAATATTTATTTTAAACTTCTTTGAATAGAAGAATTTGCCTGCTGAACAAGTAGACCTTTCAAAGTTGACAAGAGCTTCCATTTTAATATGCATAAAGAAGCATCAGTTTTCCACTTAGAAATTGCTCTCCATGTAGAATTTTGCACTAAAGAACAAAATTTAAAGTAGAAAAATTTGAAGTAATATTTCAAACTTAATTTTAATGAAATGCCTATCTTGATCGATGAAGTGTTTTGCCTTGATGCATATTTTCCTGGTTAGTCTCCGGAGTTTCCATCCAAGAGGACATCTTTTTTGTCATGTGTTAGGCGAGGAAAAAACGTTGACATTTCAAAAACTCTGCATGGACAAGAAAGCAATTTCTCATTTTCCTCAGCTGCTAAATACTTTGTTAGCCAAGGAAGGGGCAGTGATGTACATAGGTGGCATTCCTCTCTCTCTCTTGGCAGACTCGAGAGAGCAGCTGACTTTTGCAAGTTTTGCTATGTGGACCCAGACCTGAAACCTCCACTGGGCTCAGCCCCTCCATGCAATGGGTTGGGGTTAGCCACAGGGAGCAGAGGCTGTGCAGAAGTGGGGACTGTGGTCTCTGGGTGGTACCCAGGGATGTGGCTTATGGCATATGAATCACTGAAACCTTTCTTCCAGTTCTTTAGGCAAAGAAGGCAAACTTCTCCTGAACACGATAAAATGTTGACGGATTAAATGTAGATTTTGTGATAGAATTTATTGATCTCCCAATTATCACTACTCAGTCAAGAGACCAGAATATTAAATGCAGAGCACCAAAAAACATCCTGAAGATCTATCTGCTGTGATACAGAGGAAGGTTCATCTATGTCCTTCTGAGTTTTGTGAACAGAGTGCTCACTTTCTACCTTAAAAGAGTAGCAGCAGGCAGGATGTGTTGTCAGCCTCAGCATTTAACCTTAAGGCCAATTATTGTTAGGTAACTCTTCTTCATAGCAGAAGACAACATATCTCAACTTTTCTCTAAGCAATAAGAAAAGGATTGTCTTCCCTAAAGTACTAATGCTCTTGGTAAATGCATTGCATAATACTTTCAATATGCTTATATCCTTTCTAACTGCAAAAAATACAATAAATTAAAAAGAAAGCTTAAAAATTACACCATGCTGTCAAGAGCCATAAAATGACCTAACTTGATGGTGTAGCTCTGCTCTCTGTTTTGATTTTCAAAGCCATGTTTTCTCAGTAAAGCCTTCAAATACCAAAAACATCCAGCATTACAGACGTTTACAATTATAGGCAACTGAATGAGAAAAGCAGGCTTTATTTATCAATCAGGATTTTTGCACACGCCACATCCTATCAGGTACCACAGGTATTGTTGGACATACAGCACCAGCATCACTCCCATTCAAAGAGGGTAGGACACATTTGGGAGGCCACTAGGCACGTGCCAGCACAACACAGTCTCATACATACACTGTACCAGGGCAGGCAGCAGATAACAGGACAATGCAGCCCAGGCTTTCTCCTTGCAGGCTGAGCAAATCTGGAGTGTCCTGTGCAGAGGTTGGGCCCACCTGGAAGTTTTGACTGAGAGGATGAAGAAATTTTCCCTTTTCTGCAGTAATGCCACAGCAGCCAAGCAACCCCTGCTGCCCTCTTGTTGCCTGGAAGGCTCAGATGAATGTCCCCTGCTCATGGGCACATAAATTCACAAGGAGCCCCATACTCCTCTGAGGGATCCCCCTCAGAGATCTACAGCCACACACCCTCCGTGGATCACCTCATACACAAGAGACCTGAGGAACTTCCTAAGCACGTGTCAGCCATCTGTGTGGTACATGTGCAGCTGATACATTGATCCCAGCTGGGTCAGACTTACATGCCTATATTATATAGTATTCAAAGCCTTATTTCTCCGTGACATTTTCCAGGAAGAGTTTTGGGCTCTTCAGTTAAAAACTCACTTTGAGTACAAAATGGTCTAAACTTGAAGAAGGTCTAGAAGGAGTCAAAGCATGTTGGAAAAATGATGTTTTGATGCACTGTCTTCCTGATGGATATGTGTCACAAGAATGTATGTGCAAAGGTTGATTCTTCCTTCATGAGAAACTGAAGTTGTTTCAGCATTTCAAAGTAGGATTGTATATCAGCACTGCAGCCATGCTTATCTTCCCTGTTAGGAAGACTATTTGCCCTTTTGTGGATTAAAAACTAAAAGTCTCTGATTCTACTGTCACGACATGATAAATCAGCTGTAACTGAAGAGCAGACAATTAATGTAGTATGTCATGCTCAAACAAACCTGACTGAAAAACCAGCCTCACAGGGTGTCTCCCTCTCTGAGGCCAAAGGACCTCACAAGGGAGACCTGAAATAGACCAGTGTTAGCTGAGAAAGTCCACAAGGAAAGTATCACTGTACACCTGTCCCTCTCTCACCTTATTTGAAGGCAACCATCCAAAATTTACAGGTTAATTATGCCCTCAACAGTCAAACAAAATAAGGATGTGGACCTGATGGAATAAGTTCAAATTAGGGTCACAAAGACGACCAGAGGGCTGGAGCACCTCTCCTATGAAGATGGACTGAGACACTAAGGGTTGTTTAGCCTTGAGAAAAGAAGGCTGCAAGGAGACCCTACAGCAACCTTCAATACCAGAAGGGGGCCTACAAGACAGATGGAGAGGGACTTTTTACAAGGGCATGAAGAGATAGGACAAAAGGGAATGCTTTCAAACTGAAAGAAGACATGTTTAGGAAGAAATACAGAAATTCTTCACTGTGAACGTGGTGAGGCACCAGAACAGGTTGCCCAGAGAAGTTGTGGATGACCCATCCCTGGAAGTGTTCAAGGCCAGATTGGATGGGGCTTTCAGAAGCCTGGTCTAGTTGGAGGTGTCCAGGCCCATGATCTTTAAGGTCTCTTCCCACCAGCACCATATAATTATTTCTCTCCATCCGTCTCACAAAGGGTCTTAAGCTGAAATGTAATTCCTTATACTGTACATAACACTATTTGGTCAATTCAGCATAAGCTGGCTTTGAACCTCCATTGAAAGTTTTGTTTTTCTTACCAGTGCAATGAGTACCCACCTCCTTGGAGCCAGTAAAGTTTTTGTGAGGTGTAAGTCCTCCCTTCCCTTTCGCCCAAGCACCCCTGTTGTCAGCCTCAGCAGCTTAAGTAGATAATGCAGAGCTGGGGGCTAGGGAGAGGAGAAAGAGGAAATCCACCTGTGGCAAACTTTCTTTCATAATGCCCAAAAGTGATGTGTGAAGGCTTGTCTGGTGTAAGGAAATCTATGTTACTATGGCCTGAAAGAGGATGGATGTGAAAGTATTGCCCTTATATTTTACCCACTCTGTGAAACATCTGTTATGAAAAAAATACATTTGCAAAAGAGTAGCTTCAGCTGACTCCAGCTGTGTAAAAGCTAAGCATTTAGTCCAGATCAGGCATGTTGGCCCCACAACATTTCTAGCAGGGACAGTTCCAGAGGGTAGTTGCACCCAACCAAAGGAGCTTTCAAAGGTTTCGCCTACAAAGTGGTTCTATGTTTTGTCCTCTGGATTGTTCCTGTATCTGAAACATTGCTTCTTCTGATCAGATACTGAAATTACACCATCATTCTGTGCCTGAACAAGATTAGTCTCCTCTTCCTCTGCCTCTTCTCTATAGATATTCAGGACTGTTAAACACAAATCTCTGGGCTATGACCAGTCAATTATCTTAGGGAGGCAGGTACATGGTACAATTTGGGTCTAACCTCAGTGGTCACAGAGCTAGCGCTGTGGCACACTTGTGCCAGTTGAACACCTTTTTTAATCCCACCAAGCAAGGCAGTGTTGGCAGCACAGTTAATTGTATTACTCTGAGGCAGGGGAAGGACAGCATTAAATTGTGTTGTATTTTCCTGGAGAGCTACCAAAGGGAGCTGTGAAAAGGGCACAGGATCATTTTGAGACTGCACAGCTCTGGATGAGGTCGATGCACTTCATGTGTTGATGCACAAGCTCACAGAGAACTGACTGCAAATCCTCCTCTGTGCTGAACCTGTAACAATTAATCCTATCTCAGCGTGGAGGCACATTTTAACTTCTAAAAAAGAGGAAATTTAAAGCCTCGGGTCTTTAGAACATCTTGTTGTACCCTACCTTTTTATGTCATCCTTTAAAAAACAATGAACAAGAAAGGTGAGACTAGGATTAAATGTAACTTTTCATTTTTTTATTTTCTTTAACATTAAATTAACATTGATTTTCTCAAATTTATTGTAATTTAAATTTTTTTTTTAAACCAAAACAAAAGAAAACAACAAAAAAAAACACCTCACTGGCTTGCATGTGTCTTTTAGGCAAAGATCCATCACTATGGCTGTGATGGAAGCAAGTGCCATTGTTAGGCTGCATGGTCCATCACAGCCAGGCTCTCAGAATGCTCATAAAAATCTGGGAGTCACTTTCATCATGCTCAAGTGTGTGCATACATGCAAAGCACATTTGCATCACAGGGAGCAGTGAATGGCAGGCAAGTAATAACCTCTGAGGAAGATACAGATATACCCCAATGTAGCAAGAAACAGTTATGATTACTTAACGAAGAGGCTGACAGTCCTCTACTTGACATGTGATTATTTCTGCCTTGGCAGAAGTGACTTTAAAGCTGTCTTTTTAAATTGTCATGGGACTTGGAATCTGTGTATGTGCAGACCTCCAATAATTGCATAATGGACACATCAGTAATGGAATAAAGAGAAAGGCAATTAGTTTTGATTAAAAGATCCTAGTCTCTTTTAATGTCATTGGTAGGACATATGTCAACATCCAGAAACTGTTTTTTTTAGTTTGCTATTATTTTTTTTTTTTTCCTAGAGAAGTAGGTTTACCATGCTAGATTACATCATTTTCTCATACATTCTACTTATGGCTCTTCCAAAAATTATAAACACAGATGCAGAACCATAGGTTTTTTGGCTCCTGGCCCTGAGAGTGACACCCATTCAACCACTAAGTGTAAAAGAGCTGTGCTGCAAAACTGATGTAACGTGTGTGCTAAGAGGAATTGTTTCCACTGGGAAGCAGAAATTAAGTCATTCCAGGGTTCTTGATTCTTCGTGTGCTTTGTCTGCTAAGGAGAGCAGGCCAGCATAACTAGTATCCCTCTGGACAAGTACCACTGGCCTAAGTAGCCACTGGATTCAAGGGTCCTTGTGGTAGTCAGAGATTTCCATGTGTCTCAGTAAGAAATGTACATTTCAGATGTAAGCATCTGAAACAGACTCTGTTTTCCTACTTTCTTATCCAATAGGTCTTTGAGATATTCCAAACACTTCAAAACCAAATAGCAGCTACAGTTTTTTCACAGAATCCCAGAATGGTTGAAGCTGGAAAAGACCTCTGGAGTTCATTTGGTCCAACTCCTTGCTCAAGCACAATTACCAAGAGCAGGTTGTCCACAACCATGTCCAGATAGATTCTGAATATCTCCAAGGACAGAGAGCTTTTAAATATCTCCAAGGACAGTGACTCCACATCTCTGGGCAACCTGTCCTAGGGCTCAGTCACTCTCACAGTAACAAAGTGTTTTCTAATGTTTGGACAGAAGTTTCTGTGTTTCAGTTTGTGCCTGTTGCCTCCAGTCCTGTCTCTGAGCACCACGGAAAAGAGCCTGGCCCCTTCTGTACACATCCCCTTCAGGTATTTATATATATATTAAAAAGATCCACCTGAACCTTTTCTTTTTGAGACTGAGAAGTCACAGCACTCTCAACCTTTTGTCATTGGAGAGATGCTGCAGTCCCCACTTTTGCAGAGAGATATCTTTAGCAGCAGCAAAAGTGTGCTGTTTGAGTTTTACAATTTCTTGTCTATCTACATGTCTATCTATAGCATGTTCAACTCCAGAAACAAACTCTCTGCTCTTACCAGATGCTCAGTTGTGTTTAGCTCTCATGTAGCACGAAACATGCACACATGCCTTTCTTATAGAGACTTTTTTCCAATTAATTGCATTTTCTTATTAAATATAGGATCTCCGAAGGAAAGTGCTTCATTACTCTGCTTACAGAGTTCTAAAAAATACTGCAGTGATGAAGAAGGTAACAAACTCCTGCAGTCAGTTGATTTGGTGTCACTGCAACAGACTGATGGGTTTTGCAGGATGGAAATCTTTTGGGTAGTTTTTTTTGACTTCAGATTCTGAGTAACATATTTTTGCAAGCTAACAGGAACAAATGGGCAGGTATTTTAAATTATTTAGGACATATCTGATGTCAAGGGCAGTTAGGTGTCTAAGTGTACTTAAATATCTGGGCCAGAAGAAGAGCAAAGCCAGCTAAACCAGCTAGCAGGGCTATCACAGGGAAGAGGTGGTGTCTCTGAGCAGTCTAGAATTAACATAGACTAAACCAGATTGAAAGCAGGGCCTGGCTTTTTAATAGGTGTTTGTCTAGTGAATCACATCATCAAGGCCCCCACCTCTAAGTGGAGCTTTTCACACTGAAGCTGCTGGGATGCTATTACTAATAATAGTATCAGGAGCCACACCGCACAGGGGTAGATAGGTACCTGGCAGTCGCTGTAGCGTAATAGGGTGTAGCCAGCTCCAAAGGGGCTCTGGACAAGTTCCACCTCGATGATAGAGCTTGGGCTGCTCTCCACAGCTCTTTCAGATTGCATCTAAACACTCCTCCCTGGAACAAAGTCCTCAGGCACTTCTCTGCTTCAAAGCCTGCCTGGGATAATAAGAATGAACAAACGCTTTGTCGTGCGTGTTGGAAGGAAGAAGGAAGATGCATGCCTATGAGGCTCTGTGTAAACATAGGTTCTTCTCTGAGTCTCTCAGCTGTGTCCAGTCTTCCCACAGTTACTGCTTGGCTATGCTTTGCAGCAGCTGTCAGTGTGTATATTGGGGGATAGCTCACTGAAGACCTACAGTGCAATTCCACCTGCAAAGCAACTAGATCTGCCTGTGCCAAGTCATCCTAGCCTTGCTCTGCAACTGCATGGGGTTCCCTGCAACCTGAGGATAGGTACAGCTCTGACAGCTCACAAAATGCTCTCTAATGTGCTCCTGGGATCTTGGGAGTCTCTTTAGATACGTCTTCCCCCTCCTTTCCCCTCTGACCGAGTGCAGACTGCAGCCGGAGGTGTGATGCTGGCTGCTAAGTGATACAAAGAGAAGGGAGTTTCCCTTGACACTTTTTATACACTCTTGGTCAGACCCCTATTAGAGAAGAAGAAGCCAAATGCACCTCATTGCTTTTGTGCCTTCCTGCAGCTATTCAGGCAGTCCAGAGAGTAAAGGAAAATAAGTCCCCCTTGTTTTCTCACTAACATTCATTTCTCTCATGTCAGACAGCAGCTTAAGAAAATCAATTGCCACCAGAAGTGATAGCTTTTAAGAGGGAAGAGAGAAGATTTGGGATACTGCCACCACAACCCAAACCACTGTACTTTCTGGTTGTAGCTGGGCTGCACAGGCAGAGAAAGGGAACAGCAATGCAAGAAGCTTTATGGAGTAGAAAACAAACAGACAATGAAAGGGTGTGTTCCTGAAACCCTTCAAAGGGTGTTAACCCTTTCATAACGAGAATAATGACTCCCCCTTAAGCTGGTAGTTTCCCTGTGCCTCATTAAGATTAGTTCGGTGGGCCAGATTTATCCCAGGAGTCCTTCCATTGAAGTCACTGGAGTGACACCACCAATAACCACAGCAAAACAATGAGCCAAACACTGTACATATGAGGAAAATAGCCATCCTGAAACTTTCTGTAAAACTTGGTTGTGGCCCTGCCAAGCACTCCTGCAACTTTTTGTTTCTTGTGTGAATGGAAATGAAATATGTCAAAAGGAATTTAAGGAACTACAGTCTAGCCTAAAGTTGGATTTGCAGTAGAGACAGCAAAATCAGCCTAGTCAAAGAGCTCATATCTGAGAATGGTTCAAATGCAGCTTGTGAAAGGACTGGAACATGAGACACCACAGCTGGAACCATATGAGGTTGCAGACTGCTTCCCAAACATTTTCTTTCCAACAAATGAACTGCACAAGCTGCCTTATGTGGCTGTGCACCTTCACCAGGACTGAGGACACATCCCTGCCTCTGCTCCAGTGATGGCCTGATAGCCAGATGGACACACACACCTCCATCCTTCCTCAAGGCTGAGGAAAGCACAGAAATTCCACCTCCCCCTTGCCAGGCTCTGCCTCACCCTCTTGCCATACACACTAAGATACATCAAGGGTGGGTGCCAGAGTGGCAATAGTTTTCTCCTCAAGGCTGTGTTTTGAAGACTCTGCCTTCTCTGGCTGTTTCACAGGATCTCAATTAGGCTGCAGGAGGACAGGGTGCTTCCCTAGAAAACCTGCTGCTCTGCAGGGCAGGCTCCTCCAGAAACTCATCATCACTACTGCTGCCTATTGACCAGCTCTTGGTGGCTCTCTGCTCAGCACGCAGGATCTTTGCACCATCCTGATGAGGTGCCCAGGGATGCTGAGGTGCCCAAGGATGCCGAAGTACCCTGGGGTGTGGTCCTCCATCTGCATTTTCTGGCTGCAAAACATGCTTGCAAGTGTCCTGCTCTCCCTCACAATTTCTTTCTGCCCTCCCAGCAGCAGCAGCTTGCCACCACCTCAGTCATGCTGACACAACTGCTTACAAAGCCACCCCTCAGACAGGTTGCTGAAGTGCCCTGCAGTGAGGGGTACAAGAAGGGAAAGGAGCTGGAGCAAACAGGCTGAGTGGAGCATGTGGGAACAGAAGGACTGGATTTTCCACATGGAAAAATTAAGGGCTTGGTCCTCTGTGTTTCCATGCCACAGATCAGAAGCCTGGAGCAGAAGGGTTGCAGCTCCAACCTTTCAGTGCCTTCACCTTCTGTACTGAGCCTTACTTTCCTTTCCTGTCTCCAAACCTGATTTACTGTGCTTGAAGCAAGGAGAAGGTCAAGCAAGACAAGATAGCAGGAATGAAACATTGGCTGGCTGGGTGTTACAGCTGAGGCAAAGACAAAACTCTGGAGATATGTTACTGTCCATGAGTTTTAACAGGGCATTTACATCCAGATCCGAGTCACCACTATCTGCCTTTCCTGAGAAAGAGAGACAAAAAAGAAGTCAAAAGGCAAGGGAGGAAAAAAGGAAGGTTTTGTGCTTTGGGAGCTAGCTGCCTCCTGATTTCAGGGCTGGTTTGCAAATAAGAACACATCTCTCTGCTTGTTCCTTCAGCAGGTCATCCAAATGTTGCCAAGCACCAGATGTTTGAAGTGGCAAATCATTTGGAGATTTAAATTTGTTTGATGCTGATCTGCTTCTTTATTTTCTTTTTGTTTAAGACTTTTCTTCCCCTAAGCAAAAGCTCAAATTCAGCTGAAACACTGTCTTGTAAAGTGGGACTGAATGTCTGTAAGGGTGTGGAGGGGGGGAAACAGTGAGGAAAGACCTTCTCAGCAGTGGTGTCCTTGATTTCCAGAGGTTCTTGCACTCTGAGGACTGAGAGCTGGCTCAAGTTTTTCCATCTGTCTGCTTACTCATATCCTCTCCATCAAGGAAAAGACAGTGAGGGAAAGACTTCTCTGAGCATGGGCTTCTCTCTCATGGCTTCCACAATCTTGAGCTCATCAAGTTTTCCTATTTCTTCACAAACTTCCTGATAGGTTAGTATTCCCTGGGTTGGTAATGTGACACACTTCCTTGAGCAATTTTTTGCTTTTACTTGAAAATTCTAAGAGAATTTCAGCAATGATTCCTTATTATTTTGAAAGGTGTGCTAAAAGGCCTAGATAAAACATGTATGAAATATCCTGAAACACCATGAAAGGTAACGTGTAATGGTGGAATGAGTAGGATTTTATTTCCCCTATCTTTTAACTACCTTTCAGTTTCTCCAGAGCTCATCTGTGCCCAGAGGTATTGTTGATGCAGTTTGTTGAAAAGGAAATATTCACTGACCACAAACTTTGATAAACATATTCCACCCTCAGGAACTTTCTTAGTGTAAAATGGGCATTTATTCTTCAACCCTGGAAAAAACATGAAGACTTTCACAAATATCCTAACTGAATTTATTTTTTATCAGAAAATATCTCCCGGGTTTGGGCCAGGGGATGTGGAAAGAAAAAGAGGTTTATTATTGAAAAATTAATTTACATTGTAAGAAAAGTAATCATGCCAGAATAAATATTTTTAATTCAGAACTGAATGGAGAGATCTGATCTGGAAAAACCACAAAAGAGATTAACCCACAATTTCTGGGCCAGTCAGCTTCTTTTTATAGGGATATCTTACCAGTCTTGTTTGGCTTAGGAAAATTAAAAATGCATAATAAAAGCATTACATAACACATAGTGATTATTTTGAAGTGTCACATGAGCAAAGAAGAACTCAATATTTTTAAATTAATGGATCTAGAAATACTTTGATATTTCTAAAGAGGTTTTGATTGATTACTGTGAACTCAAAAGTCTTCCAAGGTTTGGTCACTGCCAGCTAACATATTTTTCCCTGGCAATTTCTAGTCAATGGTTGTTTAAAGTCTTGTTAGCCACCATATTGCCAAATCCCCTTTCTCTTAGTGAAAAGTACTCTTCAAAGTAATAGGCCACATATTTCTGTCTTTGCTTTACAGCAATCAGTTACAGGCAACTTTAGGAAGTGTGCAGTAATGTGAGCCTTCATGAGACCAGACTTGGAGTGCTAAGGGAGTTTTGTTTGATTTTTCAGTACACAGCAACAATGAGAAAAAAATTACGTGGGCATTTTATGATTTTACCATCAGCAATTCCAACCTTTTACATCTTCCCTCATAGTCATTTTAGACTGTGCAAAGTGAGTTAAAAGTGGAGGTACCAATCAGACTGATAGTATTTTACTCCTACTCTCCAGGGTTGATTGTGACTATGCAAGGTTGCAGGTAATGGAGAATCATGGTCTCTCTTTTTCCATGAAAGGGACTAGATTCTACCACTCCTACTCAGGCTGAAGTCCTAATTTTACAATACAGGAACTTGAGCAGAAACACCAGTGAAAGGGGTTCACGTTTGCCACCCCCGCCTTCCACCTCATCTTTCCAGCTATCGGCAAACTGCCCCCACATTAGCAAGCTCAGCTGAGTTTGAAAATAGCCCCCTGTTTTCCACAGCTGTTTTTCTCCTCGGTGGTTCATGGAGGAGGCAGCATTACTCTGGGGGTGAGAGGAGGCATGCTGAGGCACGGGGGAGCACCTCTCACAGCTCTGGCACTGCTGCCTGGGTAGCAATGGCAGCTGAAGGCATTTCATCCCTACCTGAGCCAAAGGCAGCTCAGAGTCCTTGGGGTCTCCGCGTGCACAATCCTGCCTTCTCACACCATGGCAATGGAACGCTGTTATAGAGTGGGATCTGCTTCCCTTTTGCATTCCTCTCTCACTGGGCGATCTTCTGCTCCCTTTTCTTCTCTTAACCCTGCCTGTGTGTCAGGACTGTACCTTCTCAAAGGCTGTGTCCTTTCTCAGTGGTTGTCACAGGCCTAGGTTACACCAACACACAATAGAGGGGTAACTGCAGCAAGAAAGGAAGAATTTAGTATGCAGAAAAGATTAGATGATTCACTAATTTATCAAGTTTTTATTCAGACTTTATGGCTCTGGTATGAGAATTTACAAGTAAAGAATTAATCCTCCAAATGCTCCCTCAAGTGAGGCCGCTTGCTGATGTCAGCAGTAGAATTTGGGTACAACAGCTTCACACATGAGAAGACCTAGACACGGCAATGTTTTTTGCACCCAAAGATTGTTAGGATGGCACTGCTATTTTCCATAAATTTTTCTTTCATTCTTCCTGAAAAGTCCAAAACAACAATCCAAATTTTCACTCAGACACAGTCAAAATACCTCCACATAAGCCAGGACTTCCAGTATACAAAGCACTTCTCAGACATCCATTAATCCTTAAAACAGCCTGTGAGGTAGGAAATTGTAAGTGTTATTATCCCCACTTCACAGGTGGGGACTCTGATGCAGGGAGATTATGTGATTTGCCACAGGCTACACAGCAAAACCATGCCAGACCCAGGATTTAAATTCAGCAGCACCTGACATCTGGGCAAATACTCAAGCCCTGGTCTCTGCTGCCTCTAGAATACATGTCTTAAGCAGGTCTCCTGATGAGCATTCATAATCAAGCATTTTATGTCCCTGTATAGCACAAGGGTGTACACGCATACCAAGAATGTACAAATCTAAGCAAAGCACAGGCTAAAACATGTCAATTTGAAGACATCTCCCCAGAAGTCTAAAAGAAGATCTGCAGAGCCAACTTTTAAAAGTTTTATTGCTAGTTAACTTCAAACAAAGAAGTAAAGTCTGGTACATAAAGCGTTTTGTGTTATGCCAACAGACATAAATGATATTATTTAGATCAGTGTTTTCCTGTACATTTGCTTTCTAAAGAAAATGCGCAGACTGGTCTATGTTCAAGAGCAGACAAAACTGATTTCCTTGTGCTGGGAAACACAGATTGGTTCCCTGAATTTGAAAGAAACACCGTAAATTTTCATATAAGAAGTGAATATTTCTGACAACAGTCTTCTGCTTTGAAAGATGCAGATAAAATATACCATTTGTTGCTCCGGTAGCATGCAGGATGTTTTTGTCTCTTTTTGTACTGCTGAGCTCTCTTTGTCAGTTTGTTGTGCAAACCCCTGATCACAAAGGTTGAATGTTTTTGGTTTTCCACAGCAGAAAGTACTTGTTTGGTGTACCTGCCCTGTCAGCTCTTGCCAATATGTGCTGTTCTTCATTTTGCATCTCAAGGATTGTCATGAAAAGATTGATTTCTATCCTTGAGAGAAAGAAAACTGTTTTGTGTTTTTTATGACAGTTTGTGTACAAGTTATTTCTAATGAACACTGGAAAAGACAAAATAATTTAGAAAAGTGGCAAGGAATGAGAAGGTTTTGGATCAGATTTCTTCTCTGGCACTGGCAGACAGTCCTTTTATGTCTTCTTATCATACACATTCCAAGAGCCTTTGCATTTGAATAATAACACCATATCAGACCCTTTCTCCTCTAACCTGAATCAATTCAGGGGAGCTACTCATTCATCTTTATCTTCAGCAGCACAATCCACTTTCCCTGATTCCTCCAAGCTCTTTTTCCTCACCACAGCTCTGTCTTCTTCAGTCTTACCCATTCACTTCTCACGTTTCTGCTTCCTTTTGTGGAAGCCTTAGAGATATCCAGAAGATATTAGAATCAGAGAGAGAAATGAAGAGTGAGGAGAAGGCTAAGAAAACAAAATGTAAGAGGTTCTTTCACAAGGAGAAGAAATTAGAATAATAACAATTTTCTGCATTTTAAAAGCTTTTAAATTATATATATATATTTGTTTGTTTGTTTGTTTATATTTATATATATTCCTACAAAATTATTTTATTTGCTTAAATAATTTCACACTGCTAAATGTATTCTGTCTAAAATAAAAAAATCCAGTGTGATAGTCATGTTGTAATGGCATTCAGATATTTCCTGCAAAGCACATTGTAACACTAATAGGAAAAATTTTGGAACCTGCACTGCTGAAGAAAGCATTCTAAAAAACCAGCCACAGCACACCTGTCCCCATCACTGCAGATTATCTATGCTATAAGCCAGTGGATCCTTCCCAGTCCACTTAGCACGTATACCACTTGCTCTTTTCTTAGTACTCCTTGATGGATTTTTTGATTTTTCTGCCCTGTTCCATACAACATACAACAACATGACCATTTCAGTCACTAGGATTTATTTTTACATATGTTTTTTTCTTTTTTCCATTCAGTTTATTTTTTTGTTGTTCTGCTTCTTTTTTTATTTCCTTCCTTCGACCAGTATGTACTTTTCTCCTCGATTTTATCACTGTATTTTATGTCCCATCCTTTTGCACCCAGAGGAAAATTGCTGCCACTAGAGATCTTTGTGCAGACAAGTCACACCACTCATAGCTGCAATGAAATTATTCTTTGTCTGCAAAGATATTCATTCAGTGGCTGCCTATCTGGTTCTTGGGTTTGGTTTTAAATGCAATGTTAAAAATTGCTTCTTGAGCTTATGTCATTGAGCAGTGCAGTTAAAGTCCAGCTCAGATGTGAATTCCTTGTAAACAGATACACTGTCCTTTTTGAAGCACGGGGAAGAGCAGAAGACCAGTGAAAAACCAGTGCAGGCTGCTCCCCTTGAGCGTGGGGAGACGAGTTGCTGACCATAAGCTTGAGAGCCAAGTAGGAACTCATTGGCTCCCCAAAGTCCAGTTCCCTCAAGAGCTGTATCAGCCCTTGACAACTGGTTTGATAACACATAGTAAGAGTCATTTCAGAGATAAGCAGGGCTCATACTTACTAAGACTGCAAGGACCAGACATTAAAATGCAACACCACCTCCTGCCAGGACTCCTTTGTCTGGTCTTAGTCATACTAAAATAGCAATGGTAATATTAGAAATATTGCTTAAAGTTTATTTTCTTTGCTGTGTTCATTTAAAGATAAGAATGCCCATGATTTTCAAATCATTCAACTGCACTGGATAAATGTTGCAGTTGTGGGTGTGCCAATTAAAGTTAATTATTACTTGACTGATCTGACTTAGCAAAAATGTCTGGTAGAACTGGCTCTGATCTTGCAAAGGGAACTTTTTCTTCTGTATTCCTGAGTGATGAGGGAGCTTGTTGTCTTTGGATCTGGAGTGTCTGATCATCCATGAAAGAAGACAAGATGAATAGCAAAATCATTTCATTTCATATAATTCAGCTGCATCATGTTTTCTTGGAAAGACATAATTGATGCATTCACCCCATTCAACTTAGAAGGAGTTGTACAAATTTAGGCAGTGCCATCGGTCCTTTTTTACTACCAAAGAAAAGAAATAGGGACTTCTGATCCCTGTCACCGTAAAAAGGTACTGGAGGTAACTGATGTGATGCAGGTTCCAAAAAAACTGTGTATCTCATGCCATTGGCTATAATAGAAACTTTCAGGGGCTAATGCAGGTTTATATAGCAGAACCTTAGCTGGTGACTTAATTTAGATAAATCCCACTCATTTTCATCCAATGGCTGACCACGGCTATTGGATTGGTGGTGGATAGATTATTTTTCCCTTTCCAACTTCCTTGTGTGGCTTCAATTACAGCTTTCAAAAGTTCAGTTTTCAGTTATTTCAAGAAAAAAAAATAATTTTTCATTTATTTTGGTTTAGTCTGAAACTACATCTTTTACAGGAGAACAATAACAAGACAACATAAATGTTTACTACTGACGGAAACTTTCATTCAACTCAGAATGGGCTGTTTTGTTTTCAATTTGGTGCCTTTTAGCTCTTCATTGAATCTTCTTATCCCTTTAAAAATTAGCATTAAATGCAGACAAACTTTGAAATTAATTATTGCCTCAAAACAAAAAAACCCAGAAAATTTGTTTCAGAAAATATTGAGAGAAAATGTTGCAAAACTCAAACAAGACTATGCATAAAGTCATGTCAGATCCTGTTTCAGATCTTCTGACATTATATGTTTCAGAAAAAATATCACTTACAAAAAAAATGTAGTTCAGTTCTAGTTTTCTTATAAGTTATTTCAAATCAGTAGCCCTAAACAAAGCAGCTCTTTATTTAATGTGCCTCCAAGTGCATAAAAGTAGGCATTCAAAGACCACATATATATGGAAGAGAAAACTAAGAAATTTTATTTAGGTGAGAAAAAAATTAAGCCAAAGTATAGAGACGGAAGCAGAAAAAAAATTCATCTCATTTCTACAGTAATTTAAGCATGTGCTGTGCTGCACTCTATTCTGCTAAACATTTTGCTGAATTGCAGCTCTGATCTTGGCAACTAAGAGACGTGGAAACATATATTAGAGCTTATATTTCTAGTGAGGTAAAACAATAAACAGTGCACAAGCCAAATACATGCACACTGCCCATTCTTAAGACCAGTGTTGTCACCGTCTGGCAGGTATATGATGAAATAGAAAGGTGGGACCAGGCTTCAGGGTGCTGCTTGTACTACAGGAGAGCTGTTATTGCACTGGGGAGCATTGAAAGCACAAACATTCATCATTCTTCCGTATGCTGTGTTGTGCCATACCCCCCTTAGCATTCACAGATCCTGTTTTCCCTCTGCTCCTCACCTCCACTGTTATTTCTTTATCCTTTTTTGTGTGTGTTGGGAGGCTGAAGGGAGAACCCCTAAGTACCTTTTCCTATTTGTTTCATTCCCAAGTGAAAAAAAAAAAAAAAAAGAGAACTCTGGGTTCCATTTAAATACTGCTTACACCTCTCTGAGGGTGTTGAGATCTAGATTAATCTTCAGATTATGCTCCATTAATTACACAAAGCTCCTAGAGAAGACACTGAATCTTGTCTCTTATCATCTTGTGTGAAATCAAATGAATAAAGCAGATGAACAGAAATTCAAGTCAGCAAGCAGAGTTATA
Source organism: Chaetops frenatus (assembly GCA_013400775.1). NCBI lineage: Eukaryota > Metazoa > Chordata > Aves > Passeriformes > Picathartidae > Chaetops > Chaetops frenatus. The sequence goes on from VZTR01004087.1 coordinate 787,235, forward strand.
GCGTGTCTTTGAACAATCTGGGTATTTTCATGAAATATATCTCTTTTAAAAATTATTCCTGTTCTGTCTGATTACTACTGCAGTTTCTACATATAAAAAGGTGCATTAATGTATTTCTTATATCGTGCTTCCAGAGAGAGAACAGAGAAGTGTAGGCCTGGGGGGAAGCCGTAAGTGGAAAACACACCTCTTGATTCTCTTATATTGTCAAATATTGCACTATAGTACTTACATAGCAGGTGGAATAAACATATGAAAAGATGTTGCTTGGAGTGAAGCTCAGAGTGGATAAATTACTTCCACTGAGGCTCAGACACATGGTGTGCAGGATCAGACACTACAGAAGGATCCAGGTGTTCCCTTGTTTTTCACTTATTCACTCAACAAATTTTACAACCATTTGAGATCATGTTATACTGCACATACATATGTCATCGTAGCCAGGGCATATTAAAGAGGTAAAGCAATAGTTATTGAGCACACGCTGCAATTCTGTGCCAAGAGATCCTCTCACACACTCCCCATATCATAACCAGAGCCGTGCCTCTCTCCCTTGTGCTTGGCACGATTTACTGGCCATGAGATCATGGCAGATGGGAGTCTGGACATGATAAGGCACTTGTTAGGAACTGAAGCTGCTGCTGATAGCGTCATTAAATTTTTTTTAAAGAATCCTCAAAGCCAACCTCAGAAACTCCCTCATCTCATCTTACTCTGACTACTAGCAGCACTGTAAACATGGCACTCCTGAGAGTGTATGGAGGCTATGCCAGAAGTGAACCCAGTGCAGAGCCATCTTATTGCAGCAACACAAAACAACAGAGTACCATGTAGGAAAAACAATGAATATTTGTCTGGAAATGCATTTCATTTAGCAGAAAAAACTCAGCAAAAGCAAGGAAAGAGTATGAGCTGATTACACAGTTGCCCTGTGGACTCCTGGAATGGCAGGAAGGTGGTTGAAACCCAGAATTGATGCAGCCTTACTGAGCTACCCCTGCCTGCCAGCTGAAAGCTGATAGCCAGCATCAGTTAGGTCATCAGAGAAATTAGTTTCAGTGATGCATTTTGAGCATAAGAAGTACAATGTAAGAGGTATCTACAATTTTTTTCTCAGAAGAAAGAGTAACGCACTCAGAAAACAATTACTGAATTACTGTCAAAACACTGTAGGAGGGAATATTACATCAGCAGGGAGCATTAATGCAACCGTTTATAATAGCTTGTGTGCTGACTTCTCTTCCACTTATTGTCAAGTACAAAGGGATGGTCAGGAACTCTATGGAATGACAACCAACCAAAGGGTACACTAACAAAAGAAGGAAATGGTGCAGATTAAGTCAGTCATCCACTCTTCCTACCCCAGTATCTCTTCACAACCACCCAGATGTGAGGACAGAGCTTTCTAGGTAGAAGCCAACTTGCTCCATGGCAAGGCTGGAGTGCTTAGAAAAGGATGGCAGCTCGGTGTCATTCTTAAGAGGAGGTGTTTTATGCTGTGCTCTGTCTGTGTTTCACCATGCCGTTCCCCTCCAGCCTTCTGCCTTTTTGATTTTCCTCCTGAAAACAGTCTTCCCCTTTCCTCCCTAGGCTCACATATCTATTGACATGATGAGGGCTTGATTTCTTGCTTCCCACTGGGCATTACTGAATTTGTGTCAGCATTGTTTCACCATCCAGGATGGCCAGGTAAAACAGGGGTCTGACTCTGTCTACCTAACCCCCAGGCAAGCTCACCTGGATACAGGGTGTGGGGCATGACAGAGGGCTAGGAGACAAAACAGGTGGGGTGACAATCTGGCCCAAAGCCTGGGGAGCTGGTAAAGACATGATGTTCCCATTGATATCTGTAGTTATAATATTCAAATTATAGTCCTTTAATCCAGTCTACTGTCAGTGGAGCTGTATCTCTGAAAACACAGGAGAGTTGGTACACTTGCTCTTAATAAGAAAAAGTGTCCTTTCTTGGGGAGTTGTTATCTAAAAGAAGAGCAGCTAAAGAAACTGGTGGAAAAAGCAGAATTAATAATAATGCTGCACTAATGAAATACACACAGGAATAAAATATGTGCTATCAAACAGTTTTCTTGGGATCAAAGGTTCAAACCATTTCCTCAAAAGACCTTTTAATGGGTAATGATTAGGAGTGAGTGCTTCCGTGCTGGTCAGGATGTGTGATAAGGTATGGCTTCAAGGAAACTCTTTGTAATTTCATGGAAAGATAAAGGACCTTGCTTTCTTCAAATGACAGGAAAATATCCCTTATAATGACACTGCCAGATCTATCCTTCTAAGGAGAGAATGAGTTGGAATTCAGTCACACTACTGAAGTATTTGTAAAAATCAGATCTGAGTGAGTTCATCCTTACATGTCCCCTAAGCACATTGTTTGAAATGATAAATGAGGGCTGTACACAAATATGTGTATGTGCACCAATGTAATGCTTCCAAAATGCTTCTTCTGTAACTTACAGCTGTAGTGTATGCCCAGGGACATGGTGACTTGGTGGTGATTCAGCTCACTCCTGTTGGTAACTAAGACATTTCTTAAAGGTACATCAGTAAAGTTTGGGGCAATACTAATCGGGAAAAGGTCTGAAACCTTCAGGAAAAGCAGCAGGTGAGCAACCTCAATCAGAGTTCAATCTACTCTGACTAGCAAAAGTACCTTCTTTCTCCATGTCGGAGGTGAACTTGGTGACATGCTGTTTTCTGACCCTGAAAGAGAACTAAGAAATAAAAAATGATTTTGTAAACAAAGTGATTTCCAGTATAGCAATGATGTGGCTGCATTGCACAATTAAGAGACGTGTTTAGAAGTAGCAGACTTGAACACCAAAGGACTCTAGGCTAAAACTCTTTGTCTACAAATATTAATGGATCCTTCTTCTCTGAGAGACAGCCACAAGTGACTGCAAAGCAGATCAAGTAAGGCCACCATCTGCTAGTCACTGAACTTTGAGTATCCCTTCATGGAATTCGCTCTACAGAGGGCATTGGTTCATTACAGACTGTAGTCCTCTGGGCAGGACTATAATGGTTTGTGCCTTTAGCTGTGGAGGTCTTCAGTTTGGTTTCAAGTGCTGTCTGAGGAGCTGTACCAGCACAGTAGGTAGGGGAAGGTAGTTGTGAAGATATGGCTGTCTTCTTGAGTGAGAACATAGAACTTCCAGCAGCCACAAACACATCTGGAGGCTCATACCACACTTGTCAATAACTCTGTTACCAACCTGGCTTGGGAAGCAGAGCAAATATGCAAGCTTCACAGCAAAGCAAAGCAAGTGTGCACACTTGGCTCTGGGGGCTCTCCCATTCCTGATAGAAATAATAACAAAGAACTTGAACACTGAGCCAACATGGAGACCAAGAGCCCATCAGCCTTCCTATTCCCCTCCAGCAGGGTGGTGTGCTAAGCTTTCAGTGGGTGCTACAGTGCTCTGCTCTCCTGCAGCCCAAGCATGCCACCACGTTCACCTCTGACATGGAGAAAGAAGGTGCTTTTGCTAGTCAGAGTAGATAGAACTCCAGAGGCTGAACATCTGCTGCTTTTCCTGAAGGTTTCAGACCTTTTCCCAATTAGTATTGCCCCATGTAATGGTAGCTTGCCAAACAAATTACAGAATTTTCAGGCTTAATAAATACCACAAGAGCCACGAGTTCGAGTTTGATTCTGTTTTAGTTTTGCATGCTACAACATGAAATTAATCTACTAGTACATCTTCAAGTGCTTTCTAAGTAACTCTACTGTTTATTACACACTTCTCTCTGTTTACAAAAATTTTTAAAAGCCATTATTTCTCTAGGTGCTCCTCTTTCTGTAGCCCTAAGTTATTGTCTTATAGTGGGTTTTGAAACTGTGAGAAACAATTTGCATTAACTTCACAGCTATAATTTATAAGGAACATAATGAGTCATTGTCACAGGCTGTCCGCCTTTGTTCTCTTCTACTTCCTTCTTTCTAAATGGAATTTTCTTAGAAAAAAGTACTCATTTTGATAGATAGCTTTGGGAGTCTTAAAAAAAAACAGGAACATTTCTGGAAAGTAGTGTGAGTCAAAGACAAAGTTTGACCAAAGAACAGAGATTGAGAGAATATGTTCTATTTAGTGCTGAAACTTAAAAGAAGATTTGTATAAAGGGCATTATCCATTCTTTACAAACACAGCCACCCATACACTCTTACACCTATTGCCCAACAATGGCTTGCTGATTGCAGCAGTGAAAGTAGCAGAAAACTCTAGCTCACAGAAATGTTTGCACTTCGCAACACAGGGTTTGGTCAGGCAGCTGGATTTAAGGGCAGGCTTAATAAGCAATTCAATCTCCCTGAAATAAAACTCTCTTTCATATGAATACTTCTAATCTCATTTCCAAACATAAACATTGCAGAGTGTGGAGGAATAGTACATTCTGTCTGGTTTTGAACCTCTTTGAAAAACAAAAAGGTAAGATAAAATGTGGACAAATGGGATCATGTTTGCAACCCAGTAATTATTTAGATTGCTTAGAGCCCATAAATTGACACATGAAACACACCCAGCACAAATATATTTTGCTCCTTTCTAACTTCACACTGAGATAAATTATTTTATTTCCCTCTCTCCTCTGGGCTTTCATAAATCCTTGCTTTTTCCCTCACTAAACATGTGCATGTCAGGTGGAGAAACCCCCCAAAGTCCCCAACAGTTCCCATTTTCACCAGTCTGACCTGAGGAGCAAAAGGGCCTGGTTTGTTTTTGTCACATAGAAAGTGGGATTTCTCACAAGCAGCCTTACTGGACAAATGTTTCATAACTCCCTTCTGAATAAGAGGTACCATTGGCTGCAGCTTACTATCACCTCCTACTGACAAGTCCCGTAGATATAGACACCAAACCTTGTTTATGTTTCCATATTCAATGCAGCATTTCTGTTTCGACTGTTTAAAGAGAACCTTGAGCTTCACTAGATGTAGACAGAGGTGCAGCTCTTGAATAAGGCCGAGTCAGCAGCACTGGGCTGGTCTTTCAACAGGTTTGATTGTGGGTAGGAATAAGTTCTTGCAATTCAGTTCAGAGAAGCACGTGAGTGCTGTTAGACTTATGCAGCACCTTAGAATAACAATTACATTTTAAAGATCTCCCCTGAACAGGGTCTTACAGACTAATCTGTGCTATGTGTGAGAGATGCTGAGTTCATCTCTAGTTCCAATATGAGTGGCCATAAATAAAGATGTATATTTATATAAATACACTCACACATACATACAACAATCATGGGTTTATGATTAGCTGAGGCTGACTATCTGACTAAGATGATACTAGGATGAATCATTGCCACGCTAAATTTGTTCAAGGTCAGACTTGTTTTCTGTTTTCTTTTTCCTTCATAATATGGCTTTTGTTCAAGGTGATCCATTTAAAGTATGAAAAAACCCCAAGAAGTGTCTTTGAAAATGGGGCTCATTTGCATAAGTAAATCTTTTACAGGAAAAGAATACATGCATCATATTTATCTGGTGGTGTCTTTTTATCCCTTTTCTTTCCTTTTTTTCCACCCACATTTAGGATTCAACTTTCTCATGTGAAACCACTGAGGTCTTTTTTCTGCTGTAGACATAACACAAATGTCCTCTTAGACATTAATTGTGTGACTCATGGGCCATAATGTGGAGAGATCTAGAATACACAGTCTGAAAAAGTGGCAGAGAAGATTTTCAGTCGGAGGTTCCACATGTAAGACAGGAGCAGCTCTGAAAACAAGCAGAGTTATGTGCATGTAAAACAGCTTCAGGTCTTTCGTTTGGCAGATGCAAGGCAATAACATACAAACCATGAAATTGAGGGAGGTGGATTTTGAATTAGGAACAAAAAGAGAAAATGTAAATATTCTTCTCCTACCAGACAATTTGAAAAACATCCTGAGGAAAAAAAACTAAGATGTCTAGTGTGTCTGTGCTGAAGTAAAACCATCACATCCCTGTCACATTACCATGAGATCAGAATAAGGTCTAGAAAACTCAGAAGAAATTGTCTCTCAAATGGCACTGCTAAAAGTGTTCCAGACAGCTGGTGTTATTCAGTGATACATTTCTGATGGTCTCCTTAAAAGCATGTCTATCAGCAGTTGCACAAGCTAGCCCTGCACCCACAGCTGAAATGAGGACATTTTTCAAGATACCCGATGAGTTTCTTCCAGTTTCAAAACTTCTACCTCTCTCTCATTTGAAAAACTGGGTTTTTTTCCATGGCAGTCACTTGCCTTTTTGTTTTTGCATACACAAAGATGATGGGTGTGACAAAAAATGGAGCTGAATCGTGGGTGAAGGTGGTCCAGGAGATGCAGTGGTGGTGCAAGAAGTGACAAGGGGCAGAGGCTGTCCTTTTCTGTGGACTGGAGCCGGGCTAACAACCTGCAGGCTCTTTCCAGCTCTACCACTGGCCTGTTGCTTAATCCACAGCAAGGTGTGTCACTTCTCTGTCTTCATCATGTCCCCATCTTACCCATTGGTACTGCAAGCCCCCTGAGCCATGCCAGGACCACACCAAGCTCCCAGAGCTCTGCCCTGGCTGGTGCCTGCTGCCTTCCTGGTGTGAGGGCAGCTGGGACAGCAGGCAGAGGTGGGCACAGGCAGCAGCCTCTCTGTCTGATTCACATCAGCCCAGGATTCCCAGTCAGGAGGCGCTCTGTCCTGCACCCAGGCTGATGTATTCCCAGACAAGTCAAATGGCTGGAGCAGAGCTCAGCCTCTGTCCACAGGGATGGATGGGAGGGAAGTGATTATTAGCTGGGTTCACTGTGCTCATCTATCCTCTACTCAGTGATTTACAGACAGATGAAAGAGGTAAACCTGGAGCAGAGATGTGGTGCAGGCTTGAAGTTCTGGGGCCTGGTCCTGACCCATCACAAGGGACCATTATAGCTTGACAAAACTCATCCCCATGTTGCTGGGACACCTCTAAAAACTAATGTGCCTCACTGCAGGATTTCACCCTATAGAGAGGAGAAAGGTTGGCTTTTTCATCTCTGACCGTGACATGGCTCGTTGTCCTGTGTGAAGTTACATCTCTGTGTAAAATACAATGATCTATCTGATGGGATTGCAGTACCCTGACTTCAAAATACACAATACCAGATGGCAGCACAGGGACACTACTGTGACACTGAGGTCTCTGCAATATTACAGTGCATGTCTGTGCATCTACCATGAATCTGTCTCCTTCTACTGCAGAGGGGTGATGGTGCTGCTGGGGTAGAGGAGTAGCATTCTCCTTTCCCTGTTGAGAGTGCCATTCCCACCCCAGGGCAGTGATGGCACCAGGCAGATTTCCCAACCTTGGGGAGCCACAGGACCCAGGAATGGAGCTAGTGGGCTCCATATCTTCTTATGGATTCATCTCTAACTTGAAATCCCTGCTAGCAAGTCCTGGACAAAGCAGGAATTTTCAAAAAACTGCAGTACAGGAGGCTAGTAAGAAGGGAAAGAAAAAGTTCCATATTTTCATCACCCACCAATGTCCTTCATGTCCCACGGTGCACAAAATCACAGAAGCTGGTGATATTGGGATTGCTTCTGGTATTTGGCAAGGGTAAACTTTAAAACTGCACTGTCAAAACCCTGACTGAACTGAACCAAACCATGCAAGTCTAAGGTTCAGGAACCTTTCATCTTTTATAGAGTATATACAGGTCCTGAAGAATTTTTTTAATGGAATATATTCTTCTGAATAAACTTGTTTCCTTGGACACTTCCCTTGTTTTCTTGGACCTGAGATAGAATTTCTTCTAAGATCAGAGAGAAAATGAAACTAGCAAACAGCCTGGGATTTGTGAATTTTGCCACAATCTGGAGAACACAACAGAACATATGTGGTATATACCATACAGCACAAGAAATTTGAAAATCATAGTCTCTCTCATCTCCTGGGAATGCAATGGCATCCAGTCTCATGGCTATTCCATGCAGTTGGTCTCCTCCCTCTCTCAAGTTTCAAAATTTCAATGCTGTAATCCCAAGAGCAGGAAATATTAGGAAAATGCAAGAACAACAAACTATTTCAACTAACAAAATCATATCCATCCTCATTAATACTCCTTAATTTTCAGAGCAGGTACAGGTTTGTGTGGCTGCAAGCTCAATCCCTAGCTTGACAGTAAAACCAAATGAACCTGATGCAACTGTAACAGTGCCAGCACAAATATTTTGAATTTGCTTTGATATCAGTGCAAAAGTTTTCAAGTCAAAAAGGAGTCAGACAAACAAATACAAGAAAATTAACACCTTTTTCTTCTCAGCAATCTCTAATTGTTTATTCTGGCCCCTGCTCGCTATATTTTCTTTATTCTTTTACACGGCTTCATTTAAACAGGCAGGTCCCAAGCCAACAAGTTACATTTCTGTGATCCTGCAAGGTGCTGAGCATTCTCCCTTTGATCCAGGAGAGATCAGAAGCATTAACTTACCTTCAGGTGTTTGGGACTATCTCTGCATGGGAGCACTTGCTTCAGCTCCTTGTGGTTTCAGGGCCAGCAGGTCGGCGTTTTGTGAGGTTCAGAGTATTTTTGTACCTTGATTCTTAGCATCCACAGCTTGGACAGCCTGTGTTTCAAAGCACAAAACTGTTGCAATTCCTTCTTCCACCCAAAGTAGCTGTACAACAATGTGAAGAAAAGGTTTGCAACAAATTCTGCTTGATAGGAAACATTTCTGCTTGGCTGGGCTTTCATTAGATGAATAACCCAGTGAAATGCATTTTTATGCCTGAAGACATAATTTTCAAAAGTACATGGGCACCAATGAGCCTTCTTAAAAACAGAATTTTTTAAATGCAGAACTCTTTTTCAGCTGAAACTGTGTCTACAAGAAAAGGAAGGATAATCATTGCTGACAGATTTTTTTAAGACTGCCTTTGTTTCCAAATTTTTATTTAATGTGTTGAAACTCTTAAAAATGTGCTTCTGCTCAAGACTCCTGAGACAAAAAAACATATACAGGGGCAAGGAGAGTGCTTATCTTAGACTGAGACGGATTTCGAATTACATATGCTATATACTGCAGTAAGGCTGTGAAACCTTATGCAAATGAGTAATTTTGCATGGCTGAATCACCCTTGCTGAGCTAATTTTTATCAATTACACACAGTCCAGCAGACCAATGAATTGTCTAAGGCTTACTCATGTCCGTAAATCTTTGTAACTCTAGGGCTTTGTTTTCTTCCAGACAAACTCAGAACTGTAAAAGATGATGAAAAATAACAATATAAGGAGAAATAAAGAGAAGATAAATCAAGAGAGGAAAAAAGAAATCACATACTTATTGAGGTAGACCAAAAAGAGATGGAAAGATGGAAAGACGTAAAGTTGACATAAATAGAAGATCGGGCTGAATTTCAGTAACTTTGATAGTCATGGATCATGTCAGCCAAATCCTGAACTCAGATCTTACTCAGGAGACTGTGTCCTAGTAAAATTCTAGTAGTATTAGATCTAGAAATCTCAAGTATTGTAAAAGAAACAAAATTTCAGGGCAATAAACAGAGAGGGAATTCCAGACAGTAGGACTAGTAGCCTAGGGGTAAAAGTGGGTTTTGGCAGATTCTGGCCTTAACTATGTGAGCTTTTTACATACACATTTCCAGTACTTTGCTTACTTCACATAATCTGGCAAAAATGAGGTCAGACTAATATATCTCTATCTCCCCTTGTAAAATTACCATAGACTACAATGTAAGGATAATCCTCTGTTCTAACTTAATGTCATTTCCGTTATTGAGGGAATCATAAAAGTAAAAAAAGCATCAGGCCTTCCACCTTTTTTAACATGGCAAAATAACAGCTCCGTAAATGCAGTTTGTCCCACTGGGAAAAGGAGTAAAAGGAGCTTTTGCCAAAGTTTGTTAGGACATGAGGTCAGCCTAACTAATTAGAGTCCCAGAAAAGTATTACGTGATTCTTAGACATAACCAACCCTGTTTGAAAGTCAAAATGCACAGTGAAAAGTGGCTTAAAAATTATTTAAGGCCTTTAGAAAGTGAAATATTACCTGTTCTACTTCAGAGACCATTTAACAGCTAAAGAAAAATAAAGCTCAAACTCCCTGCCTCTTTGCAGATGCAGCTCCAGCTTCAGCAAGGACCACTTTATGTTCCATCAACCTTCAGCAAGGTCATGGACAGCTTTCTGCAAGTCAGTAACAGGAGTTAGCACCTCCACATGCTTAGGGAAGTGCTACATTTCCACAAGTGGTTATATAAAAACACTTAGTGGACAACCAAACCATAACCCCTTTGAAGAACTTGTTGAAACCTTTGCTCTGTACCAGATTAGGTGTTAGGAGCTTGATGAGTGATGGCACAAGATGTCTTGTTATTATTATTTAGGGAATAGGTTTCCTTCCAACCACCTCAAAGAATCTGACAATTTCTCCCACACTGGTTCACTCACCGCCAATTCATTCATAAAAGTTGATGGATTGCAATTTTATTGGAGGTCTATAGGCTCAATTAAAGTGATTGTTTAACATAAAGAATAAAAGAACATCTGAAACAAAAACTGGAGATGGCCAAAATCTTTTTGAGAGATGGCACTGCAGTGAGTTACCTGTTTAAGTGACTTTTGACACAGTCAATATTTAAACTTGAAAGGTGTTGAGATATCTTTAAAAGGAGTGTTAAGCGTGAGCATGTTTAATACAAATCAGTAAAGATTAACTGGAAATGGGCTCTCCTTTGTTCTAGATGCCATATGAAAAGAAAGTGAAAGATAATGACTGTACTGAACAGCTTGAATCCAGACAGCTAAAATGGACACAGAATGAGTGTAACACATTGAAGTAAAAAAATAATGGGTTTTGAGAAAAATGGGGAAACACAGACCATACTGCTTCCATTCCCAAATGCATCTTCTGCCTTGTTCCTGTGCCATGCTCAGTTTTCAGGAATCCTCGTGGCCAAACAGGATCACGGTGTTCATGGAAAGGTTGCAAGGCACATATTTCTTATCACACAAGTCTTACAAAGCATTGTGACAAACCACAGAGGTGTAAATGCACTTGCTTTGTTAGCTGAACAGCAGCTTGGACTGTGACAGTCAAGTCAGATCTCTGGCACCAAAGAAATAAAAACCATTTTGCTTCCTTTATATTACAGAAAAGAGTGAAGGATGTGTCTAGTGAACAACTGGGAAATAGCTGTTCAGTGAATGGACCTAGGGTAAAGGGTAAAGGTCCATTTCTGTTTCTGAAGTCTCCAAGAATTCCTCTCTCATCTCCTCGTGCACAGACAATGAGTTTGGAGGAAATCACTGTGCTCTTCTTCATGACTCCATCACTGCAGGGTCTCTCCCACATGGCTGCAGTTCAGCCATGATGCTGGGGTAGAGAGAATGGGACCAGATCTAAGAGATGTATTTATCCCTTTCCTTGAAGTACCTGCTGTCCTTGCTGCAGAGGCTCAGCATCTTGGTGGCTTTGATGTGGTCACACAGGCAACTTGGGATAAATATTTTAGACTATTTTGACTGACTTCAAGGAAAAAAAAGGTAATAAAAATGGCTTTACCATGTATAACAGCAGCACAAACTTCAGTCTGTTTTGTTGTCACCAGCATCATCAGCAAATCTCCAGGGCTCACAACTCCAGGTTTTCCAGGGTCAAGCATTTTGTAGGCTTCCACTAACACTTTTACTAGGCAATCTGACCAATCAGTTCCCTCACCATCCCAGCCCTTAATTACACATCAGGGACTGGAACAGTGAAAACTTGTCAAATAAAACTGTTAGAATGGACTTGCTTTTCAAGGGTATGAACCAAGCCCTCCAAGAGCAAAGGATCAGCCCATTTCACACCAAGTCTACACACTACAGGAAAACTAACCAGAAGGTTGGCTGGTTTGGGATACATAGCCTTCCTGTGGGGGCTGATACACTGCACTCACAAGGATAAGAGGTTGAGGGAGCTTTGTGCTCTCCTGACCCTCCTAGACTGGTCTCAAGAAGCTCTAGATTTCAAGGAGGGCTGCAGCTGCAGATGCAATGTACTGATCTGGATCCAAATTTCCCAAAGCAGTGCTCAGATGATTTAGTTCCTTGTTGAAAGGAGCCAGCACTGAATTTTAAAACTGAAATCAGAGCCAAACTTCCTCAAAGTCTGGGAATGTTCTGATCTAGTGGGTTTGGTTTGAGCCCATCTCTAATACGAACCATACAGAAACAGGGCCTAAATCTGCTTTCATTTCCATTCACTTCACATGAGAACAGGTTGGAAAACTTTCTTGCAATGTAAGTTTGTCAGAAAAGACCAGTAGGGTCAACCATTTATTCTCATATTCTACAAACTGCAAGGAAAATTTCTCCATGAACATATTTTAAAAGCTATGTAGTTCTCATCCCAAAAAGATGTTTCCAATAATTTGCATTTTTATTGTTTCTGTATAGATATATGCTGTTACCTATTTCATGATGCACCATTTTTCTCTTGACTTAACAGCAGCTCTCTGACATATTGTGCAATTCTGCATATTATTATTGAGGACATATAATCAAACCATGATCCTAACTGATAGAGTCCATTCCTTTTGTTATATGTGTGGCACCAGTGCTTAATATGAACTGATATGTCTCATCCTTTTTTCCAGCTCAATGTGCAGCTTGTGGGGAAACTTGACACTTAATGTACAGATACACTGTGAAATTTTATATTATTCTAATAAAGATTCATGAAGGAAATGCTATTCAAAACATTCAATTCAAAAATGATATATGTATACTCTGTCATTTAAAAATGTGTTAAAAAGGAATTCTTCCCAAAATTTTGCTTCAAGATAACTTCTGGAATGGCTTGGTTTGACTTGATTTGGAAGAAAAATTAGTAATGACCAGTGAGAAGGAAGAGCAAAATATGACCAGTTCAACTTTACCTGTATCTTCGCACGGTGTGGAGGATTAGATCCCAATTTACCTTGGAAATGAAAAACATGTCTATGGAAGTGAAAGAGCCTTTGCAGAAAAAACTGCCAATGAGCAAACAAAAATAAAACCCTTTTCTAAAAAACCCCTAAATGACAGACCAAATGTAGGTGTGATGCAGATGGTGTACCTGTCATCATGACATGGACATAGCCTGGAGGGCCAGCATGGCATGACAGCAGCATGGCATGACAGAGCAGAGGGGAAGCCACACCCCAGAACCGTAGCTGACCCTCAGAACAGCCCCAGTGACTCGAAACCTGATTTACTCTTGGCAAAGCAAATTTGTTTCCACTGTCATTGCTCAATCTGCAAGGTCAGAGCAGCCTCAGCCCCACCTGTGAAGGAATGCACTACATGCCAGTCCAACACCTCCTGAGTTTTTAATGACTCTGTTGTATTAGGACCCAATAGATGGAAAATTCAGCCACAAATAAAGTCTACAAATGTATGAACCCAGCTCAAATGTATGAGACCGGCTGTCTTGGCAACTAAGTCACTGCATAATGCAGGCCACAAATCTTCCCAAAAGATAGGCATTTCTAGCACATTAGTACACACACAGAGATCACAAACCAAACCTAGGGGAAATTACATGTGCAGTAGTAATATTAAATGTTGCTATTTAGACGCACTGGTATCAAACAGCTTTTGAACTACGTGCTTTAGATTTTTTGTTCATTTTTTTAGCCATCCTGGGCAGATACTTACTGATTTGGGACCTTAGATAATACTTTCATCCACACACTTTTGGATTTGACACATTTTCTATGCTCAAGACTTTGCTACCACCAGGAAATCACATTTCAGTCACCAACTGTTCATTTATTGTGGTCCATGCTTTGATTAGTATTCATGTTAGATTAAAATCTTTACTGTGAATTTCTTAGATATTTATCAGGTACAAGATTCCTTACTGTGAGAAACCATCCATCTTTCAACTGGACAATCCAGGAGTACTAACTCTGAACACCAATTTGCCTCATGTTCATAGTACAGACAAAAGTGGCATTAAAAGTTTGTGCTTAAAATTTGCATTAAGATGATGGTGTAAGAAATAAGCTTCTTCACTCGGTCTGCCTAAGCAAGTCAGGTTCTTCCAAACCTCTGCACTTTGCTTGTGATTCCCTACATAGAGCAGCATGCCTCTGTATTTTCCAGCACCTATTGATCTAGTATTGTGACCGTGTTCCTCACACTATGGACAACTACTTTGTGCAAGTAAATCAAGGATTTCTGGAGTGCAACAGACTTACAACACATGCTCAGACCATCTGGGCAGGACATGTATTCCTCAAAATCTGCATTGACAAGGTTTCCGGAGTGAAAAAAGGAGGATATGTCCAAGAAAACCCAGATGTATGATATCTTGAGCTGAGTCTAATCTTAGGAGGAATTGTGGCGGGGCAGATTAGGTCACAGATGACCATAATTCTTAGAAAAATACCTCACAAATCTCTAATAACCAGCTATAGCATGTATGCAAAATTCAATCTCCTTTTCACTGGAAACTGAGAGAACATACCCCAGACATAAAAAAACCTTGTCCCCTGACAAGTTTCAAATCTTAGTGGCAATGCATGGAAGCACTAGCCCTTCTTAAAAGCAAAGGGACAAAATAAAAATAGAATCAACTTTTTGCCAATGTATTTTTCCTTAATGTCATCCTTAAAAACAGCTGGATCCAGGCTGTTAACTTCTGCAAAAGCATCTAAGTGAGATATACACCTAGGAAATTCTCAGCTAGGAATGTCAGGAAATTAATCCAGAATTGTAAACATCTGGCACAATCAGAAGTTACTACTTGAACAAACCCTTATACAGGGCAGTACTAGACCAACTTTGCAATGCTGATGCTCTGTCCATAGCAAAATGGGTGTAATTCAATTTAAGAGTCTTCACAGACGATTGTATCTTTTTAATTAAATTAATTTAAAAGCCTATTATATTTTTACTGGTGAAAATTTCATGCATAAGCCCAAGAATAAACAAACAAAGAGAAAGATGCTAAGGAAGCAGGACAATAATATGCCTTTATGTGCAAGACAACTTGATTCATTAGAGTAGCGTGGCAGAAGCAAACTTTTTAAAGGGACTTAAATGTGGTCAGTGTAATCCAGACCCAAATCTAGCCTGATTACTTCATTGTAATTGAGATCAGACTCTGATGCCACCAGCAAAATCTGCAAATAATCTGAATACCATTATTTCACCCTTACATTTGGCAGAGCTTCAGCAATACGTTTTGGAACCTGGGATGCCTCCTTTCCTGGATTGCTCCTAGCTGCTCCTGCTGGCAGGGGTGCACTGCTGGCCAGATCATGTCTAAAGTAAAACCAAACCCTGTCTTCCCAGGGCTTTGCCTGTGGGAACACTGGACAGGGTCCAGTCAGGGAACAAAGTGACCAAAAAGGGAACAAAGTGATCAAAGGTGTCTGCAATACACAAGAGAAGAGGAAAAGTGACACGGTTAGAAATAAATTCACAGTTTGAAGGAGAGGTGTGACTGTGCTTTTCTAATTCTGTCCAGGATTCAGAAAGAGAGAGCCAGAAAAAAAATAGCACTGGGGGAGCTATTTTCTCATGGTATCTCCAGCCAAAAGCAAGTTGTTACCAGAAGTCTTCTGAGACTCATTGAGTCAGGAACAGGGAAAAAAAAGTGCTCTGGGACTTGAGGCAAGATGTAGATGGCTTGAGGCACCCACTTCCAGAGCTGTCTTCCAGAGGAACTCCACCCAGCAGCCACACAGCTCTGGAAGTGCCAGCATCCACGGGGCTCTGTGGAGTGCAGACACGGGCCTCTCTTACTCCAGACCCAGCCACACGGTGTGGGCAAGCTTGGGCACAGGGGCAAATCCCTGGCTACAGAGTGTCCAACCTCCCAGGGACCAGGAAATATGAACTGGGAGGGTTTTGTCCACAGGCATCTGTGCTCTGAACAAAGCTACATCTCCACAGGCTGCTTCTCTCCTTTGCCAGCACAAGCAACATTTAACCCACTGGGGCTTTTCTCACATTTTATAGGCAAAACAGAGTGCCTGACATGGAGCCAGTCCATGAAAGGGATGGTTCAGCTTCCCTCAGTCTTGAGTATTCCAGGGTGAGGGTCTTCTGCAGGTTGGGCAGGTTGCTCCTATTAGAGAGGGAGCAAATTATGCAACAAAGGTACTTGTGTTAGTACAGCTGCATCCCTAAAACAGCATGTAAGCAGTAGATAGCACCTCTGCAAAAGCAGGCAAGGCACCCTAAAAGTCTTGCACTTTCTCTGGGCCACCTCCATGCTTTGGCTGCTCGCAGGATAACAGTGGTGAAACAGTGATATGAAAGAGAAGGCCTCATTATACACACATTTAAGCAGTTCAGGCAGTGCTTTTCCTGACATTCACACTGATCACAATTTTCTGGATATATTGCATGTATAGAAATATATTTGTATGTGTAAGCATTTGTATGTGTGCATATTAAGATATTAATATATGTATAGGTATACCATGTATGTTTATTTAGGTTGTGAAAAGACTGATTCATCCAGCAGCACTTAAAAACCTCAAGTAGTGCTGGTGTGAAGATAGAAGGCTGCTGTTTATGCAGACTATTGTTAAATATAATTATTCCTTTAACTCATACCTCTCTTTTCACATAATAATATCCCAAAGTCCAATCAAGGCACATCGCTGGTGGCTCAGCACTGTGTATTGTGCAGGCAGGTGTCCCATCCATCTCTGCTATTGATACTAACATCAGCCCATGCAAGACATGCAAACAGCAATAAATAAGTTTGACACAGCTTTAGCAACACTTCGAGTTGTTTTGTTTTGTTTTTAAAACGGAATTGAAAGCAGTACTAAATAAAATGAGAGGGGTCACAAGTCTGTGGCCAAAATGGAACAATAACCATAGTAAACTGTTGAGCAATAAGAAACAAAAAGAGTTTTTCTTGATTTTTTTTTTTGTTTTGTTTATTTGTTTATTTGTTTTCTACCCTCCTTGAATGTTTTCCATTTCATGTCACCCACTGGATTGTGGAAATTGATTCCATCTGGATCTTTCCCAGTTATGTGTGCTGAGACACTGGCAGTCTTCAAGTTGGGCAGAGCAGATGCCTCTGATTCAGATTTCTCATTACTTTTGTGGGAATGCTACTCTTTCCCTCTGTGATGGACTGAATTTGTCTCGTGGGAATGGAAGCTGCTAAAGAGTAAAGAGCTCCAGCATCCACCCAGTGGTGTTCAGTGGCTTCTGACCCAGAAGGAGTAAATTGCACATCAGTCTATACATTGCAGCTGCCACAAACCTCCCCTCATGGCAGAAAGGATGATACCTTCACTTCCCCTCCAAAACGTGTGTGCCTGGTTTCCAGACTGGCTGAGCTACCAAACACCAGCCATTTCTGCCAGCCTGTCAGGCAAGGAAGCCCTGACCTACCTGGTGGCCATGTCCTGTACTGAGAAAAAACACAACAAACCACCAAGCACAGCAACATTTTGAAATAGTGCATTTAAGTGTCAAAAACTGGGTTAGGATCTCATTATTCCAAACAGATTTTGATCTCTTAACCCCACAAAATCTCACAGACTCTTACTCAGGTGACTTGCCTTTAGCACAGGCAGCTAATAAAGGCTTTGAACCACTGTAAGGTCAGCGAGTGGTCCCACCTGCAAACTGAGTCCAGGGAGATCTGGAACCCAGCACTTGGGCAGGTGGAAGTCACAAGCCAAAACCTTGTCCTACACCCTTGTCCTAGAGAGAAACTTCCCCTGATCATCTGCAATACATGCAAGGGTCTCCAAGTTGTCATAAAGTCATGTATGTGTCAAGAAGAAACTGCTCTTGTTTGGATGAAGCTGACAATCACTTCTCTTTTAATGAAAGAAATCTCAACGCAGGCATGACCTTTAGTAGAGCTACTCAAATGACTGTGAACTGTTTAAATAAAAGCAGAGTTTGGCTCCAACTAGTCAGTAGCTCATGAATATCAAGAGCATCTCAGTGGGTTAATGGAAAAATACACTACAGGTGGCTTTCTAATTGACCAGAGAAAATTTTGGAAATTTAATCAACACATTCAGTCTGCACATGAACAATTCATTTCACAGATGTTTTGTCAAGAGGCCCACAGGCCTTATGTTGAGGAAAAGCTCCATTCAGCAATCTCTATTTTTACTCACACTGTTGAGTGGAGAGAAAATAGATGCTTCAGTTGACAGTCGAGGTCCCATTTTGCCACACATGGCCTACATGTGAGGCAGCTACCAATCCAACCCAGTACACTTATAAAGCTAGCATATAATGCCAGAGCAGGTGCTTAAAAGAAACACAAAATAGCAGGAAAATTATTAAGATTAATATGATAAACATAGCCACTCATAGCCTTTCTCAGATCTTTCATAGATCTTCTCAGATCATCAAGTCTCAAGTTCTCTGTGAAGGCATTAGACATAGAGTGTTTACTCCTTGATGTCTGTGAAAAACATTTTCTGGAAAAAAGAATCTGCTATTTATTTTTTTGGTGTAGTATTTCATTAGATGTTACGAAAGAAAAGAAACTTTCTGCAAAAGTGGAAAGAAAAAGCAGCATTTCTGAGTACCAAGTATCCATGTGAGATGTTTTTGTTTGTTCCTCCGGTGCAAGCCAAATCTTAATCTGCTCATTTTTATTAGTGTTATTGATGCATCAGGAAAAAAGTAAGCAACCAGAAAGTGTTCTTTAAACAGATAATAAAAATCCCTCATTCTCAAAATTGAAAACAGATTGCTTCATGCCTGAAAAAAAATGGTCTCATCGTAGGCATTGTTTTACAAGGCAAATAGACTCTACTCATTTGTAAAATGAGGAACTTTCACGAAGAGTGAAAACCAAAAGTGCTGACACAAGAGAGGAAGAATGTTACCACAGTATAATGTGAAGAAAAGAGACCAAAAAACCAAAAAAAGATCCAAACCTATACACTTTCAATCCTATGCATATATGCTATCACTTTTTGATGTGATTCTAATGTTTCAAGGGAAAAAACTAGAGATATTTTCTGGTTAAGGTGGCTTAGACCAGGTTTACAGGGTAATACATGTGTATGCCCAGAAGTGTTTCTGCCACCTTCTCCCTCACATGTTTAAATCTGATTAGTTCTTCCATTAAGGAAAATTAATCCCATGTTTTTATTTCAAAATTTACACAGGTAGAATAGGCAGAAGCATTGTTGTTACTGATGGCTTTTCTTCTGCCCTCTTCCTTGTTGTTTCACTTATTGGAAAGATTTTGGGTTTAGATTTCCCAAAGACTGTACAGTGACTAGAAAAATGGTTCCCTTTTTTTCAGTGGGAATTATAGAATTACTGTAATATCTGTACATAATAGCAGTATAAAGAAGAACAGTTTTCTCTTAAAAAATTTCCTAGGCTTTCCGCACTGAGAAGAAATTACCAAAAAGACATTATGACTTTATTATGGGTGACATCATTTTTAGTTAAGAAAAAGAAGGAATGATGAGTCTAAAAATCCTGAAAAATAAGCCAACATAGATAACACAACTGAGGAATTTTGCCCAAGTCATAGTGTTCCCCTAAGTATTTTAGAACTAGGTAGGGAAAAAAGGCATCAATTTTTTTTTTATTGGACTTCTAATTAAGAAAGCAATAAGTTTCTACCTAGAAAAATAAGTAACACTCTGCTTCCTGACCACTGTCCTGTCTTTTGAAGCACATCTTTCAAACACTCTGTGTCTTCATTGTGTCTGTCACAAGCCAAGACCATGACCTAACACTTAGTCAAGAAGGGATCGTCCTGGTCCCGGACCTTCTGGTGTGTATCACACAAAGGCTTGATGAGCAAAGTCTCACATGTTTGTTTCTGAGTGTGATGACCACCTTAAATTGACACCAGAAGAGATGTTTCCTTCTCCAGACAACAAACTGTTGAAACACCAAATTTTTTAACGAAACCAGAAGGCTCAAAAACCATACTGCCAGAAAGACATATTTCATCAACCACGTATTAGAGTCAGAGAAGGCAGAAAACTCAGCAGTGAGTCAGGGAGGATGGTTATTTCAGATTTTAATAGTCGTGGTAATCTCTATACTCATCTTTAGGGAGAAGAAAAGGAAAAACTGAGTAAAGAACCTCTTTCTAGAAGATAAATATAGAAAGATAATCTCTCTTACAGGGTTTTCCAGACAATGATAATAATGAAATGTTTTTAAAGTAGCAACATAGTAATAATAGTAATAGTAATAGTAATAGTAATAGTAATAGTAATAATAATAATAATAATAATAATAATAATAATAATAATAACAGGTGAAGAGTTAGATACTTCATCCAAAAGAATATGATGAAAAACTGTTGCAGTTTCTCAAGAAATCATACTAAAATTTTCATTTAGTAGAGAAGAAACAGTAGGAGTAGGGATGTAGCTCAGTATTCACAGCTCTTCACCTGATAGACCACAATCATTGCAGTGGATGCTGCAGCCATTATGACAATAGAGGAGAGCAGAACAAGGATATAACAGAAATTGTTGGAATTTTGCTGTTTTGAAAAGGATTTTGAGAGAAGGCAACAGTAGTGTTTAAGAGAAAGGTTCAGATCTGTCTTTGAATTAAAGGGAAATCCACAAATTGGGCATAAACCTCAGTCATAGAGATATGGTGACATTAAGTTGTAAAGAGTTCTCAAAATAGAGATAAGACATTTATTTAGCACAGAGATCCACTGGGATGGGGTTTGTACAAAAAAAATTTTTTTTGATCTTTTCTTCTTTATAGTTTGTTTCACATTGTGTGACTCCTACTTTTTTCCAATCACTGTTTAGCTGCCTTTCTCTCACTCTATTTTATTGTAGATAATGACTTAAAATTAGAGCTGCTGAATAGATGTTCTAATTGGGGAGCAACACGGGGACTGAAATTCAGATTGGTTTAGATACCAGTGAAGCTCCAGTAGAAACTGTATTTCCCAGATCTGTGCAAAATAAGTGCAGCTTCTCAGGCACTGAGACATAAAAAGATAGCTGCTCATTAAAGTTTGGAAAATATTTGCTGTTTGTTAATGAATTTATTGATTCATTATGATCTTTTAAAAGATATTTAATTAATTGTACCTCTGAAATATTCTGTATTGAGTTTGATAATTAAGATAACAATATCCAGTGCTTTTTTTCTTCTCATTAAACTAAGACTTGCTTTTCCATCTGAGATTTTAAATTATTGGAAGCAGTGGAAAAGAAAGGTGTAGACGCAGTCTGGCTAGACCTTAACAAAGCTGTGCTTCTGTCTACTCATTTTCATAGAATCGTAGAACCACAGAACAGTTTGGGTTGGAAGGGAGCCTGAAGCTCACCTAGTTCCATCAGACCAGGTTGCTCAAGGCACCACCCAACCCACCCAGCCTTTAACACTTCCCAGAATGAGGCATCCACAGCTTCTCTGGGTATCATATTCCAATGCCCCACCATCCTCACACCAAAAATTTTCTTCCTGATACCTAATCTAAACCCATCCTGTTTCAGTTTCAAGGCACCCTTTCTTGCCCTGTCTCTACATGCCCTTGCAAAAAGTCTCTCCCCATCTTTCTCGTAGGCTCCCTTCAGGTATTTGAAGGCTGCAATTAGGTCACCCTGAAGCCTTCCCTTCTCTAGGCTGAACAATCCCAATTATTCTCTCAGCCTTCCCTCATGGGATAGGTGCTCTATCCCTCTAATCATTTTCTAAGACTCTGTCAGCTAATGTCTTCTACCAGCTAAACAACAACAGTGGAAATGAGTTGAAATATCAGAGTTGAATTTTCAGTTGCACATGTCATGATACACTTTGAATGCATATTAAACTCCAAGTGTAGCCAAGATATCCTTATGTATTCTTATGAGCTGGTGATGCTTGTCAGGACCTTCCTTTGATGCATAGTGATGATTCCTACTAAAACTTCTTGAGTACAGGTACAGCTGCAATCCTTGATGAGTTTAGGACATGGACTCCTCATTTCAATCTGCTTAAAGCAGTATGTTGTGCCTTGTGGAAGGAGAGAAGACTGAATCAACAACTTTCAAGAGAAGTGGGATGCAGTGAGACATTAAATAATTACAGTGACAGCAACTTGAGAATTCTGGAGAAGCCTGTAAGCAATTACAACAGAGATTTTCCTCTTGCAAGGTATTTTGTTATCAGAGAGCCCCAGTTTTAACTTCCCTTCTCTGGCACATGTAACACAAGGATGGTGAATTAAAGTTAAATTTGCTACGTGAATGTGCAATTCCCTTGATCTGTAGACATTGTGCTAGTGTACAGCAAGGGCTAGTGATGCATTGCATCTCACTGAAAAATGCCTCTGGTGGTTCTGGTGTAAGAGCTGTTGTGAGACTCAGCTCAAACAGAGAGCTCCCACACACAAGGAATAGGCTTGCCTTTAGAGTGTGCTTCACTTGGTACATTTAGGTTGAGTGATTACAACATTCTGGAACTAAAATGATAGGCTAATTAGGAGCTGGAATGAACTTCCCGAGTCATTGAGTTCATCATCTCCTGCCTTTACTGGAAGCCTTATATAATGTCTCTATAAAGCAGCAGACCTTCAGCTGAAAGTTACTCAGTTTTTGCTGTTCCTCCCACACAAAGGCTGCTCCACACCCTCCCTGCCTTGATGGTCAAGACTTTTCTTCTCTTTTCCTGCACAATTTCAGATCCCCTTTATACACATTTGTTCCTGTGCCAGCACTGGACTTCGATATATATAGCTCTTTTCCCTTTCCACTTTTTGCTTCTTTGATTTATTTCTGGAAAGCAATTACATCCCTTTATAGCCTTCATTTTGTAAGGCTAAGAGAGATAGAGTTTAATCTCCTCCTCCTGGGAGACAGTCTTCTATTCTCCCAGTCCTCTCTGCACCTTCTTTGCATCTGTTTCTCTTTGAATTTCCCCCTTCCTGAACATGGCTGACCAGAAGAGTACATAGCAATCCAGATAAATTTGCTACATTTTGTGTTAGGATGGCAATACTTCCCTCTCCTTCCTAGGGGTCTTCTTTAAGGTCATGTCATGCTTGCAGATCACAGTAACCTATGACTACATATTCTTCCTCTTAATACATTTCCAAATTATGAGTTCCAGTATGTAGAGAAATTATTGGCATTAGTCCATAACCATGTGATAACTTTGCACTTAATATTATTAAATTTGTACTCCTATTATGCCA
>VZTR01004087.1:810604-855268 GCA_013400775.1 Chaetops frenatus
TAACACTTCCCAGAATGAGGCATCCACAGCTTCTCTGGGTATCATATTCCAATGCCCCACCATCCTCACACCAAAAATTTTCTTCCTGATACCTAATCTAAACCCATCCTGTTTCAGTTTCAAGGCACCCTTTCTTGCCCTGTCTCTACATGCCCTTGCAAAAAGTCTCTCCCCATCTTTCTCGTAGGCTCCCTTCAGGTATTTGAAGGCTGCAATTAGGTCACCCTGAAGCCTTCCCTTCTCCAGGCTGAACAATCCCAATTATTCTCTCAGCCTTCCCTCATGGGATAGGTGCTCCAGCCCTCTAATCATTTTCTAAGACTCTGTCAGCTAATGTCTTCTACCAGCTAAACAACAACAGTGGAAATGAGTTGAAATATCAGAGTTGAATTTTCAGTTGCACATGTCATGATACACTTTGAATGCATATTAAACTCCAAGTGTAGCCAAGATATCCTTATGTATTCTTATGAGCTGGTGATGCTTGTCAGGACCTTCCTTTGATGCATAGTGATGATTCCTACTAAAACTTCTTGAGTACAGGTACAGCTGCAATCCTTGATGAGTTTAGGACATGGACTCCTCATTTCAATCTGCTTAAAGCAGTATGTTGTGCCTTGTGGAAGGAGAGAAGACTGAATCAACAACTTTCAAGAGAAGTGGGATGCAGTGAGACATTAAATAATTACAGTGACAGCAACTTGAGAATTCTGGAGAAGCCTGTAAGCAATTACAACAGAGATTTTCCTCTTGCAAGGTATTTTGTTATCAGAGAGCCCCAGTTTTAACTTCCCTTCTCTGGCACATGTAACACAAGGATGGTGAATTAAAGTTAAATTTGCTACGTGAATGTGCAATTCCCTTGATCTGTAGACATTGTGCTAGTGTACAGCAAGGGCTAGTGATGCATTGCATCTCACTGAAAAATGCCTCTGGTGGTTCTGGTGTAAGAGCTGTTGTGAGACTCAGCTCAAACAGAGAGCTCCCACACACAAGGAATAGGCTTGCCTTTAGAGTGTGCTTCACTTGGTACATTTAGGTTGAGTGATTACAACATTCTGGAACTAAAATGATAGGCTAATTAGGAGCTGGAATGAACTTCCCGAGTCATTGAGTTCATCATCTCCTGCCTTTACTGGAAGCCTTATATAATGTCTCTATAAAGCAGCAGACCTTCAGCTGAAAGTTACTCAGTTTTTGCTGTTCCTCCCACACAAAGGCTGCTCCACACCCTCCCTGCCTTGATGGTCAAGACTTTTCTTCTCTTTTCCTGCACAATTTCAGATCCCCTTTATACACATTTGTTCCTGTGCCAGCACTGGACTTCGATATATATAGCTCTTTTCCCTTTCCACTTTTTGCTTCTTTGATTTATTTCTGGAAAGCAATTACATCCCTTTATAGCCTTCATTTTGTAAGGCTAAGAGAGATAGAGTTTAATCTCCTCCTCCTGGGAGACAGTCTTCTATTCTCCCAGTCCTCTCTGCACCTTCTTTGCATCTGTTTCTCTTTGAATTTCCCCCTTCCTGAACATGGCTGACCAGAAGAGTACATAGCAATCCAGATAAATTTGCTACATTTTGTGTTAGGATGGCAATACTTCCCTCTCCTTCCTAGGGGTCTTCTTTAAGGTCATGTCATGCTTGCAGATCACAGTAACCTATGACTACATATTCTTCCTCTTAATACATTTCCAAATTATGAGTTCCAGTATGTAGAGAAATTATTGGCATTAGTCCATAACCATGTGATAACTTTGCACTTAATATTATTAAATTTGTACTCCTATTATGCCAGTCCTCAAGGTCATCCCTATTATTCTAGTATTGTTGTATCATGTCAGTTCTCTCTGGCACTAAAAGTGCCCAAATGTGTCACTAGAGAGAGTCTGACATGAGATCAGTCCTCAGCACCCAGCCCCTCAGGAGCTGCCCTTGCCTGCACCCATCTAGGCATACCATGTCCTTTGCAATAGCAGCTGTGGTTGCCTCCTTCTTTCCCTAGCCCCCATACAGCCCTTGTATGTATTCCCAGCTCTGTGCTATGATCCATGCTGCAGGATTCATTGCTCTGATGAAGCACTGAGAGGTTATACCTGTTGTAGTTCTTTTCTCAGGGAAGTCGATATTATACCACAGATATGCGTATGGGAAAACATAGCAATGAAAAATTTGTATTTCATCCCCTTTTCAGCGTCCTTGATTGTTCCTAGTGGTCAACTGTTTGTCCTTCAGATTAAGACATGTGCAAATACTGCCTGTAAAAAATTTCAGTGGCTACACCTGTTTTCCAAAACTAATCAGAGTGGTGGGCAAGAATTACACTGGTTCAAGAATTTGGATAGCTTTAATATACTGAAAAAAAATGAAGGCTTCCCGAAAACTCTTTATTTTTTTTTTTTTTTTAATTCACAACAGACTTTACATTTACAGGAAACCACTTCTAAAATGCACCAGATTGCAATATTTTCCGTGTCAGCTATTTAAAGGGTTCCCAAGAGCTTTCCCTTTGCCTACCCTCCAAGCTTCCTTCTCCCAGTTCAGCCTGGAATTCCATATTAGTTGATCTGATCCAATTTTTGCTCAAACCACTTTCACCACTGGCAGTCACTAGCCTCATATGAAATAACTTTGTGAAGTTGACAAAAACTGGAATTTGATCTTCTATGCAGGTCCGTGCTTTCCAAACACATTCTGGTAAAACTAGGAAGAGATTGCATCATTAAAGCCTGCAGTCAATTCAAAAGACTTTTCTCAGCTCTGCACCACACTTTGTGACTTTGCAAAGAAGCGTTCAGAAATTTCACACACAGCACAGACCACAGTTGCCCATTTCCTTCATCATCATGGGGTGGAATTAAAAACTTTTGGCCCAGCTGCCTAATAGGCAGCTGTTTGCAATTAGATGGAGCATTACATCCATTTCTTAACAAACTTCACAACCGGATAGCTACACTATGAGCAATATACCGTGAAAATTTGCCAGCATGTTTAACTTCTCTGCATTTCTGGTGGTTTCTGTACCTTGCCCTCATTTTTCCAGCCTGCTCACATGCTGTCTGACTCTCAGCTTTCCCACTCTGTTGCAATATGGCTACTCAGAGATTTATGCAAGATTTTGTCAGTCCTTACGTAGAAGTGCAGCTCTGTGGCAGGACATAGGTTGCAAAATTAATGCATTTGATCTTTCTAAAAATAGCATTAGTGCCTGAACAGAAAACCAGCCATAGCATGTTTTTTATATACTGCACTTTCATTTCCCCTGCTAAATTGAGGTTAGATACCACTCATCTTGCTCACACGAATAGTCTTACTGACATGGTTTTGCACAGAAAATTAAGAAATAATTTTCACTCTTTCTTCCAGGAGCAGAAATAAAAGTGAATGGCTCTTCTGAAGGAACAATTGCATTTGCTACTCCTTAAAAATAATGTCTCAAAATAAGAGACAGAATATGTCTTTTCTCAAAGCCTATGTGCCAGAAAACACATCTAAGTTCAAAAGCTATAAATTCTGCAAAGGTATGGATTCTAAAAAATAAATTAATATAATTACTGCTTCCCATTAGTTATTCTTCTCTCTGGAAGGCTCCAATATCCATAGATGTATCAAGAACCACAATATTAATGCAACTGGCCTTAAGGCAAATTCAAAGAGCAATAAGATGAGCATTATTGTGCTCAGCCTGTACTAATACATTTGCTGAATTTCCTCTTTCCCTGCCTACAAAAATGAACTCTTCAGGCCCTGAGAATTTTACTTTCCAGAGAAGAACCAAGTTGTACAAATGGCATACAGAGCAAGGGCAGGTTGAAGGGTGGCAACCTTCTGTGGACTGCAGGGAGGCACTGAAGTGCCAGTTTGATCTGGCAGTGAAGCAAATGAGAAGACAGTAGGACAACACAAGACTGCCATAAACTGGGGTAGAACAAGCAGATAAAAGGAAGAGCAGGTTACTCTAAGATGCCAGGTAAGAAATTATTAACGTGTGTGGGTTCCCTCCACGGATTCTTCTTGTTGTTTTACAGGGAAAATTGCTGGGAAACAGCCCTGCTGAGGAGATGACCATGCGTGCTTCTTATCAACTCACCAGATCTGCCCATGTGACCAAGTGAAGGACAAGCTTCTAGGATTTGTCATCTAACGACAGGCAGCAGCTCCCACAGTAATAAGGGCTGCTGTAAGCCAGAGAGAGAGAGGTGGGACACAGTGGACTCTGCACCTCTCCCGATGCCAGGATTAAAAATTTGAAGTTTTCAATGGGGATTAATAAAAGCAGCAAAGTCAATGTGGTGCAGGGACAGGAAAGCATGCACTTAGAAACAAGTTGATACTCCTTATATTAACAACATCTAATCTTTTATTAAAGTTTCTCAACCTACTCAAAATCTGAAGTTTAAGCCTGCTTTGCAGTTCACCTTCTGGCCGAACTCACAAGGCACTTAGCACAGCTGGTACATTCAGAGTGCAAAATGTATTTCTGGGCCTATATGTGAAAAATATGAAGGGGGAATTAACCAAAGCTATGACCACTTACTGGTTTCTCATTCTTAATTTTCTGTCTTACAGAACCATATTTTCAAAGATGGACTTCCAAAAACCCACCTTTAAATTACGTCTTTAACCAGGGATCTGACTTATGAGTTCAGAATTTCATAAACTGGATAGTTTCCGGATTTCAAAGAACTCACTCTCTGGTATCCTAATTGTCATCTTATTTTAGTCACTGATAAGCTTGTGCTGACAACAATGGGAACAGGAATTACTTTTTCTAAGAGAAGCAGGACAAAGAAGCTATCTTAAAAGATCCAACTTCAAAGGAAGGAGGTCAAATAACCTGCTGTCACATAACACATCATTACACTGGCATTCTTTTTGGCTCTTGAATTTAAACTTTGTAGAGAGGATAAGGATACTAAAAAATAACACTCGGAGTTTCCACTTCCTATTAGTGACTGTGCTTTACTGGAAGGAATTGATATCTATAAATGTGTCACGGGATGCAATATTACTGACAATTTTATCTGGAAAGAAACACAAGTTTTTTCCCCTCTCCCATCCCTATACACATGTTTTATAACACAGAGTTTTCTTTCTTTTCCTGTATGCAAGAGCCTGTCCTGTCTAACTTTCAAAACCTATTTTTTCACATAGATAAGCCTAGTCTTCGGACAGTCAGTGCAGAGAAATTTTTGAAAATCATACTATATCAAAAAGCTTTAAAATGAGCATTCAACATCCCTAGCCAACACAGAAAATGGAGCAAGCTTCCTTCAGACAGTCCACCATGCCCCTCCCTCTGAAAGTCATGATTGTCTTAACCAAACTAAATTAGCATCTCAGAGGTGAGTTCATGTGGCAGAATTGAAAATATATCAGTTTGAAAATACTTCTGTGCCACAGAAGATATGTATTTTTAGCATTTTATTCTCCCAGTGTCTGCCATAGTCTCCCACGTACGTGGCCATATGGCATCTCAGAAGAAGTACTGTGATTTTCCAGCAGCACTGTTGCCCTGTAAAGTAGCATATAAGACATGTAAGT
This sequence comes from Chaetops frenatus, assembly GCA_013400775.1. Taxonomy (NCBI): domain Eukaryota; kingdom Metazoa; phylum Chordata; class Aves; order Passeriformes; family Picathartidae; genus Chaetops; species Chaetops frenatus. Next base: position 816,148 of record VZTR01004087.1, read on the forward strand.
ACCTCTTAGAGTACACAGGAGAGACTTAGGCTTGTCAGCCTTCCAAGTCTGGTACAACTAACTGCACAAGATGTGTGCAGTGCATTGCCTGCAGTGTGCACCCCTGCTTCCTGAAGTGTGGCGTCCGACTTTTCTCTTGCCACCACCAAGTACCCGACGGCTCAGAGAAGTTCTTTGCAGCCCATACATACAAAGTATCACAATCAGTGCCCAGGCACACTCCCATCACCTACACAAAATGCTGGAGAAGGCAAGGAACCCATTTGTTATGTTCATCCCCACCTTTTAGGTACCATAGGCTCATGGCTAGGGCACAGGTGTAGAGGGACACCATGTTGCAATGCCTCCTCTTCCTAAAGAGACCTAAACTTGTTCAGTAAATGTTAATGGTGTTTGCAGGTCTCATTCCCACATCATGTTCTGATGAACACGCATTCAGACGAAACTGGAATGGATGCCACGGGAAAAATAAAAGCATTTCCAATGCATAATTTTGTAGCCCTTTGTTATTGGTAATAAGTCTTCTCACCTAACTTACCTGGTGTTATGAATCCTACCTGCAGGACCTACCTGTAGCCTTTGCATCCACTGCATATTGCAGTCTCATCCAGGAACTATTTGTTTTGGCTTTTTTACTTCTCTCTCCCTAAATCCATGTTCTGATAGAAAATGCACTGGACTATGAGGACTGCTTCATTTCAATGTGGAAACCATTAGTCTAAAACACACAAGAAACGACCTATTAGTGAGCATCCACAGTTAACATGCCAGCCAACCATCTTGGTTTCAGAAAAGTTTGTCTCTGTAGTGTGAAAAAGAAAATGTGTGAGTCAGCCATGAGAGAATGAAAGCCAAGGTCAGGGCAATTCCCAGGAGCTCTCCCTGGTTACAATCATAAAGGAAGCTTGCAAAAAGCTGGAATGAAGTTAATCTAAACAGATGTTAATGTAACTGAGATTGGAAATTGGCCCTGAACATATCTCTGTGGAGATATTATACTTCTAGGTTAAGTGTGAAAAAAATGTTCTTTTGCAATTATCATCTCATTGTTAGGCAGCAGGTCTTACCACAAAACATTTGATGTTTGTCACTAACAAGAAGGTTTTATCCTTCTCACATGATGTGACACAATCTCTGGCCCCAGACTCAGAATACATCAGCTGATGTCAACACTTTCTCCTTCCATGTTCTAAATATTGCTGATCAGGCCAAGTTTCATTTCACTGAAAAGACCACTTTCTTTCCTGACTGTGTGGAAGAGAGAAACTTGTTAGGGTTCAGTCATGATACCTGCATCTCTGTCAGTTTAGACTGCAACCTCTGCAGTTTTCAGCTGAAAACTTCCCTACATCATAAGGAAGCAAGACAGAGAAATGTGAATTTGCTGTTGGGGTACAAACTCCTGGGGAGTTCTTAACCTCACTGCCACCTCTTCTTTGACCTCCTCTTTCTCAGGACCGCTCTGCCAAAAGAGGTACTCCTGGAAAGAGCTGCAAGTGTGAAAGCACAAATCTTCACAAACATTTTGCTGAACTAAAATACTGAATTTCAAGACGTCATGGCCATCCCCTTTAAGCCAGCCTTGCAAAAGTGCTGAGTCAAAGTTTATGATAAACATTTAATTAGGATAAACATTGTTTTGAGTTGCAGCCAAAACAGAGCTCTGCCACAGCAACTGTATTAAGTGCAAATGATACAACAGGGTGTCTGACAAAATTCTATCTTCTCTGATCCTATCTAACGTACATGGTATCCAACTCAGGGCGTTCAGGCCATGCTTATTTGCTTTTGCTCAGTGTCTTTCTACACACACATTTAAACAAATATATTGTTCTGTATCCCTTTTTATCAATTAGTCTACATCAAAACATGTCCAAGAAAAAAAATCAGCAAATATTTTCCATGTGTATGAAGCTACCTGTCACAAGTAGTTTTTCCACTTGAATTTCACTTTATTTGTGTTCTCAGAGTTCCCCCTTTATATGTTCTCCTTCATTTATCTTCCTTACCTCATGCTTCATTTTTCTCTGTAGGAGTTATGGGCACTATACTAACAGAGTATTTTTTTTCACTTAGGATGTGAAAAATACTGTGCTTCTTCACATGAAAAGACTTTTTGAAAATACAGAAAACTTGGTTCAGGGATTCAAAGGTGATGGCCCTGAGAGAACACTGGCTACACTGAGGAGTTAACATGGGTTTGGTTGCAGAAATTAGCCTGCTCCAAGAATGTCTCTGTCCAAATCTGAGTATTTTTTAAGTAGCAACCGCAACATCAGGAAACTTCAAAATACAGCTAAACACTGAAAATGGCCAGATGCTTTAACAGGAAATCCCTTTGGTGGATAGGTGACATCCAATTCTAACTTCTTATTCAATTAAGTTCTTTAATTTAGGCCAAATAGAAAATGGGGTTTCACTCAGAGAATCTCAAGTTGGTCCTTTAGAGAGCACATTCTGCTCCTGGTGAAAGCAAGTGGGAAGGAAGGAAAACCAGGTAGTGCAAAATGTTGTAGGCTTTTTCTAGAATTGAAGCCATTGGTCAGACAGGTCAGATACTCTGGGGTAGCAGGTTGTTTTAGCTTTAGACCCCATGCTTTCCTGGAATGTTACCTGGGTGTAACCAAATCCCTTTCTTTCACTAAGACTGCTGCATAACTCAGTAGGTCTCTAAGGGTATGGCAAAGTGGGAAAAGAGAGCCACAGTGCTCAGCAGGGAAAGAGCAGGGAGAGGAGGAGGGAGAAGGTGCAAGAAGGCAGACATGGGGTGTGAGCATGGGAAGGGGCACAGGAAAGAGGCAGAGTGCTGCCCCAGGTGTTTAGCCTTGGTCTGGTCCCATGGGATGGGTGAAGGGGCCTCCTGGCTGGACTAGTCTGGATCATCCAGTGGCTGAGGCTTACTAATAAAGGAAAAAGTCTCCATGGCAAAGCAGGCCTTCCACTGGGGAATTCCCCAAACATCTGCTCTGCCCAAAGCTTCCCTTTTCTCAAGATGCCAAAAAAAGCAGGCGGGGGGGAGGGGAAACACAGACTTTCATTATTTCAGTCACCATTTAGGACTGAAATGCAATATACAAATTTTGTTCTAATTTTCAGTTCCCACACCCTTTTTCTTTGCCAGATAGGAACTTTGGGCTTTGATGCTGCCAATAATCTTCCTCATCTGTACTAATTTCAGTTTTCCAACAACCTCCATCTCTTTTTCATACACTCTAGTATAATTTATTGCTCTAAGTAGTATAACACTTACAATTGTCCCCTCCTTTCCACCTCTGAGTTCACCATTTGTCCAGACATGGAAGGATTTTGGACTGGTAAGTCTGGCATGGCTCCATTCCCCTCACTGCCCACTAAGCAGCCTGCAGCTGGTAAAACACATGTACCTAGGCCTGAATACATCCTTTTTTCTCTGTGCAGGCATGCAAAAGAAATAGACAGATCTGCATGGAAAAGACAACAAAAAGCAAATTTAGCTGGGTAAATCTTACTTCTAGTTCCAAAGCACTGGTAAAACTACCTCGTGTAGTTGCAGTTTACCCTTTTTTAATAAAGGAAGAGGAAATCTCTTCTTTGATGAATCCATCCACAAATATTGCCTGCGCCTATGCTGCAATTCTCCCCATATGACATGCTCACTAACTCCCCTTCTTCACAGCAGCACAGGCCAGCTCCACTCACACACAAGTGCATTGAAAGACCTAAATGCTCTCCTTTTGCTTGATGTTTAAACCAGAAACTTCAGTCTGTGCACATTCTCTGTACTGAAACAAGGACTATGTTTCTGATAGATGTCCAGGATGTTGCAGACTAAACCAATATGAACATTTATTTCCAGTAAACAGGTCTTCATTTTAAAAAATTGCATGAGTATTATGAGCTTAAGAAAAGAAAGATCTGAATTACATGTTTAATTAATCCTCTGGAGACAATAGTCCAACAATACATGTGTTCAGGGTTATTATTGCCATGTCCAGAAACTACAGTACAAACTGATCATTTGAGGCAAAACTAAATCCCTCTTGGCAAACGGACAGCATTTGTTGACTAGCTAAACAAATCATACATTTCACTTGCCAAAAATGTCTGATGAGCCAAAAAAAGGCCTGTTTGAAGTCATTCAGTTTTGGAAAAGAGAAGTACTAAAAGATCATAATGTTTTTGTGGAAAATATTAACACCAAAATTTAAAACAGGTGGAGGATGTGCAGAAGCAATGCCATTATTCGTACCTTCTTTTACTGGAATTTCAGGGTGGTAGGTCTTGAGGCACATCAGTTATGCTGCTGTGACCTGGCTTTAGGTCAGCAGGTGATCCTCTCATCATACTCAGAACAGGTCTCCACCTTTTTTGCTGTAAGGCTCCAGGGGAAATCCTGGCCACCCACCAGGCCCTGCAGTAGCATCCCAGCTCCTTTAAGGGGAGTTTCCCATGCCCAAGTCCTGGAAGGGAAATGCTGAGAAAGTCTGAGCTGGAAAGAACAATGGGGATGGGATTTGTTGCAGGGTTTTTCTTCACTTCGTTAAGGCTTGAGAAACACAGGATAGGACTCTATACAGAAAATATAGTCTGAGGCAAAGGGAGTAAAACATCAGCCAGAAGGTACTCCCAAGGCTGAGCACACAACACACCATAGCTGGGCAGCAATTTGCCTATTTTCCTTATTACTATTTCATTGTTGAGGGGTAACTAAATAGGACCTTACAGATTTTAATTGATTTCTTTTTAGTTGTTCAGATAAATCTGAAGAATTTTGTTAGGCCATGATTAACCACTGAAAATATCCTGAGATTACTGTTTTTCATGGCTGTTTTTTGTCCCTGTAGCTCCCAAGTGTGTCTCCTTGCTTTTAGGGGGATAGCAGTACTGACTTATGAGAGGAAGAAAAAGAGAGCACAAAGAAATCCAAACAATATTTTGCTTCATGCGTGGGTAATTTATTTGCTAATTTCAAACAATTTCATGTTGGTCAAAATGAACAAGGGCTTTTAGATCGATTTTAAATTAATTGTTCCGGTGTCTCCTTACAGGAAAATATTTTTATGTTCTCAATTTGAAAAGTTTGAAATGAAAGGGATTTTTTATCTCAAGCTACATCAAAGTTGGCCTGACAAAAAGCCAGAGATGTCAAAGAGCATTCCTGTTTTACCAGGGAAAAAATGAAGCTATGTCTTTATGGTACAGAAACTCAAATTTCTTTTGAATTACGAGCTTCTACTGAACCAAAAAAAAAAAAAAAGTGTGAATTTTACACAGAACAATGAAGGTAGAATGTCAAGGAACATTACATTTGTCCATTTCTTTTGGTGCAAATTATAGATACATGAAATGTTTATTAACAATTTCAACAGTGTGCAACAAAAAAAAAAGGCAAAAAAAATAATCTTCTATACTTCCCCAATCTTTCCCCAGACACTAAAATAACTGGTATACCACAAAGTTCAAGTCAAAAACATATTTATTTATGGTCATTTTCCTATGCCGTTTCCTATGACTGTAGACTTATGGTTACTCTATAACACTATATTTTCCTTTCAAGAAATGAGAACTAGGTGGCCTTTGCTAAACAAAACTCTTTTCCTAAAATATTCTCTAATGACATGGGAGAAAGGGCTTTATTCAAGTGGCCACTTTGTAAAACTTAAAATTTTGAGGGAACAGAAATTAAAACTCAGTTTTAACTAGGTTCTAATGGCCCCTCACTGACTGTAGGAGAATTGGTTCAATTACACTGTGACCAGTGTCATTGCATATCAATAGCTGGAGCCTCTAATAATGCCAATAAACCACTTCTTTTGTTTCCTTTGTTAGACTGTTTGGCTTGAAGCTATAAATTGAGGACAACAGCATCAAGTGTTGTCAAGCATCAACTTATGCTTGTGAAATCATTATGGGGCACAGAACATTTTGGAGTTTCAAATGTCCACTCTAGAAGGGCCATCCCCCTGCACTGAACCACATCTCCTCACTTGCCTGCTGTTCTGTTCACATTCCAAGAAAGGGTAGAATTAAAAGATTACCAACTTTAGATCCAAATGGAATATACGCCTTTTCTCCTGTCACTCTGACCAAATATAGCCTTTGGGTTTCCAACTGACCTTATACTAGGGCATGTTCTTAAATAATCACTTAATTAAAAGGTGATGTATCACAAACACTGAAACTTTAAATAACTTTAGTCTTCTAAAAAAAGAACTGATAGCTTTTCCTCAGGGGAAAAGTACTAGTAGCTTACTGAGAAAGCTTAACCTCCAAGACCAGTCTAGCTAACTATGGCCTTAGGGACTAATCCTTGTAAAGTCCATCTGGAGAATGTCCTAATTCCACTGCCTGCTCTTCACAATCAGCCTCCTGCTTTTTTCCCCACCCTTGCATCCGTTTAGTGTCCTCATTTGCTTTCTAATGACTTTCTAAAGTGAACTCAGATCTGGTTTCTTTCCCAGCTGACCTTTAGCTGTCTTTCCTTTCCATTCTTCCCTACATCATGGCAATGGGAGCTGCGATGCTCATATCAATATGAGTATCATATCAATACCATGTGTTCCAGACACAGAGCAGGTAACCAACAACAAAGCTGAGCCATGCCAAAACACACCTGCAGCTTCCCAAAAGGGTCGGTGGAGCTGAGTAGACATCTGAACCACCTCTGCACTTTGGAATAAGCAAAGCTGCTGAAAGACTTTAGCCCTGGCAGCCAGGGACTCTGCTTCCAGTGCAGTTTCCTGTGGAGTTTGATGCTTTTCTGAACTCCCAATAACTCAACAGGGTGGTGTTAAAGATGAGGCAGTGACTCTGTTCTGGACAAGGGCATGTGCCAAAGCAACAGTTTCAAATATTTCTACCAGCCTGATTCTTAAATACTGCAAGTGCTAAGAAGCCCTTGTTCTTCTCGGAATCAGTCATCAGATCGGTCATGCAATTACCACGGAGCTACTTTCATTTGGACAGAAATGTAGCAACAATAGCCTGATTTCTGGTATTGTGTTTATCGTTTCACCTTCAGAGTATGAGAAGAGGTTCTCAATTGCAGCCTTTAATTCAGGGGATCTTATCCTTTTACATATCCCCAAACTGCATTCCTAAGAATGGTGATGGGGCAGAGTGCAGCCCTGCAGAGCACATGTAGAGCACTGTCTCAGGCTCTGTGCCTCACATCTCCCAGGAACTCTCGGAGAAGAAGTCTGAGGATCTCTAGTGGCATGTGGACCAACAGCCAAAAAGCAGGAAGCCTGAAGTCCTCACAGAGGGAAGTGAAAACACTGCAGTGTTGTAATCACTGTAACATTATACATACCAGAACATAAAGGCAAATTAAACAGTTTATCCCTGTTGTAATTTCTTGTTACACTCCAGTTTTCAAGTGGAAACTCTTCAAAAAAATTGCATCTCGCAGTTAAAAGAGCTTGTCGAAGGAGCCTTGTGGTAGCATTAATTCTCTCACGTCCTGACACACTGACCTGAAATGCTCAATTCCCCTTACGGCATAAGGCTTCTTACTAACAGGGAAATCTTTGATAGTGAGGACTTGAAAACGTGGCAATGCCGTAGAAGTGAAAAACTCCTCGGCTAAAAATAAGTTGGGTTAAACAGATACACCTATGCTAACAGCTAAGTACCTGTTTACACTTATTAGTCACCTCATTAAAAGTATTACTCTAAGTAACGTGCCATTTATATTTGCTAAACCCATTTCACAGGAAGCTTAACTAAAAAGGAAAGAGGTTAAAGGCCAGATTTTGACCTCTGCATAAGTAGGTGGCTAATCATGGCTTCAGACACGCGTGGTGGAGGGGAGGCCCTGAACCAGGGCAGACCTACAAGGTACACGCATGCCTAATCGCCTCTCCAACGCTTCAGCTCGAGGCATGTTCTGGGAGAAACAACAGCTAGCACAACTGGGAATACCTTTTACTGCTCTGGGAATCATGCTTTTCTCTTTATGGGCAGGCTTTTATATTATCCCTCCATATAGCATATTAACAACCCTGTTTTTTCCCCGAGTGCTGCTGCACATATGTGGCGCTCCTGCAGATGCCATGCACGTTGTTCCAGCTCCCCACAGCCCTGCCAGGTCTCACCAGTCCTGACTTGCACACTGTCCTGCTCCTCTTCCTTCCACAGCAGAGGTTACCAGCTGCGGGATGCACCCTCCCAGTTCTAGGAACTATGGTATTATTAACAAATTCATTTCTCCGTGTAATTTGAGAGAGGAATAAAAGGCAAAATCTCAGCTAGCACAGATCATTACAACTCATTTGTGATGGGGAGCTTTCATGATACTGTGCAGAACAATGTTGATGACTACCAAACAGGAATTTGGCTCTCAAAACCCAGGCACTGGTGGAAACTCAACCAGCCCTCCCCAAGCCCTGGTCTCCAGAAGGGCTGGATGGGAGAATAATTCCATATAAAATGCCCCAGGTGCTGTGTGGGCTGGACCATTATTCAATTTTCAGTGGGTTTGGGGTTATTTGTGGGGATTCTTGAACCAGATTCAAAAAGGCCCTTAATGGGCAGCAGGAGATGGGGATAGGACTGAAGTCACTGTTCCTGCCATCTCCCCAACTCTGAGCCAAGCTGTGAGCTGACGTCCTCAGAAACTGCCAAATGGCACAAAAGCAGCTGAAGGAGCATACAGGTCGGGATGGGAAGCAATGGGCATGGAGAGGGGCAGAGTGAGACCTTCCCCAGCAGTGGCTCTGGGCTGTTACATCAACTCTCTCCCCTCCTTAGGCACATCCACACCCACCACACTAGAAATCCTTTTTCAGCTGCCATCAGAACCCCAGAAGGTCTTTACTGGCCAAAAGGCTTTGAGGTTTTTAGCTCCAGACTCCCTGGGCATGTGCAATGCCAAGGTTGTCCTGACACAGAAAGCTGAGGAACTTCATGCCTACCCCACAAAGTGAGCTGAGTTGGCTTCCCAAATATGAGGTAACATGGCAGAGTCAAGAAGGAAGAACTCTAGGTTCTTAATCCTGGTGTCAGGACTACTTCATGCTAACTGGTGGAGAAGTATACTAGGAAGACTCTGAGGTGAGGGCTCTTACAGCTACTCACAGCACTGAAGTGAGACAGCTCGATGCTCCCGCAGTTGTAAAAGAAAAGGGCCAGTGCATGGGTCATCACAGAATGGTTTACACCTTGCACAGTGACAGATCCAGAGCAAGGGAAGACAGATAACTACAAGTTAGATGCTGAAGGACCAGAAACCACAATGAACAAGCTGTTCCCTTGGCTAACTCCAGACAGTTATGGGCAGGGTATCTGCAGAAGGTGAAACCTACTCTGAAATGCCCAATTCTCCTCAAGGACTCAACAGGCATCACAAGGCCCTCACCCAGGGTTTGGTAAGTCAGACATCAGCAGGTGTTGTGCCATTTAACCTGTAGGTAGTTTGTTCCCTATTGGATTGGACCTGTCAAACCAGATCTGGACAGTTATTTGTGTTTGTGCTTCACTCAGCAGTGTGTGCAAGAGATCAGAAATGTAAGCTGTGTAGATATCTTCTGTCTGTGCCTAAGCACTGCCAAAATAATTGCCAGATGGTGGAGAAAGTGACCCACAAGAGAATCAAAGAACTCCATGCTAAACATGTTAAGATAAAATTATTGTCTCACAGGTAAAGGGATAATAACAAAAGTCTTCATTAAGGGAAAAGGGGACTTCTAATCTCCTGTACAGGGATGAGTTTCTCTTGCTGGAGATAATATCTGTAAGGAACAGAAGAATCCTACTGTTCCAATGTTCCTTTCTGAAATACTTTGAAGTGTGTTACTGGAAACTTACTTTGAACACATATCAAGACCACTCATAAAGGGTAAGAACCACTCTGATTTACCAGAACAAAAACAAGAGATTTGCTTTCTTTTTCCAATGTGGTTGTTTCTAGAGAATTTAGGCTGTTTTCCTCAGAGTTGGATCATAGACATACTGAAAAATGACCCAAAGCTTCATGTAAACTGAAACATTATTATTCAATAAAGAGTCCAAGTTAGTAGTATAAGATACAAATTGTTTCAGGAGATTTTAAGAGGGAGAAAGGGTATTTAAGTAACTCTAAATTTTCAGGCATACCATATTAGTTCTAATCACTCATTTAAACTTCTGAAACATCTTAAATATATTTGAGGTGAGATGGTGACTTCTGACTGAGGTCTAGTTGTGTGACATGGCCTGACTAGAGTTCTGTGGATGCCAAGAGACAGGCAGAGCCTGAGCAGCACTGGGGGAAGAGGAGACAAGGGAAGCCCCAACCACAGCTTCTCACAGTGCAGTGTGAGTCCAGAGGACATCAGCTTAGTGAGTCCAGAGATTGTCTCTTCAGGAAACACAGCAGCAGCTCTCTTTTTAGAAATGTCTTCTCACAAGAAAAAATAGCCTAAACCAATTACCTTCCCATATTCCATTAATCTGCCTTTCCTCTCTCAAATATGAGAAAGGAAAAGAGGGAAATTTACAGATGAAGTCACAGGAAGATGAAAACCACTTTGAGTCTGAAGAGAGAGAATTCAACAGAGACTGCACTATTGCTGCTGATTTTATGTAGAGCCTACTCAGGTACTGACAAGATTCTAAAACCCAGATAGGTGCCTAGATAATCAGACAGACAGACTGAGCTTATTTGTTTTCTTGTTTTTCTCTTTTTGTTGATTTGAAGCCAAAGATCCAAGCAAAGATCTTCACAAAGGCACAGCAGTCTGTAGATGGTATTCTCTCACACAAAGTTGTCTGAGAAGCTGAGGAAGATGAAGAGAACTTAAGTATTTTTAGTGCTTTTTTAATAAAGAAGTGTTTGGAGTACATTCTCCATTCAATGTGCATGCAGATCAGCCTTAATAATAGCATATGTTATATTTAAAAATTTCAAAGAAGAAAATACTTCAGATAAAGGATAAGTCTGAGGAGCCTTAAACAAATATTTTTATGCCATCTCACTGTCCTGGTTTGGGACAGTCATCATAGAGTCAGCCTAGGACACTGACTTTCTTCCAAAAGTTTCTTGAAGAAGACACTGGATTTTATCATTTAAATCACATTTATAGAAGTTGACAGATTTAAATTCTGACATGGCTCTCTTTCTTTGTCCAAGGGCTCATACGACCCTATGTCACACAAGCATCTGTTTAGTCACTGAATCTCAACTGTGCAGATTGGGCCAAGTTTCAGGCTTTTGTTTAAATTTTCCTGTAAGAATTAGGTCAGTTCTAATCTTCAGATTTTAATAACTTCCTTTTCAACTGAAATTCAAATTGCTGAGAAGCTTTGTAGGGGAAAGAAATATAATTTGAATAACCTGAGAAGAATAACATCCGTATCACTCAGTGCAGGTAAGCAGGATGCAGATGAGCAGCCACAGCCAAGTGAGTGGTCTCATGTCTTCCCACCAGGCTAAATCTGATTTGGCTTGGATTTAAGGCTAGGATGAGTAGGATTGCTGACAATGGGTAATTCAGATCATCCCTATGCTAGACATAGGAACAGACAGTGGACCCCTGTGGGGTATCTCCACTTGACAGAGGGAAATGAGTGGAGATTTGTCCACCCCCGTAGCTCCAGGTACAAATACATTGCCTGTGCAGGAGATGGAGGACAAATTCCCCAAAGAGATATAGTAGGTGCATTCTGCTAATTCCTGAGACCCATAGCACAGGCTGTGAGGTGTTCAGTCATGTTTCCTTAAGGAAAATGCTGCATGGAAAGATGATGGCAACGGATACCCTAACAACATTTATATTGTTCAGCGAGGGGATTTTCCTCTCACAGCATGTCAGACTCCTCAGTCAGCCCAGTGTGGGGAGTGGTGAGAGCAGCAAAGTCCCTCCTTCAAGGGGGGCTGTAGTTCTGTTCCTCCCAAACTAGCTCTCTGAGATCTTTCTGAAGCAACAAACCTGTCAAAGGAGCTCAGCCTAACTCTTATCACACTGTGAGGAACCAGTGCCTGAGGATGCAGAGAGATGGATGCAGCAGAGGCAGAAGGAGCAGTGGAGAAGGGAGGAAGGAGGATCCATCCCTAGCTTTCAATCTAGCAGTGGCTTGCCATTAGGTTGACAGCTCATGGTCTGTAACACCTGTAAATATCTCCAGAAAAACACCAAAAAGAGGACTTCTGCCTGCATTAACTATCCCTCTTTTCAGTGACCTTTCCTCCGTCAGTGCAGACCTTCCACTGCCTCACCTGTAATGACTGACACCCTGAGGGGTGCATAGTCCTCTCCCACAACATGGACGTGCATCTAAGGAAGGTTGTCTCCATCCCTGTGCCACTCTTGATGAGAGAGAAGCCCCACTAAAACTGATAATTAAACCTTGTCAGGCAGACAGAAGGTGCGGGTGAACCAGCATTTCTTTTCCTAAAGGACATGGCTTTGTTTTAAAAAATGTTTTGTAAATTACTCAGTCAAAATTATATTATAGAGACCTCTAATACCATGAATGTCACTTTTAGCCTCAAAAGTTATACATGAGCTTTCTTACTGCACAGTGTGCTTATTTTATTCCCAGGAAGATGGTGCTGAAAAAAAAGTTTCTTGTACAAGATACAGTGTCTCAGAGTCCAAAGGGTCTGGATCAGAAAAGGCAGCCCAGGGTCTAAACCACTCTTTGGGTCCATCTTTCAGCTGTGATAGTCTATCCCTGAATCAGCTCTATCTGGTTTTGCTTTTCCTTAGACCCTCTACGGTTCAGAAGCAGAGAATTTTGGACACTTGGAAACAGAGTGTTCTAATCTGCTCTCCCAGGATATGAGTGGTGCCACAGAAGGCAGTGGAAACAGACTTGCACAACTATTCCCTGTCTCAGAGAGATGCACAACTGCTTTAGAGAAAGGACTGCAGCAGATTAGAGCTTCAAGTCTTCTTCTTTAGCAGCCTATGCTGCTGGCAGCCTCAGCCCTTTCAAAACATTCCCATCTACCACTGGCTTGCCAGCTTATGAGCCTTGCCAGGTGCCTTCTCACATGCTGCTCTACAAGAAAACATGATGTCCAGAAAGACTGCTTTGTACACACCTTGGTGATATTTTTATGAGTTCTTGCCCCCACTCCACTGCCTCATGAACCCATTCCACCCAGACACAGTGTGCTATGAGCTTCCCTCACGAGAAGACAGCAAGGAGCATCAGTGGGCCATCACATACTCTGAGCTAATTCTGTGTCCCTCGGAGGTTTGGCAGTCAGGGACTGCAGGACCTGTTTCCAATGCCTGGCCCTGCCACATCTCCTTGCAGGATACCCCTGGTCACCCTCTGGCAGCTTCTTGGGTGCCTTAAGGGAGGAGCGAGGGCAGCTGTGCTGCGCTGCCAAGTGCCCCCTGTTTTGTTTCCCTGTTTTCAACCCACAGTCTCTTCTTTATATATCTGTTTATCATTTTTCCCAGTTGTGATCACTTAGGTTTTTTTCCTCTTCTGTATCTTCTCTTCACCTCTCCCACCTCTGTGCGTGTTTTTTTTTTTTAATTTTTTAAAATATGTTTTGTTTTGTTTTAACTTCTGTTGGGGATGGGCTGCTTCCCATACCTATAACAACAAAAAAAACCCACCATGGAGACAGAGGCCAAAAGCAGATAACTTCGGAGGGGTACAAAACAACGAAAAATACAGTAATGTCTTCCTGATACACTTTCCCAACCATAACACTCTCCTAGCCTCCAGCAACTTGCAGGTCAGAGATGCAAGCAAACAATTTCTTCAGAAACATTGTTCATCAGAATTCTTCTTCTTTAGTAAGCCACAATGGAGCTTGTTTCATTATCTCCCCTAAATAAATTAATATTAAAGGTTATGTCTAGCTATGGTAAACATTACTGAGTGAATAAGGCATGCTGCACCATGCCCATAAATGAGACAGAGCTATGATGCCCTTGGAGAGAGAACAAAACTTTTATAAAGCCATGGAAGTTCTTGTAAAGAACTTCATTACAAATGCAGACCGTCTGCCCATAAACCAAAAGTCAGTTCCTGCCAATTTCCTTGTACACTTCTAGTTCCTGGTACCTGATGAACTGGGGCCGGGTTTCCTTTCGGTAATGAAATGGAAAATGAAAGAGCATGAAGGGGCAGCAGTGGCGTGCTCTAACAGACAGATACATACAAAGAGTAAAAATCTTACCTTACTGAAGTTAGCAGGATGTTAACACTGACTTCATGGGGCCAGAGTTTCACTGTGATCCATACAAGCTGCCAGGCAATCTCATCAGTCTTTGGAAAGTGCTGCTACGCTTGTTATTTGTAGTATTTTCAGCTATTTCAATGACATTAAGCCCTAGGGGGTGAAGCCCCAGGAAACAGAAGGATGCAGACAGCCTGAGTGATAGTATCATGAGCCCTGTTAACTCTCCTTGCTTAAATCAATACCCTCAACTACTCCATGCAGAGCTGCAATGAAAGGAACAACACAAAGCCACCTCCGGGACCCTGAAAGTATTTGAGGGAAAACAAGCAGCGATCAGCCACTAACTGATGGTCTGTTCTGACCAGACAACATTTTTTTTCTTCTCTGTCTTGGGAAGTGCTGAAAATTCACCACTGAGCTTCCACTCACTTTCTGGATCAGTCATACAACAATTTATCTTATTTACATTTTTGCTATTTCTATACTACCTAATCTAATCACAGCTTGTTAAAGAATTGTGGGCACTCCATATGCAGGTGCCTAACTTCGGCATAAATATTTACAGCAGTGTTGCCACTTAAGAGTTTTCACATGTGGCCTTTTTAGGCAGTAATTTATGTGTGTTTTAACTCTTCTGATGCATTAGAGCATGCAGGTGAAATTTCTCCTTAAAAGTGCAAACAGTGACATCAAGTATTGCCTAATAGCTAGAATATGCTGCATGCAACACCCATGCTGTTTTGGGATCTAACCCTTCAGGTATTCTACGCCTGGCCCTAATAATGTCTTCTTTAGATTTCCATAGCCTAACACACACGCTGCTTTCTTTTACAGTCTATTTTTTTGAAAGTCCTCCCATTTGTCCCAATTCATTCATTGGCAAAAGATCCAATTGAACCAGAAGGCAAAGGAAGCAAGCACAAGTCTGCAAGGAGAACTTATAAAAGCACCCATATCTTTAAAAAACTAGTTTCTAGAAAAGCACACAGCATTTATTGTGTGAATAGAGGTTTGTAAATGACCCAAGTCCTTTTATTAACTAAATTCAAATAAGTATTTAACAAAAACACTCCTGAGGTTTAAAGAAGTGAAGTTGGTGATGACAGAGATTAATGTTCAGATTCGGGGAATCCACTTATTAATTTGGTCAGGCTGAAAACAATGGTTAACAGTTTCCAAAATACCTGAACAATGTCAGCAAACATTTGCTTTGACCGAACTGAGACCCTCCCTTGCCCTAAGATCAGCTCTGGGACACTTTCAGAAAGGCTTTCTTTATCTCTTGACAGTGTGAAAAAAAACTTTACCTGCAAATTGACTTGTGTGTAGAAGGAAGCTATCATTCATGCTAATGGAGCCCATCAGCTTCCTTTCACTGTACCATGATACCCTGGAGCAAAAAATGTGAAGCCTTTTAAGCCCTGGGCTTAGCAATAGGATTTAACAACTCTAAAATGCCTACCTTCCTCTGTACACATGTTGTCTACCACCATCCCACACATTTCTCTGTTTCTGTGACAGCTGGTCAATGTAAACTAGCTCTTAAAATATTTTACGTTGGTTTTTGTGCTCTGGGAGCTGTTTTCTTAAAATAAACCTTACAAATTTTAAAAAGCAAAGAGACAATGGGAAACTACAGTAGAAAACAGAGCAGAAAATTGTACAGAAAATTGTTTACAAAGCTCCCAGTAATTTGGTAATGTGAAGCATCTTCACTGCTCACTGTGCTCCTCAAACAAAAACTTGGTGGGCACATTTTGAAAGCATTAGAGACCGTGACTCCTGCAAAGACATCACTTCTTTAAAATGTGAAGGCGCGACAAGAGTTAATCCCAGACCACAAAGTCAGACAGCAAAAGCATGAAGAAGCTGGCCCCAACTGTGGGAAGGCTTTGCCTGGGCCACTCAGGTGGGTTAAGATGCAACAGATGTGCCTAAGTGGTGGGCAGCAACTTTGTTAGAGATAGTTTACCAGTTAATAGTTCATAATGCTAACGTGCAAAGCAGTGCTCAGTGCAGGGAAGAAAGGGCTCTGAGCCATAATCAGCAAATGAGGAACATTAGACTATTCCCAGCCTGGCCTCCTGAGATCTGGAGTATGCCAGCCCGGGATCTGACACGCCCCTTCTCAGGCAAAAGAAGGGTTGAGGCAAAAGGCTCGCTGGCAAGCTCTCGCATCTCAGGTCTCATCTCTTACCCATAAAAGCTGATCACAACTCTCCAGAGCTGCTCCCATTGACCCCTACCCTTCACTGGACTCTGTCCAATACTGTGAAAGCACTACCTTCCTTGTAATCCAAGAAACACTGCATACTGCTGAGCAAAAGTTTTAAAAAAAATTAAGTTGTTGGTGACAGGAAAGGAAACAACATCGCAAGGATATGACAGAAGTTAAAAGAGAAACAGCAAGATAAAAAAGATTAAGGACATGTCAGAAGAGCTGTCCTCAAAGCTGGCACTGAGCAGATACCCTTCAGTTTCAGATGAGACAACTATTTACACTCCCTGCACTGTGAATAGCTGACAAAATGAGGCTGGTCAGGAGCAGGGGAAAAAAAGCAAAGCTTCCAGACAGAACACTTTATGAAAGCCTGCAGTGGAGTGTTCAGCCTTCAGAGCACAGCCTTCAGAGCACATGAAAAAGGGCAAGACTGCTTCCTGCTTCATTGGAGGCATCCACGTGTCCTACCAAGACATGTGGGAGCCTGAAAGAACCACAGAGGGGGGTGAGAGTTCCCCTTCCCTGCCTGATTTCAGAGGATATAAAGGGCTGAGGCTAAGCAGCACTCTAGAGAAAGAGTTTCTTAAAAAGTCCCAAAGATACAGTGAGTTAATGTGCAATGCCTCTAAGCAGATTAAAGAGGACGAACCAAGATTTTCAGTAAACAAACAATGGTGTCTCCATGAGCATGTATTCAATGCATTTTCAGCATTTTAGCCCAGACCCATCTTGGCCAGTCCCACTGGACTGCTTTTTGCAGGGGTTCACCCACTCAATCAATTCAGTTTGTTCTCACAAAGTTTTTCACTAATATTCAGTCCTTCCCCTGGGTATAGCCAGTATTTCTTGTTCTCCCTCAGGCAGCCTTGGACACTTGGTCCACTGTGCACCTCTCAGTGGGTATGGCACCAAAGCACTCTGGGCATGCACAGGAGCCTCAAAGCCAGATCCATAGTGCTTGACGAAGGCTGCAGAAGTCCTACCAGAAGGATACTAAGTCTTTTGAAAAATGATTCCTTTGCATCCTGTCGGACCATAAAAGTACATTACAGACCATAGATTGTCTGGACATACAAATGAATTCCCAATGTTTAATCTATCTGAATGTCTTTCTTGTGGTTTTTTACTTCAGTGTAATCCTTCACTGAACATTTTTCAGCCATTAGCTCAGGACAATACATTTTTCATTATTAAACTGCCTCATGTTTTCATTATATCTGCACGTCAGATTTTACTTAGTGATATATCAGGGGGATCACCTCTCTTATTACTGCTCTTGAATTTCTCTTCTGAGAAAAATACAGTTATTTCAGATGAAAAGGGGCTCCTCAAAGCTAAATGGCCATGAAGCATATTATCAAAATATCTACTCAGGGAAAGAGAAAAGACAGCTTTGGAGTGCCCTGATTGCAGCCTTGCAGCACCTGAAAGAAGCCTAGAAGGATGGAGAGAGATTATTTACAAGGGCATGCAGTGACAGCACAAGGAGGAAGGACTTTAAACTGGAAGAGAGTAGGTGCAGATCAGGTATCAGGTAGAAATTTTTTACTGTGAGAGTGGTGAGACACTGGGAGAGGTAGCCCAGAGAAGGTGTGGATGTCCCACCCCTAGAAGTGCTCAAGGGTTGAATGGGACTCTGAGCAACCTGATCTAGTGGAAGATGTCCCTGCCCACAGCAGAGGGTTGGAACTAGATGTTCTGTAAGGTCCCTTCCAACTCAAACCATCCTATGATTCTGTGACTCTATGATTCTACGATCATTCTTGCCAGATCCATGACAATCTGTATGAACTGAAGCAATAGCAAATTACTTTCATTTATGAGGAGGGAACCAAACTAAAAAAGTGACCTCTTTGGGCAAAGGTGCTATGTGTAGCTGGAGGAAACTCCTTACCCATGGGAAGAGCTGCCCAAACAGACAATGCAGATGAAAGGTGTGACAAAAGAAGTGTTGCTGCCCCATGTTACGGACTGGGACTTGAGTCACAGCATGAGTAAGTGATCCGGAGAGGGTCACACAGGAAATCTGTGTCACACTCGGTTATTAAACCCAGATTTCCTGATTTGCCACTGAATCCCATAATTACAAGACCATCCTTCCTGTCCTTTCTAACTCTATTTGTAAAGTACCTCACTAATTGGACAATGCCTTATGGGAACAAAAAGCCTTCCATGCATCCTGCAGCATGATCTCAGGTGACTCCCACCATTGGATTTGTGTCCGTGTCCCAGGAGCCTGGCTGAGAAATTGCATTTCCTCATCCACACCAGGCTGCCTGCCCAGCCTCACACAGGGTCCTCCCACCCAGCTTATGCCTTGCCCTACTCCCTCACACCACTTCTGCTGGTCCTTGGCCACTGGTCCTCTCACAGCCCTCCATACCAGCATCTGAGCCAGCTCTGCTGCTCCCATCGTGTTTGGTGGGGTTTCCTCACTTTGTGAGGTGGGGTCTGGCTAGTGGGGTCTGACCAGAAAGGAGGCCTTGGTGATGTTCAGGGCTGATGCTGTGGTGCATTTAGTGAGTCTATTTGAAATAAATGAAATGGGGTCACAGCCCGCACCGGCTGGCTAAATCTTATCCTTCATACTTCAAATAAAAGGAGGAAAAAAGATTAAAGATGGCCATGTCCCGTGGGGAAATGATCTACCAAGAAGATTTCTACCAGCAGGGAGAGGAGACCTGGGGCTCCAGGAATATCAGCTATCCCAGAAATTTAGGGAGATTCTGGAAATCAGAAGAAAAAGGAAGCTGGGTTGGGACTCCTGTGAATAAAAGATGAGGAAATGAAATGGACACAACTCAGCCTACCTAGGAAAGAAAGCAACTGACAGCAAACAGAAAAGGTATGAAAGTCAAACAAGAAGCTAATTATACAATCTCTCAGATCTCCATAATTTGCTGTGGAAGACTTATCAGATCTATAGATGAAAAAAAGATTTTGGGTCCATTCTCAAAGGTCTTCTGAGAGGTTTACAATCTTGTTTTGGAAATTATAAAGGAGTCAGTAGTGGAAATAATGAGAAGGTACAGGCAGGCGGCTCTCCCTATGGAAGAAGCAGCAAACTCATTTTCAAGTTTAAAAAAACAGAGCCATATGGCTAGATGGTAATGCAGGGCTGAACCCTATTTAATATCAGCATTAACACTATAGAAGCTGTTGCTATAGTAGTGACATCTGGAAGAATCCTTCAAATAGATTATTCTCTAACCTGGATGAAGGATTCTGCCAGTCTGTCTGTCAAAGAAAGCCTTCAGAGCAAATCAATAACAAAGATCTTGTTACCTGAGTGCAATGTAATTTAGTGGCTAATCAGTTTGACAACATTAGAAACACAAGGAGGGAAGAAAAGAAGAATAGAAACCAGGAGATGTAATTAACAGCCAAGGCAGGGAGGACTCCAGGAACACAAGAAGAAACATCAAAGTTTTATATGCCACTATCCAATAAACTTGATCAGTAAAATTGCACCTTCACTCTGAAGTGTTCCCAGTCTAGCTGACATCTGCTGTTCATAAGTTCCACTTAAAAAGCATTAACACTACCAATAGATAGTATCATTAGTGAAGATGAGAGACGCATGCACAAAATACTGCTAACTGCCAGGGCAGTGACAGACACAATGTCCTGTTTTTTTCAATGTTGGTTTGAATACCTGTTTTGCTTTGGTCAAGTGAAAAGGCTCCTCTTGACTAATTAAAATGTCTCTGCTGAGCACAGGCATTTGGCAGCCTCTAGAAATGCAATTCCTCTTTGTTGCTGATTTCTCTGGCTGAAGCAATATGTGAAAATGTCGCTAGAGAGAGGGGTTTGTTGGTCTTTTTGTTGGTTTCTGTTATATTTACACAAAAACATTTTGAACCTGATTTACTTCTGACACCGAGGAGATCAGCTGAAGTAGATAGGACCATTTCTCAGCATCCCTTGCACCTGTACTGGTCATTGAAATAGTAAAGTGTAATAAAGTTAGCAGTGTAGTTTCCATTCACTTGCACAATGTATAAAACAACTGCATGTCAAACACTCTGATGTGAAATCATGATCATGACCATATGTTTTGGAAGGGAACAGACTGTGTGTGGGGATACAGCACTGAGCTCTGGGGATATTATTGAAAAAAATCTTGGAAATAACATTTGACATTTTTCACACTTGTTTTCAAAATGTACTGTCCTTTGCATCTCTTAATATAATATACCTACTTGTTTCCTGGGGGGAACAAACTATTTATTCATTGAACAGACATTGATATTCAATAGGGGTCTTACCCCCATCCCTTCAAAGCCAGAAAGGGTGAATACTGGGTCCCTCTGTGTCTTCACCACTCAGTAGAGCAGATCTTACAGAGTACAAAGGCATGACACAACTCCTGGCTTGCAGCCTATGGGCTTCCCAGGTGAGCAAAGGAATCCTGCTTCTCAAGAACAGGCATGGGACCACATTAATAGGTTATATGTATTTATCCCATGAAGGCAACAGAGATTTTGTCACAGAGTCCAGTGGGAGCAGACTCTTGCAGAGTTCCCTAACTTCATCTAAGGTGCCACCTGCAGATGTCTCAGAAAATGAGTATTTTTAGAATCCACACTGTCCTGGTTGTCCACAGACACATGTGAGCAAGAGCTAGATACATGATTCATATCAGTAACATTTAATAGCAATATTGCCTAGGTGTTAACACAAAACGTGCTATTTCAGTATGCCACATTTCTCACACAAAGTAATTCAGGACTTCCTTGATCATGAGGCAGAGACAGATTTTAAAAGTCTCAGCACTATTCAAATATGAAAATAGATACAACCTTTAGACTAAAAGCCCATGCTCCTTGCAAATTTTATTCAGATTTATAAAGGTGACATAAATTATTTAATAGCAAAACTCATCAAGTCTAAGCAGGAGTAGCTGTAAGAAAGAAGATAAGTAGATGGAGCACTAGGAGAAAATAAAAATAGAGATTTCATTCCAGTCCTCAGAAAGTAGTTAAGGAACCCCTGGATGCCTGTTCATGCAGTTCTTACTCTGGCAAAACTGCTACTGACTTTAATTGTAGTTCACTCTGTTGGATCAGCCTGCTAATCAACTAAGCACTTTTCATTTCACGGCAATGAGAAGGTGTGCTGAAAATGCCATCATATCTCTAGCCATCTTCAAAGCCTAGAATGTCTTCACACTATTTCATGGGTTTCCCCTTTCCACTACTAAAAAAAGGATGCTATAAAAGTCATTATTTAAATGATATATTGCCATTTTATGGACTTGGAAGCTAATTTTGCTTAGAAGCATTTTTATGGACTTTGGAAGCAGAGAGCGGGGGGAAGCAGAGCTCCTGAGATCAAAAACTTTCCTTCTGTAGAAAAAGGTTTCAGGGGTGAGCAATTTCTGCCTCCTCTGGATAGGACTCAATTGCTTCTTGAGTCTCCAACATTAAAAGGGTTTTGCTGGAGAATATGCCTATAAGAGGGAATTCATTTTATCTGCCCAGCAAACAAAAGAGATTATTTTCATTTTCTGTTATGAGAGTGAGAAGGGAGGGAAGTCCTTTCCAGGGAAAAGCTGTAAGATGTTTTCCTTAATTAGTTTAATTACAAAATGCACTAAGACTATTAGATAAACATTAGGCTGTTTTTGAGTTCAAAACAGGCAGATGTTAGCAGGATTAAGTCAAAATACTTTATATGCCTTTGAAGATTTTTTTACTTAAAGACCTCAGCTTTTTTTTCTCTCTTTTTAGCCTCTGTAACAGCTGATATTAGCAGATATTTCTCCTTTTGATTGAAATTATGTTCATTTAACTCATGCAAGTCAGCTTTCATTAGCAAAGCAAGCAGGATCCGGCCTATGGTATCACACTGCTGGAATCTGATGGGGTTTTTTTGTATTCTCCCATTCTCCTTTCTCTGATCAGATTCTAATTATAGCCAAATTACAGCTATTGTCTCAAAGGCTGACTAACATATTTGTGGTATTTGGTGGGGGGGGTGGGGCGGAGGAGGGAACAGAAGATGGCTGATTTAAAAATAGGAATTATACAAAATAGTAAGAGTTGTTTATAATAATTTTTAAAGAAAGATGGTAATGATGGAGAAGGTGAAGGGGAAGACATGTTTACATCCAAGTATTTCTACAGCTTCCTTCAATATTATAATGCACTCTATCAGCTGTTATGAGGCACTGAAGAGCTTGGTAACTCCAGGGTAACAAGTATGATATATGCTGCTTTGGGACGTAACAAATATATGAATAGTTAAAGTATCACTGGAGAAGTAAATGTAGAAGATATAGAGAAAGATTCGTAGTCATAAGAAAATCTCCTATAAACTTGAAATTATGCCACCTTTACATACATACTAAGAGAAGAAATGACACTGTATTAAGCAAAAGTATAAGGAGCTGAAATCCATGCTTGTGCATCCTTTAGAGCAGTAGCAATGTTTCTCTGAAATCATAAAAATTATTTGCAAACTGAATATAGGCCACAGGCATTTCAGGCACAAGTATCCTTAACTATTATCATTGACAGACAACCTGATATATATGCTTTTAAAGGTATGAATATCATCAACCATAAATGAGGATTCAAACTAGAAAAAGCAATAAACTCTTTTGGTCAGAAAGGCATTTTCCACTGGTAATATATTTACAGAGCATTTTTACTTTGTTGCTTTTAAAATCTATTGCTAAAGACTACCTCTAAGATTGCTTAATACTGCAAATGACCCCAAGATATATGCAAAGTCAAATGAAAGACTTCTCAAACATTCTTGCATATCAATAGAAGTTGGTTTACAACAACAAGGCTGAATGCAGTATATTTTATTACATTACCCTGCTGGTCACCTCAATAAGATGAAAATGTAAAAAGCTTTTTTTTAGAATTTGGTTTTCAAAAGGCACTTTGGATACTGGGCAGATTTTTGTTTCCACAACTGGTCTAAAAGTTTATTATTCTCCCAGAGACTATTTTCACCAGTATCTACCAGGCAGACAATAACAGCAAAAAATGCCAGGGCAGGCTGACAATGAACAGGCAGCTTCACAAAAAAAGTCCATAAAACACAGAAAACCTGTATATGGCAAATGCCACAAACAATATACTGATATATTCAGTAAAAAAGTGTGCATTGTGAGTATTTGCAATTGCATGTGCATGCACAGGCCAGTGATCTACCTTCCACACACAATAATCCCTTTCAAAGCCTTTGGTTAAAAAATGGAGGCTAAAATCCCCGAAATGTTCTTCCTGCAGACAAACTAAGTTGTGCAGCTCCTCCTCAAGAAAGAACTGCATAAATGTCATCAGGTGTTAGTGTAATGCAATGACCATGAGATTTTATTAAATGACTAAATCTATTAAGCGATTAAATTCTCAGCCACACCAATTCATACCAAGAGTAAACATACGGTGAAACACTTTTAAATCAATTACCTGATGATAAAGGAATAATCTTCTTACTTAAATGAAAGCAATTAATGTATGTCAGGGCTATGCATTTAAGAGGTTTCCAGGATCAGAACCATCCATTTGATAGTACCTAAACTCACACTTTCAGAAGTTAAATTGAATATCACTAGCAGATGTTGAGTAGTACTAAAGCACATGGAAAACTAAATAGTGTTTTCTTTTTTTTCCCCCTGGAACATTTCATTCTGCAGGATGGCACAACGTTGTAATTCACAGAACACTGAAATGCAGCCGCTTATTTTCCTTCTGCCGTTTGTTTCAGTATCTGTCAGCATGACATTGGGAGGGGAGCAGAAGGGCTGCCTCACTCACACTGCTAAAAGGTGGCACCAGGGTGTTCTTACAAGCCAGTAGACACAAGTAGCATGTGAAAGAGAAAAGGAGATTCAATAGGGCCAGATGATGTGCCCCGAGGCAGTGTCTCAGCTGCTCAAGGTGATTATGGCTGCGGGGCCAGGCACAGCATCCCCATGATGGACCAGGAACATTATCTGCTTGTTCTGGGACCCCTGGACCACAAACACTGAGAGTTTTAAAAAGGCCACAACATGCACCAGGCCAGCTGACAAAGAATAAATACAGTCACTGCTTTGGTTGAGAGCCTTTACAGAAATTGCACACAGAACCTGCCACATTTCCATAGAATTGTAGAATTATTTCATTTGAGAAAGACCAGTAAGATCATCAAGTCCAGCTGTTAACACTGCCAAATTTTGTTTGACTCTTGCTAGCTAAGCCTGTCTCCTGTTCCTGGCAGAACTGTGACCACTGGTCTTGCTCTTGGGAATGTCAGCCTAAGGATAAATGGAGAATTGCAACAGCCTCCATTTTCATACTCTTCCTTACTCTTCTTTACTCCTTCCAGACAACATTTTTTAGATATATTTACAATATGGTGGCACTGATGGAGAGGTGGGTCTGACCCCCCTCAGGTCCCCACATCCTTTTTCCCTCACCTGTGGTCCATTGCCCTCAACACAGGACTCACCAACACCATGCACCACCACGGAGGTAAGAGTCACCCTAGGAGGTGCGTCACCACGAAGAGCTCAGGTTCTGAGCAGAATGACAGAGAATGCCAAGTATGAGCTCAGGGGGTCTGGCCCTGGGCCACAGCTGAAGAGCAGTCTTTGGTGTGCACTCTTTTGGATGCCTTGAACATGCTGGAGAGGTCTCCCAGCATAGTGTTGGGGATGTGCTGAATGATGTGCCATGTCAAGTGACACTCACGAGCAGCGTGACCGTGCCCGTGTAACGCACAGTGAAACAGCACTACACGAGGCTGGTGCCAGAAGCCCAGTCTGCAAGAACATGCAATGTGCAGCCATTCTGTGGCAGGGCCTGAAGTGGCAGTGACAACGGTGGGTGTTGGTGGAGCATGCTGATACCCGTTCTGCTGAGAAACTGTAGCGTGTTTCTGGAGCTGACATAGCGGTTCATCCAGCACGAGTTCAGCCTTCTCCAACACTGCAGGGCATTGTGTGCATTAGATGCACTCCAGGTTGCAGAAGGATGGCTACCTCTGCCTTCTCAGTGCCCCTTTACAGTTTTCACCCTGATTCTGTGGGGGAGAGAGATGTTGCTCTTCCCAGCACATGGGGAAGGGAGAAATTCCAGCCTGCTGCCAGCCTAGGGCTCAGAAACTTAAGTTGTTCATGCAGATGGAGTCCCACAGGTAAGTAGATAGTTGTGCATAGAGTACAGAGAGAAATGGAGACATGAGTCTAGGAACCCCTTCTTTGACTGATTGGCCTCTGGCAGCAGAGCTTTCCTAAAGTTTTGCTAGTTGCATCCTTAAACCAGTCAGTCAACCTACTGTGTAGTGTCCTGGCAATTTTCTCCTTCCTGCCCTTTCTTTTGTCCCCATCTCCTATACCTGTATTTTTGCTTTTTTATATCTAGGGTTTCACTGTATCTTGCCACTCAGTATGTGTCTAATACATATGTCTCTATGGCAAAAATAAAATCAGAGGTGGACAAAAGAGTCACATTCTGAAATATTTCCAGGATCATTATGCCCAGTTGTAAAATCTTTTGACCTGTGTGTCTGCTCTGATCTCATTCTGAGAGCCATTTCCAGAAGTGATGCACAAGACCCTTAGATAAAGGGAGGTCCTTGGATTACAGAGTGCCAGCTATGGCTAATCACATCATGAATGATAACAAAATTAATTTCCCCCCCCATAATTTATTACATTGCTTGGCTGTTTGTTACTGCATCCTGCATCACAGGTTTCACTGACAAACTGAGAAGAGTTCCTGTCTGTACAAGATGATACAGAACCGGATCCTTGGGAACATCATTTGCAGTATGAATGTATCACACTGAAGTATTTATCTCATCATAACTTTTCACTCATACTGCCCTTATATTCCCAAACCCATTTCTGGAACTTCAGCTATGTTTTACCTACAATGCACAGCCTATATACCACATATAACTGTCAGGAAAGACTTTGAGCTCACTCCCATTCCTGCTGAACTTCATCATAAATCCCCCTTAACCTTTAATGCACAGGTTCAAGTTCTTTCTCAAATGATTGAAGATCACTCTTAAAAAACAGACCTCTTTCAAGTATTAAAATCTGGAAGATAAATTTTTTATACCCTCTTCTACTTTTTCCAAACCCAAACAATTGACCAAATTGCCTAATTTCAAAATCTTACAGAGTGGAAAAAAATGTCCTGCCTGAGACTCTCCACACCAAATTTAAGCCACAAATACATTTTTTACCTTGGCCCTTTACAACTGGGAAATGTGTGGTTTATAATGGAATGATTATATAGCTTTGGCTTGGGATGTCACAGGCCTCCTGGTAAGATAAGTAAGAATGGAGCCAGTTCTGAACCTTCATGCATGTTAGGCTCAACTATTGTAATAAAGCAGCTCCCTGGCCCTTTGTACATAGCTTTACCAGGTCTGGGTTTTGTGGAATTCTCTTTTTAATAAAGTATATGGTCTAAGGCCCAGCTTGAAACAAAAATGCTTGTTGCTTGCTGAGTTGTATGAACTTTGGAAATATGGCAATAAAATGGACACATATGTTCTATTATTATTATTATTATGCTTAAGGGCTACAAAAATAAATCATTCTCGAAGCTCACATGGACAAAATGAGCACTGCCTTCTGCAAGAGTCTGTACTTAGATGTATCTGTTTACTTAGATGCATCTGTTCTTGATATCTTGTGGAAAAATCAGATATTGTATCTTATGAAAAACTATTGCTGAAGCATTGTTCAGAAAATCAATCCTAAACCAGAAGTCCATGAAAAAAAAAAACAAAAACCTGAATACCTGAATCTCTCTGCTTCGAACTCTCTTTTATTGTTATTAATAGATCATTTATCTTCAATATGGTTGCAGATAAAAATTCCTTTTTAAAGTGATGAAATGAAGAGATTTGCAAGTGCTGAAACCCCCTGATCTCCCCCTCTCTCTCATCACCTGATACAGGCTTAAGGTTTCACAGTTTGTAAAAATCAATGGGAAGTTCTCTCCTTGCCAGCAGACTGGGCCAATTTAATAAGTACCTGAACAGAGAGGCGGCCTGTGGAAGGGGCAGTCACCTTTCGCCTGGCAGGAGGAGGAGCTGCCAGGGCCGGGACACTGGAGTGCTTTGTGTCCCCGTGCGAAGGCCTGAATCAGCAGTGACGAGATTTCTTCTCTCCAGCTTTCCCCCACCAGCCTGACTGTAACCCGGAGGGGAACCTGCTAGGGGATGGCCGGCTTCTGCCACAGGATGCACTTCCCGCGGGTGGGGGGGACTTCACGTTTCCCGTAAAGGGCTCTCTCGCCTCTCACTCGGGCAAGCACATCATAGGGAAACTCCAAGCAGCTGCCAGGCAATTTCCTTTCAACTCTGTCCCAACACCACTGTTTACAGTTTCATGAAGGCAGCTCTGACTGTCCCTTCTCCTCCTCTCCCTCCCACTTGTTCAAGTTTGTCGATACCCGATCCATGAACATTTGTTTCCTCCCTCCCTGGAGGAGTTTTGCGCTCCACTGACCTCAAGTTCAGCCCCTATGAGGCTGGCAGGAGGGCTCAGCTGGCTCTCGTTTCCCCGCTTGCTGCAGTCCCTTCTGTTGGACTAGCAAAGCCAGTGTAATTCAAGCGGGGCAACCCTTCGCTTGCCAGCTCCTCACACCGCCCAGGGTTCTGCTGACGGAGCAAACTTCATCCACCCGGTCCCGACCCACGGAGGTGACCCCCCTACGCTCCATCCATGGAGGCCGCTGGTGCTGGGGGTGTACAGGCAGGCCAACACCCCCTGCCCCACTCCGGCTGCCCTTAGCTCTCCTGCCTGGTCTACACCGCGCCGCACTGCTCTGCACCCCACACCTGCGGCCGCGCTGCACCTTCCCCAGGTGGGTCCCAACTTTGCAACACTGCTGTGGGTGCACTGGTGGGTGCCAGTGGAATGGTTTGGATGGATCGACGGATGCGTATTTAACTCCTCTCACAGCTGGATCTCCAGGTGATTCCCCTCCCACACTGTATCTATACTCCTCAGTATCGGACCTCTCTTTCCTCCCCCTCTCCTCTCCCCACTTCTTCTCCCTCTTTTCAGCAGTGACAAAAACCTTTTACTTTAACCCGTTGGGGCTGTCCGCTGCCATCCTGTGAAGATGGATTGAGGAGGGGTCGGGAGATCGCGGCTTTCTGCCTGTCAACAGCTGCGCGGCCCCTGCCGAGTCCTCTCCGCCCCGCACCCCGGAGCGGAGAGCGGCGGGGGTGCGCGGAGCTGTCGCCGGCCGCCCGCGGCGAGGACGGGAACCTTGCGGGGGAGAGAAAGGGTGCGCAGCCGGGCGGGCAGCGGCGCAGACCCTTGAGAAACCCAGAGTAGGGGAGGGGAGGGCTGGGTCCCCCCGCGGATAAATCAGCGCGGATGTCCCGCCGGCTCTCCTGGCGCCGTGCGCAGAGTGTGCGCAGGCAGGGAGCTGGAGGCGAGAGGTGGGCAGGGTTCCCTGCCCACGTCGCGACTCCGCGCTCGGCTCCGCAGCCCGGCGGAGAGAACCGCGCTGATTCCCGTCCCGCCGAGCCGTTTCGGCGCTGGTCCCACGGCACTCGGAAACCGCCGCCCCTCCGCTGGCTCCTTCTGTGCCACCGGCCACTCAGATGTTTATTAAATGCCAGCATTCGTTGCTTTCTAATTAGCGGCGCTCGAATCCGTCTACTTTGTCTTCTTCGAGACGTTGCTGTTACGCCAGCAAGATACATCAAAGAAGGGGGGAAAATAGTTTTAATTAAATTTTCCCCACAAGCAAAGTGAGGTAAAAAAAAACCTAAGCACCATACACATTCTAGGAGATAATCTCTACTTTCTGCTCTCCTTTGCCCTGGGTTATTCATTCCGATTGCCCCGCTATTATTTATTTCCGTGTATTTATGTTTCCCGACAGTTACACGGTAAAGCAGTTTACGCAAACGGCAGCGAGGGAACCGTGGCAAAAATTTTGGGAAGGATGTGAAAATGAATGTGGTTTGATAGTGCCAGAACTACGGCCGAGCTCAAATTTAAATCGCAATCGTCGTCGGAGCTCTTCGGGTGTGCGTAAGGGGGGGGGGGGGGGAGNNAAAAAAGGGAAACAAAAATGGTAGGGGAAAATGAGAAGAAAAAAGCACACGCTAGGAATAACGTACTTATCTCGGTGCTGCCGGGGGGCGGCTGGGGGACACCCGCCCGTGTCTGCTCCGGGCTGGCCCGGGGAAGGCTGCGGCGCCGGAGCCCCGGGGCGGGCGGGCAGATCCGGCTGCTCTGGGCCAGCCGAGCCCGCTCAGGTGCGCAAAGCAGCAGGTGGGCCGGGCCGGTCGCGCCCCCCGCGGATTAGGGCCGCGGAGGGAACTGCGGAAAAGAGGGGTGTGCGAAAGCTGAGGGCTCATTAGCGCGGCGCTCATTGATCCTCCACGCCGCTGCAGCACCGGGGCGCGTCTCGCAGGTGGAGACCGGGGAGCGCCGCAGCCCCAGCGGTCCCTGTCACCCGCGCCCGGGCCAGGCCCGCTGCCCGCCGGGCGCTGCAGCCAGCGGAGCGGTCGCCGGCGCGGTTTTGCCACCCCCAGCCGGATCTGAGGCTATTTTTCTTTCCCCCTGCACCAGACGCTGGCGGGATTACCGGCACGGCCTTGGGCTTTGACCGCTGTGCTGCGCGCACCGCAAACAGGGAACTGCTTGGTGGTTCCTGCGCTGAGCGGTGAATCAGCCACCGGCTGGACGAGCCCTGGTGCTCGGGAAACACGCTCGGTTGGGTGTCGGGAAGAAAAGCGGGCATCTTCTTTTGTTTTTTCTTCCCGGGGATTTATGTGAAAGAAAAAAAGTCCCTTTAAAGTGCGTTGTAATGCGCGAGAAATGATGATAAAACACAGAGTCCCTCGGCACGGGGTTTATGTTCGCTCCCAGGAGTTAACTCGTTCCTCGGCGCAGCGGTGCCGGAGGCGGGAGGGGCGGGAGGTGACCGAGCCGAGCCGAGCCCTGACGCTCCTCACCGGAGCCATTCGCCGGGGCTGCTTCAAATGTGTCCCTCCATACACGGTTTATAAAAACCGATTCCCGTCTGCAAGCAGCTTCTCAGAAGCTAAATAAATGGCTTGTTACTATGGGCTGGGTTTACCCGTTACCATTAGGGTAAAGCAAAATTAACTTTCTGTAAATAAACTTACTCCCGGGGTGAAAAGGAGATTCCAGGAGGCTGCTGATGTCTTCTTTGGATTGTCCTAATTGTAAAGTTTTGGATACTCTCTAGTGGCTACCTGGTCATTAAAACGCCACAGAATTATTTGTGGGGGTTCAAAGAAGAGGGCCCCCATGCTTCCAGGAGGAAGAAATATACAATCTGGATTTTGGGAGTGGGGAACAGAGACCTTCCTTCAAGCGAGCACTTACTTTCCTCCTAAATCACTTTTCAAACTCAATTCACCTAATCCTGGTGCCACCTGAGCCTCCTCCTCACTAGTACAAAAACGATTGTGTTGTTGGGGCTCTGGGATGGTTGGCAAGCTATTGATTTCCCAGCTGTTGGGACGACAGACTGAATACAATTCAGCAGATGCAAACAGACAGAGCCTGGCTAAGAGATTGTTTTCCTCCAGAAAGTAACCTTGTGAGATGCTGAGGTTATTGACTTTGGAGTGGGGAAGGAGGTGTCTGATAATCAGCTCACTCTCTATCTCCCTTAGATTTATAGCTCAGGGCCTCCCTGTCACTCCTGAAAATATAATCACGCTGGCAATAAACCCTGAGGGAAGAATGAGACAGCAAGTGTTTTTTTCTCAGAGGTAACACAGTGACCTCTGAGTTACATACTTAAATGAGCCATGATGTTAAAGCAAGCTCACTGCTGGTCTGCTTGATTGCCCTGTCTTGGTTAAGGTGCCATAGCTGTTCCAGCATGTACAGGGCTGGTAGTGTGTCCCACAGTCTCATTGCAGAGGGGTCCAGGGCACAGTGCCCTGCTCTGGCTCTGAAATTGCTGCCACAAGGCACTGGCCTTGTTTTGAGATATGTAGTTTGAGAGGAGGGAGAGATCTGTCTCACTTCGTTTCTCCAGATGGGAAAATTGTACCAGAGGGACTGGTGGTTTTTTTGGTTTGTTTTTTTAGGGGGTTGTTTTTGGTTGTGGAGGGGTTTTCTTGACAGAAACATTTCCTGTCTTCTTTGCAAAAGTGTATTTTATGACCATTTTGCTGTGGAGATTTCTCCCTCTCTGGACATTGCACAGAGTAATGTAACACCTTCAATCTGTGGAGCAGATACCTCTCTGTTTCTTTATCTCAGAACATGCCTTTGTCTCTCTTCAACCTGTTCTTGCTCTTCAGCAAAAACTCACCTTTTTACAAGCTGTCAAACGTAGCACTAACAGCTGAGCATTCCTTTGGAAGAAAAAAAAAACAACCCACATATATTTACTTAAAAATCACTTAGTATTTATGACTCCTTTATTTTTTATTAGCCTTTTAACCATGTCTCTCACTTTAACACTAATCCAGAGGGAAGGGGCTCTCTCCTGTGCCTGTAGTAGATATATCCAAACAGAGAAGGGGAAAAGAGGTGTTTAATCACTTGTAGTATTTCTGATATTTAAGGCCATTTTTGAACAAGTAAAAGATCCTGCTTTGCTGTGCCCTCTGCTAAAACAAGTATTGTTCCCAAAAGCTGTGGTCTATCTGCTGATAAGCAGATTCAAACAAACAACACAAAAGGCTGCAAAAGCACTGCTTCTGCAGCCCTGTTCCACGGAAGAGGCACGAGGGACCTTCCTTTAAGGAGAGAAAAAATAATCAGGAGATGAAAGTTTGGCCCTTTCACACAAAGATGGCCCAAGCATCCAGCTCTCCTTCACTTTCTTTCCTAAACTCAGTTGAGTAACCCCAGCCTGCCCCCAGTCTGGCAGGCAAAAGGAGGGTAAGTGCAACTCAGCTAAGTCATGTCCATCTTAACTGGTGCAAGCGGTTGCTTTGGCCAAAAGCTTGACAGACTGAGAGGAATTTCAAAGAGGCTCAGGGCAGCCACGAAAATGGGCAACAGCTTGGGAAATGTTAAACAACAGACATAAGATTTGAACAACACGTTCACTGATTTGCTTCTCAAATTGTTCTAGTGACTCAGGATGGAAATGTGGACATCACTGTGGATAACACAGTGAAAACCTCTGGTCAAAGGGCACAGCAACAGTAAAGGAACCTAATTAAATATTGGATAGCAATGGAAAGGGGAGACAGGCGTGGGAGAAAGATTTACATAAGCTTTGTCATCGTGTAGATCAGCGGGAAGCCCCTGCCAGAAACAGGATCTCAAAAAGAAAAGAGCAAATTATAATGGCTCAGGGGAAAGCACCATGAATTGTCAGTGATCCACATAAAACTGATATTCGGAAAGACCACTGGCTGCTTTGGGGAGTATGGGATAATCAGAGGGTAAGATGAATAATACAGATGTGTAAAATAAAATGGATATAATAGGAGATAGGTTAGGAACTTTTTGGCCCTCATGACTTGTATGAGTAATACATAAGCAAGACAAGAGGAAATGGAAAAGAGATCTTAGGAATTTTCTGCACAAGGGAGAGTTAACTTGTGGAACATTGTTATCAGATGCCATTAAAAGCAAGGTCTTTATGGAATTAAAAGAAAAAATATAGAGGGATAGAGAGAGTTATATTCTCAAATAAAAATCATAATATTTTTATATTATCACATTTGGAAGCAAAAAAGAATCTTCATCTTTAAACCTAAGTAACTGAATGTTTAGGAAGAAATATGATTAATCTAGAAATGTTATTTTTGGCACTTTTTGCCATCTTCCCCAAAAGTAGCCACTGGTAGTCATAATTTGAGACTGAATACACCTTGGATTGAGCTAATATGACCATTATCATGTTTTTAAATGTCTCCTGGAGGCAGCTTTCTTTCCTGGACAGCTTTTAGGCTGGCTTGCTAGCAGCAAGTCTTGAACAGAATTCACAGAATAGAAGTACTGAATAGGATGCTAAAATATTAAGTAGAAAAAATCAAATAAAGTTCTACCCTTTTCTTCATGTTACTATGGCACCT
The DNA here is from genome assembly GCA_013400775.1 of Chaetops frenatus. NCBI lineage: Eukaryota > Metazoa > Chordata > Aves > Passeriformes > Picathartidae > Chaetops > Chaetops frenatus. The sequence goes on from VZTR01004087.1 coordinate 849,486, forward strand.
ATGTGAATTGGGATATCTCGTTTTAGTGTCAGAAAAATATTAAGTCTCCAGATTTTTGAAAATGGGACAGGGAGGCTTTTGAAAACATCAAACCCACTACCTAAATAATAAGGTGGAGTGTATAAACCATTACCTCTTCAACGTTTTCAAAATAATAAACACGAACATTTGTCAGGGACTTCACTTGTGGAAGAGTCAGTTTGACCTTCCCTTCCAATTCAAGTAATCACTACAGGAAATCTTTATATTTGTGCACTAATTTTGGGACTTGACTTTGGTTTTAGTGGAACTAGAAAAGACTGCAAGCATGAAATACAAAATTTCTTTAAAACTACAAAGAGAAAACTTCCACCCTTATTTTTGTTCTTCAACGTTTAGTAAAAATAATTTTAATTTACCACATCTGGGTAGCTTGCACACTATCAGATAGTGCTTGCATATCCAGTCTTCCAAGTACTCTGGAAAAATAGAGTGACCCAAAAAATTTTAAAAAATATCTCAAATTCAATAAACCCGAGAGCAACCACTGATACTCATCAACTGCCCTTACAAACCTGCAACAATATTTATTTGCCCTTTCAAACACCCATCTCTTCTAAGCAAGAGGAAAAAAGAGCAGGGGGGTTGTACCCTGAAAGAAAATACTATCAGTAAATTTAAAGCTATTTGAATCTTAAAAGGAAACTAAACAGCAAATTTCCAGTATTCTAATACAGTAATTTCTCCCTCAGTACAGACTAAGTTTCAATACCAATTCCTCTGCTGATTGAAGTTTCTTAACCACACTCTGCCACCTTGAATCAAATACTTTCAATGTGAGATTGCTGAAGCAGGTTACAAACCTGAAAGCAACCATGCTTGCAATCACTGGGGCACAGTGGACTGTGTTACAGAGAAATATTATTTACCTTGTACAGAAAAAGTAAGGCACAATATACTGCCCAAGGTTATAGGAAGTCTGTCTAACTCAGGAAGAAAGAACTCTTCCTAATCCCCATTGTGGAAGACCACCATTCCACACAGTGTTTAATCCAGCCAGCCCACCTCACACAGAACCACACTTTTGTCACATTTTCTCCATTTCAGTTGTCATTATGGCCAAAGGACAAAAAAAGGTGTAGACTGCCCCAAAGCACTTTTCCCTCAGGTCTTTTTTCAGAACAGGATGCCGTTTAGACTCATGCATACCATTAACATAAGTAACCTCCGAACTACTTAAATCACAAACAGAGTTTTCAAGTGTTTGTAAACAAAAATGTGTGCCAGGTATACATTTTAATTTATCCTTTCCTCCTGGTTTTTTGCTTACAAACGTTGGTAAATTAGCATATTGTGAAAGCTACATAAAGGGATAGCTTTAAGTTTGCTCATTCCTCCCTTCACGCCTCAGCACCCTGGCAGACGCTGTCTGCGTACCTTGACATGTAAATGCAGGTTGGTTGCCTTGGATTGTTCTGCTATTGATTATTGAAATTGTTTTTTCTGCTGGGCAGCACTCCTCCTTGTAATTTTGAGGATGGAAAGCCTTTGAATGAGTTGATTTTGAAAACGTGTTTCACTTGTTTGAGACCACTTTTTTGATGCTGAAAAAGCCAAGAAACAAAGTCACCCAATTTATTTAAAGCATCATGGACACTTGGTGGAAGCTTAACTTGATAGTCCTTTAATTCTAGCTTTTTGTCAGTGCAACTGATGTTCGTTTAAGTGCACATATTTAAATTAAAATATCCTGTGATGAAAGTGTGACAACATCTAAATAAATTCGTGCCTCTTAAATTAAAAAAAAAAAAAAAAAAAGGTAATGTTCCTTTCTCTCACTTTCTCTATTTTCTGCCCTTTTCTTTTTGTTTTCCAGGCATCCAAAGGTAAAAGAGCTTGATAAAAATGTAGTAGTGGGATGGGGGGAAGGGAAGGAGAGGTAAGATAACATTATTCCGCATCCTTGCTCTGCTTTGTCAGGACAGATGTAATCTTTGGGCAGCATCAGAAGAGAGGCCTGAATCATCTCTTCACTCTCTCCTCTTTTATCTGGATTACTCCTGACTCTTTTCAGGGATGATATCTCACAATTCTTACTTGGTAAATTAGGCTATTGTTTCCCTGTATTTCACTTATTGTAAAATGTTTTGTTTCTCACATTCGGGCCATTGTTCCTAAGTAGTGAGCATGCTGTCACTGGAGACAGGGTGAGAGGATGGAACTGTGTAACTGGGGACAGAGTCTGCCATATTTTGCCAGTTTGCAGTAGCTTGTTCTCAAGTGCTCTTGACTTCACGGTGGTTTGTAGCAGAAAAAACATGGATAAAAGGGGTCAAAGTTGGCCTTGTAATTGAAAAAATGAGGAAAGATAATGAATATTATGGAATATGAAATACTCTCAAATGGCTATTCAATTTTCAAGTTAGCAAACACTCAGAAAAACAGGCCATGAACTGGGTGGGTTTTGTGAGAGCATTTGTTCACAGCCTGATTTATTAGTGCTTCTTGTTGCCTTATGATAAACATTAAAAAAAAGAAGAAACACAAACACAAATGTCACAGACATCTTTGTTCGATTTAACAGCAAAACTCAAAGCTAACAGTTGTAGTTCAGAACCAGAAACCTCACAACAGAATACTAAAATGTGCGGTGCTGGGACTTTGTTGTCACTGGAATGTATATTCTGTGTGGTAATCTTTTATCTAGTTCTGCACTGAAAATAAAAACCCCAAACCAAACCCCACTGTAATTATATTTTGCTTGTTCATGCTGAGTAAAACATGTCAGACACTTGGGGAGAGCAGGCTGAGGTGCAGAGGAACCAAGCATGAGCATGTGCTAGAGTTTCATAGCGTGTGCGGCCTGATTGTTGGCACCAGCATCAGCCAAGATGCAAGAAAACAAAGGGATTGCTGCTGTGCTTGTAACAAGGGCTTGGGTGAAGGTGGTTACAGGCCAGCTCATTAAAAATTATGAACACGTGGTGTGCCATGTTTGATGACTGTTGAGAGAAGGCCAGAGCGAAGGAGCTTACATAAAAGCCAGGACATGATGGCAGTTGACTCACTCAGCACAAGGTTGCCCCTGAGCAGGGCACGTGCAGCCATAATTAGTGCAGTGAGCGCTGCTGTGTCTTTCGGGAAGCCTTGGGAGCTACAAGCTCCGTTATGTGGTCAATGACCACCTGGCCACAAGCATCAGGCAGGTGATGGGCATTTCACAGGAGGCACATGGACAGCTTCTCTGGAGAGGCTACTGCTCTTTTCTGGCTCTCTCCCCTAAGTGGCATCAACATTAAGACCAGGAAAAGCACATCAAGAGAGCCATGTCCATAACAGCAGGGTGCCTAATGTAGAAGAGGGCAGCAAGACAGAAGCTGTAACTTCCTTTTACTTTTTAATTGCTCTTTCAAAATGAACCAGGGATGCAACAGCATCTGACGTACTTACATGGAACATGCCTCCCATCCTGGAAATGTTTGTTCTGAGCTCGAAAATAATGCTGCTGGACCAGATCCATCCCTGGTGTTCACTGTGGGACACTGAACTTGCTGTTGGTCTGTGCCCATAGGCGTGGGTGCAGTGTTTAGGTGGGAGGCATAAAAAAGGCCCCAGAGAGGCACCTGCACTTCACCATGCCAGATGCTGGTGATTGCTCCAGGACACTCTCCCTGGGCAAGGCATGGCTCTGGCTCTCCAGTGGGATTTTCACCGACTCCTTTAGATAGGCTGACATAAGACATCAAGCAGGTTGAGGGGGTGGAGGGGCAGGACGCATATGGTATCAGTCCCACCAGAAAACAGAGCAAGCATCCTTGTCTGCGGCTCTCAAATGCCCCACTCCTACCAGTTCCCCTGCCACACCCCTCTGCTGCAGCGCTGTATGCAATTCCCCCGCCCGGAGCTCCCACGGACCCGGCTATATTTTTATTATTCTCCTTTTTTGCCTACTTAAAACGCGAAAGGAAGGCTGACACGAGCAGAGCCGCTCCTGACAGCTCCCCGCTGCAACGGGCCCAAGGGCAGCCCCGCACCCTGACAAGGGATGCGGACGGGGCTGAGCTCTGCCTCTCATCCCCCTCGGGAGCCGGGGAAGGCGTGGGGCAGCGGCTGAGCCCCTCGCTGCCAGGGCTTCTGTCAGGCGCCGCGGCCCCCGGGAGCCCCTTGGCGGGGCCAAAGTGAAAGTGAAGCGTCTCCCGAAGCCCTTTTGGGGGTGGCGGCGGCAGGAGCCATGTGACAGCCGGGAAGTAGTCCGGCCGCACGGGGGGCGAGCAATGGGAGGCGGGGGTGTGTATGGATGATTCCTGAGGGCTGCGGTGCCGCCTCCCCTCTCCGCATCCCGCACCGCCGGCATCTCCCTCCGCAGCCGCACTTATGCCCGTCCCTGGAGGCCGGGCAGGGCAGGGCAGGGCCGGGCCGGGCCGGGCAGGGCCGGGCCGGGCAGGGCAGGGCAGGCGGCTCCCCCTCCTCCCCTCCCACCTCCCCTCCGCCGCGTCCCCCTCAGGCAGGGCAGGAGCGCGCCTCGCAGCGCTGCCCCCGGGAGGAGGGACGCACCTCCCCCCAGCATGATCACGGCGGCTTATTAGGGTGGTCGTCTCCCNGAGGGCGCGGAGCCGCCCGCTCCTCGCCCGCGCCTCCGCGGCCGGCGGGGTTTGTGCCTTCCTTTGTTTTATTTAGGTTGTCTGAAATAACTTGTTATCGCCGCCACCCAAAAAGACACCCCCTCCCTTCCCCCCTCCATCCCCAGTCGAGACCTCTGGGGTCTCAGACCCTGCCCGCATTGGCTTTGAGTCTCCCCGTAACTGCTGCGTATTAAACCTGTCTCCAGCCTACTTGCCCCGCTGCCCCCCGGAGTCACTCACTCCAACCTTTCTGTCTATTTTGATTTTATTTCCTCCCCCCGCCTCTCCTTGGTTTCTAAGGGACTCCCCTCCAACCTGTCTGTAGTTATGTTTGTGTAACCAGACACTGAGAGTAGCTGTCTGCCGAGGAATTAACTCGACAACCCCCAAAGCTTAGTTTGCATTCAATAGAGGTGTTTGTTTTTCAGGTTTAAATCTCCAGACGGGTTAAAGAAATCGCCCAAAAGGAACCACTTGGCAAATTTTGTTTCCTCCTTTGAAATCCTTCTGGACGTGGAGCAGGTGGGGATCGGGAGTGGAAATTTTTGGGGTGGAAGCGGGTGGTGGGATGGAGAGTGATCAGGGGCTGAGTGGTGTGGGAAGGAGAGGGAAAGCGCTTTAAAGTTGGGAGAGTGGGGCTGCACTTTCCCCTTCCCCTCCTCAGCGGAGGATAGCTTAAGGCTCTTGCTCTCTTTCGTTAAAAATAAATACTACAGAAGTTGGCAAATTCTGTAGTTTTAGAGAAGTGAATTCTCTCCAGGATTAACGTAAAAAATGTTGATGTTTGAGGAACTGCTCTTGCTCAACCCATAAATAAAGTGGAGATGTTGACAGTTTGTCTAGCCTCTGGTAAATGAGAACAAAAACATATTTCATTTCTTGAAGGACATCAATAATTGGGGAGATGAGAGGGAGAGGAAGGAGTTTAACTATTAACCTTTATCTGGGCTCGTAAATGAGTTGAAACTCGCGTTTCTGAAGCTTCTTTCATGCATTTCCTTTCCTGTTTTCCCTCCCTCTTCTTTCCTTCACTTGAGATGATGAAAGGTAAATGAAAATAATGATGCTTGCATTAATTGGACAAGCAGGCGATTTTATGGCTCACCAGGAAAAAATAAATTCCGCGGGAAAGTTGCTGTTTGCAGCGCAAGCGGTGGGAAAGTGGTCTGGAGGGCGCTGGGG